>JAVSCE010018085.1:0-284744 GCA_032199065.1 Smutsia gigantea | reverse complement strand
AAAACTGAACCACACTGCCAGGTCCTTGTGGAGAATGTCCTGTATGCTGTAGAATGCTTAGCAATATCCTTGGCAATATCCTTGGCCTCTACCCACCTGATGCCATTTACACCTCCCTCCAACCAAGTGGTGACAACTAAAAACATTTCCAGACACTGTCACATGTCCTCAAGGGGAAAAACTGAACCTTCCTACTCCCATGGGGAACAACTTATATAATCCAGGCCCCTTTATTAGACAAGGAAACTGAGTCCCAAGGAAGCCACATAACTTGCTATATGGTCACACAGCCTAGTTCTGGTTTTACCAGAGCTAGAATATAAACCGAAACAAGAAGTTATGTTACATTAGGCTTTCTGATCTTCCTAAGTTATGCATATAATGTCTAACAATTCTCTAAGTTATCACAAAATTTTTGATGTCTAAATTGGGCATTTAACCTGCAACATATACTGTATATGCTATAACACATTTCTACTGTTTGTGTACTGCTTTAAGGAAACAATCTTAAACCAAAAAAATCCCAAAACAAAAATATATTAAGATACCAAAAGAATCTAAACAGGCAATGAACAACTACACTAAAATATTAGCTGGTCAGATCCCTGAGCACCTAGGAAGCCAATATTTTCCAATAGCTGAAAATCTGTACTTGAGAGTACCTTTTTTTTTTTCAGTTTTAACTCTCTTGGACAGATATCTTTACTTTTATATACTGCCTTACTCTCTTAAGGGAGAATATCAAGCACAATTTAAACTCAATACATTTTAAGATACAGGGTCATTATGAAATCATTCATAACTGTATTGTAACACTGAGATCTTCAAAGAATATTATTAAGTATGGGACAACAATTAATTTTATGTGACTCAAGGGGAGTGTATGTGGAAAACAGTGGAAGGTCAGGTGAAACAGTATAGTTAGGAGCCAGGCTAAGGCATTTGAATTTTATCTCAAAGAATATGCACTCATCATGCACTTTTGGTGGGTAAATGACATAACAGGTCTGTTTTCCAAAGACCACAAATGAAAAGAGGAGAGAAAAACTAGAATCCAGCAAGAAGCTCCATTTTAGAGGTAACAGGCCAAGCAGGAGTCAGTAGCTGCCTGAACTAGGGTGGCAGAAATGGAAGAAGAGAAAAAATGTAAGTTACAGCTAGAAGACTAATTTGGTGAGTGATGAGTAGGAAACAGAGTCAAAAATCACACTGGATTCTGGCTAGGGAGATCAAACTAAGAGTGAGAAAACAGTAAGAGAACCTTATTTCCAAGGAAAAAGATAATGAGCTAGATTTGGGTTTTAAGGCCTAGCCTCATGACCTCAATAACTTAGGTTTTACTAAAGCAAGTCAAGTTTCTACCAATTTTCATCCTCAGTGAAACGGAAAAAAATAACACCCATCAAATTTTCTTTTGACAATTAGATTAAACCGTTAAAGCACTCTGGAAAGAACCAGTCTAGGCATAAGGAATGAATATTACTTTTTTTTATGCCTGGCAAAACTACCACGAAGTACAATCTTCATCGGGTGCCTTCAATTTCCCCATCACAAATCTTCCCCATCATCACCCTAAATAATTCACTCTAAAGCTACCAATGGCTTCTTCCCGGCCATTTCTGTCCTACTGTCCTGTTGTTGTTTTTATTTCACCACTGTTTCATCTCTGCTTTGACATTTTTTATAGCATCTGTTTCGGGAAAATCCCACTAAGGACATTAACCCTGAAGGTTTCTTTTCCATTAACATATTTTTTATCTCTGTGTATTTCTTCTATTTTGTCTACTCTATTTACTACTACCCCAATTCTACTTCAAATCTGTATTACCTTTATTAGTCTCACAGCCTCCCAACATCCCCAAGGTTAAAAAAAAATTCACTCCATTACCCACCCCTCCAAAAAAAAAACATCCTTCTGGCTACGGAAGGACTGGCTGGATAGTCTGGATAAAGGTGGGGGAGGTGGGGTATGAATCACTGAGGATTAAGTGTGTTCTTCTTTATGTTAAACACTAGGAGAGAAAAGGGTTGGAGAAAATTGGAACAAAATCCTCTCTCCCTCCCAAAAACCTCCAAAGGTGACTCAGACTCTATAAATAAAAATTACAGGAGTTTCATAAAAAATAAGAAAAGGTGGGCAGGAAAAAAAGGAAAAACCAAAATAAAAAAGAAAGATAACTGCAACACACAACCCACCAGAGTTGTTGGTTTCATGTTTTACTGGGCATATTTCATGGCCACACCTACCTTCATGCCCTTTGAGAGTTAATTGTCCCACAGAAAACGACGGATGTTTAGTTACGGGATGGACATCAGACACCCCTGGTGGAAGAAGGCAGTTGGAAAACATCCAAACACAGTCAGAGATGAATCAATTAGATGATTCCTCAAAGGAATTTACTATGGTTCTCAAAGTATGGTCCCCAGAGGAACAGCACAGGCCTCTACATCATTTTGGAGCTAATTGGAAATGTAAATTATTTGGCCCTATTCCAGATAATTGCAATGCACCCTCAAGTCCTAAACCACTAAGGAATAAACACTTGCCTATTATTAAGGTCCTCAGAGCCCCCCTGAATCCAGGCTTATTAGGTATATCATGAATCTTGCTCTTGGAATAATGTGAGACTTCCCTGTGTACTTGAAAACCTAGAATAGTGCCTGACACAGAGTGCCTAACTCAATAAATGTTTGTTGAATGAATGGCCTTAAAATAAACTTCCCCCTTACTTACAATGGAATTGTTTCTTGTATCCAAGGTAATCTTAATTAGGCAATATATGTAAGGAGTGGAAGCAGGGTACACACAAGATTAGCCAAAGTCATTCAGA
Organism: Smutsia gigantea; assembly: GCA_032199065.1. Classification (NCBI taxonomy): domain Eukaryota; kingdom Metazoa; phylum Chordata; class Mammalia; order Pholidota; family Manidae; genus Smutsia; species Smutsia gigantea. Next base: position 281,913 of record JAVSCE010018085.1, on the reverse strand, counting down.
GCTAGTCCATGGGGACTTACAGATAGCTAGGGACATTGTTTTAAGAAAAAAGAGCTAAGAAACAAACCCTGTCCAAAATAAAAAGTGAAGGAAGTTCAAGGGGTAAAATTGAGAATTTAACAACAAAGTCACAGAAACTGTAGTTTATAAGGAACTACAATTTGACCTTGTACAAGGGTTTAAGGCCAAAGCAGAACACTGTCATGCCTTTTCAAGGATCTAGGAAGTTAATAAAGACTTTGACCTCTACTTTAATGATTGACAAAAGTCTATATGTATCTAATGATTTACCTGCTCTGTATGTAATTTATACCTTAAGATTCCATCACACCACGGAAATAATTTATGCTCTTCAACTCTGCTGCAGCACACAGAACAGGGAGAGAACCATCAAAAATAAGAGCAGCCAGGCTAAATTCTGAGGACTCTTACAAGCAGAATTCTACCTTCTTCTCTATCCCTTAAAACTCTAAATATTGACAGCAGAAATTTACTCTCAAAAAAGCATAAGGATAAAACAAATCTGACGAAAGCCTTTTTGGGGAGAGGGGGCTTCCTCTACTGTTAAATCCCTGAACTCCCTATTCCTGCATGTCACAGATTATTCTTTCTCAAATACTATATTAATACTATTACAGTCCTTTAGTGGTCTTCTAATGAGACCATCTTCCCAATGGTCTCATAAATTGTATTTAAACTACTCACAATAGTCTTTTTTCTTTAAGGGGGGGCATTACTCCACTTCTTAGACTCTTACCCACTATACCCCCATAATGCCCTCTGTTGCATTAAGTAACTATATCACCCAGTAAACGGGTCACCCTCACCAAGGCTATGTGAGGTCAAGGACTTGTTCTCGTATCCCCGGTGCCTAGAACCATGCTGGGCACAAAGTAAACAGTACAATATTTGTGGACTGATAGACTTACACTCCACTCCCATCCCTAATTTCAGTTTTTAAAAATCTCTTCATTAATCTCAATCTACCCTTCTTCAGATAGGAAACCTCACCTCTTCCAAAAAGCCTCTCCTGACTGGCTCCAAAGAGTTTCAACTGAAAGAAAACCATCTTGCTTCTGTTAACATTTTTATCACTGGTTTCGTTTCAATCATCTGTGCTTTATTCTTATCTATCTTCCATTTCAGATAAGCTACTCAAGGGCTAGAAGCAAGCCCCTACTGAGGCTGTGCCAGGGTGAAAGCAATGTTCTCCCTAAAGATCCATGCTCCACTTGATTAGATGCACGACAGCATTTCCCAGGTACCTGCAGCACACAGTAGAGGCAGCAACAAGAGGGAGCAGAGAAGAAAGGGTATGGCAGAGAACGGACCACACCTAGGTGAGGCTATGGGAAAGGAACGCAGAGGGTGCAGAACCCACAATCTCAGTCATTCTTTCCTCAGGACCATCATAATCCCTCCCCACAAGGCACTTAAATCAAGTTACAAACCCATCAGCTATCCTTCAGGACATTCCTATTATCACAGCCTTATCACCTTAAACAGAATAAAATTTTAAACAAAGTCACAATACTAATGGCACAAGGAAAAACTATTAAATGAGGCAAATCATTTGGGGAAGACAGTTTATGAACTACTTACTGCCTCCCTCCCCCACAGAAGGGGATGGGGGAGAAAGACAACAGAAAAAAGGAGCAGCGCAAAGCAGCTAAAAGGAGAGCTCTGGCTCTGGGATGTGGTGCACCTGTACTCCCCATCGCTCCCATCCTCCCTTTCCACTCCAATTCTCTGGCCATCTGCTACTTACTGCTGAAGGGCAGCAGGAATGTAGAATCTGAGCTAATTCATCTCAACTTGCAAGGCAGTTTATTTTAATCACCAGAATAATGCAACACTACTGGCTGATATGCCTTAAGACTTCCGTCAAACCTTGGGAGTTGATTTTTTTATTAAAAGATCTACTTCTACACAAAACATGATATTGAAGAACCTCACTTGCCAAAACTAGATCAAAGTTATAAAAGTTCCATACCAAACAGAAGATTAAAGGAAGAAATCAACAACTTTCTCTCTTATCCCTGTCTATAGTCTCCAGCTTCGCAGAAGACAAAACTACCAGCATTAAGGCAGAAAACACATCCCTCCCGTTTGTTCAGTGATCATTGATAAACTGAGTCACTTTCTTAACTAGACAGCTCTCTCCTTCAGTTTAAAAGTTATGCAAGCAGTTCTATTTCTGCATTTCCTAATTAAAAACTTACCAGAGAAACAACTTTTAACCAAAGCCAGAAAGAGATTAGCAGAGAGTATTTTATGAGGAGGCTATGGAAGACAAAAGGAATATTCCAGAGGTTTTGGAATACCCAGTATTTCCATTCAGTGCTGCAGCTCCTGAAATCTAATGATTCTTCATTTATTCAAAATGAAAATGATAATAAAATTTCCTGGTGTTGACAGCAGGTGATTTTTAACTTCACTGCTGTCTGACAGGCACCTACAGGCTCTACCTGGCCTCAATCTCTCCAGTTTGAAACTGCCAATTAGTAGCTTCTCAAAAGTAAATCTCAATGTAAGCCATTAAAAAAGTGTTTTTCAAAGTGTCAAGTATCATGGATTAGTCAAACTCAGCACATCTGAACAAAATAAAACCTGGGTGTACAATCCAGGCTTCATCAGTCAAAGCTAAGTGACAAAGAGCATTACTCCAGAGCAAGGAAAGGATCAAATTCTCTAAACAGCTGTGATACATACTCCCCCTCCTTAAATACAAAAGAACCTAACAGGTGTCTTCATCGGTAATCTCAGCCTTTCCCTACTGAGGTTCTACAGGAGAGAATTAGGTAGTAACGCCCTAAGGCAGAGGTTGGCAAACCTTTTCTGTAAATATTTCAAGCTTTTAAGACCATGTGATCGCTGTCACAACTTCTCAATTCTGCCACTGGAGCTCAAAAGCAGCTGTCAACAGTTAAGTAGTAAATGAATGAGTGTGAGTGTGTTCCAGTGAAACTCTGTATGAACACTAAAAGTTGAGTTTTGTGTAATTTCACAGAAATATTACTCTTTCATCCAATTACTTAAAAACATCCTACCATTCGTATAAAAAAAAAACCTTAGTTCTCTGGCTAGATTTGGCTCTACGCAGAGTTTTGCCAACCTACTCCTTAAGGCATCCTTTGCGTGTAATAAATTAACTTTTCTACTGTGCATCTAGAATGTTACTAGTTTTACTACATACTATATACTACAGAGAACTGAGAAAACAGTTCCTCAAACCATTTTGTCTTCAGTGCCCCGTCTAACAGAATACTCTGTCCAGTATGAAGCTAACTGATGAGATTTTATTACCACTTGTTAACTTGGGCAAATAACTTGTGTGGATAAAATGAGAGTTTCTGTGGAAAGGATTCTCACCTGGCCCTGACTGATTACTCACTACCTGTGGGCAGTACATGGCTGTTGACTCTATATAAAAGAGCTCCGCCCAGTGCTCTGGGCACAACACAGTGGTATAGCTGCAAGACTGCAGGAGAGCGGAGCAAAGTCTGGAGTGGTGGAAGCGCCGAGGACAGAGGCCCAGAGGACGGCTGTGTGGGACGACTGTGCAGAGAGGCCCAGAGGATGGCTGTGCGGGACAACTGTGCAGAGAGGCCCAGAGGATGGCTATGTAGACAGAGAACCCCAGAGGCAGAGACCAGGCTTGCTGCATACAGACTCGCTTTGAGTGAACGGGATTTTAGTGACTGACCTGCCACCTGGAAATATAGTTGGGTATAACCCTTTCACCCCAAGAACAGTTTTGCTGTCAATTTCTTTGGTCACATTGAATCCATAGCGAACTTGCCCAGGCTGAAACCCATTGGCAAGACAATTGGCGAAAGTCGGCAGGTTGACCAAGGAAAAAGACAGGCTGCCCTTACGGGGGGGGTGCTTCATCAGGCTGCACCTGTGAATGGGGAGACACTGGACTGTCCCCCAATGGGTATGTGGTCTGAGATGGCCTGCCTCCTAGAGGACTGGGCCCCACCCCAGGACTGGAGGCAAGTGGAGGTGACACCTGAGGCTATAGGGGTGGCCCTTGGTATAATAAATAGATCCTTTGAGAAACAGAGTGCCCGTGAAGCGGTGGGGACTATGGGTTGGCTGCCTCTCACAGTATTAAAAAAGTCTACAGAAGAGACCCAAGAAATAGCGGCACGAGAACGCGAACTGCAAACTTCTGTGGATTCCCTGAGGAAGGAGATTGCATCGATGAGAGAGGAGGCAGCACAAGAGTGCCGGCAGCAAGGTGCCATTGGAGACAAGACGGCAGCGCTGCCAGGTGTTGTGAAGGAGGAAGAGGCCATCAAGGAAAAAGACGAACTCCTGAGAGAAGCACAGGAGGTGGCAGCACGAGAACGTCAGCTGAAAAGCACTGAGGTGAAGGTAAGAGAGCTTCTGAAGACTGAGTTAGCATTGTTGCGAGGCACTGTAACAGAGGGGGCACTTGGGGGAGTGGAGAGAAAGGTGCCATCAGCCACAGAAATGTAGGAGCTGGAGAAGGATGAAGGGGTGGTGCCGGAGGAACTAGCCCCTGATGTAGTAAAAGCCCGCCCAGTAGTTGTAGAGAAAATAAAGACCCAGCAGCTGAAAGTTCCCCGAGGAGAGGAGCAGCGCCCTCCCCAGGTCGTGGAGCACTCTATGGTCCGCCCCTATACTCAGGCTGAGCCAGTGGCTGTGGTACTTAGGGGTGGATGGAATTGTTCTGTCGGGATCAGAGATGGGAAAGCTGTCTTCCCTGACAGTGCAGCCCACCTTGAGGCAGCGATTACAAAATGCAAGTGACACGTACAGTAGCTGAAGCAACGAGAACCTGGAAAGAAATAAGACCTGTTACTCACAGGAGTAATTTGAGGGGCCTCGGGAGGGTTATGAGGACCCAGATGTGGGTTGATTTGAAATGGGCAGGAGTAGATGAAAGGAAATTAGACAAAAAGCTAAATAGGACCTTACTGGAGCTATGGCAACAACTGAAACCAATGCAGCAGTTCAACCCATTAAGACTAAAGAGGCAGAGGTCAGAGACAGAGCCACGAGTCCAGCCTGTGTGTCCGTAAGACTTTTTGCTGGACAGGCTGGAGAACAATGTTGGAGCTTCCTTGCACAGGGACCATTGCAGAGGACTGAGGGCACCGAAATTGAGAGGAGAGAATCCTGGAGGGGTTGAGTGTGGGTAAAATGAGAGTTCCTGTGGCCAGGATTCTTACCTGGCCCTCGTTGATTAGCTCACTACACACCTGTGGGCAATACATGGCTGTTCACTCTATATAAAGAACTCTGCCCAGTGTCTGGGCACAACACGGTGGTACGGCTGCAAGGCTGCGGGAGAGCAGAGCAGAGGCTGGAGTGGTGGAAGTGCCGAGGACAGAGGGCCAGAGGATGGCTGTGTGGGACAACTGTGCAGAGAGGCACAGAGGACAGCTATGCAGACAGAGGAGCCCAGAAGCAGAGACCGGCTTGCTGCATACAGACTCGCTCTCAGTGAACGGGACTTTAGTGACTGACCTGCCACTTGGAAATAAAGGTGGGTATAACCCTTTCACACCAAGAACAGCTTTGCTGTCAATTTCTTTAGTCACATTGAATCCATAGCAAACTTGCCCGGGCTGAAACCCACTGGAAAGACAACTTGGCCCAAGTTAAACATTATTTTTTTTTAGAGTCTCATAAAAAATATAAAAAAGGGAGGATTAAAGATGGCACCATGAGAGATGAGACAGAGGCTTCCTCTTAAAACCGCATATAATACAAAAATATAATTAATAGAAATAATCGTAAAAGAGCAACAGGAAAGAGGGCTGTGCCAGACTGCATACACCTGGAGAAAAGAATAAACCTCACAGAACAGGATTGGGAACTTTCATGATCTTCAGGAGCTCCAGCCCCCTGGCTGGCTACACAGCTCCAAGGACCCCTCTGTGAAAAGCAGCCTGCTGCAACTTCCTCCAGGCCAGCCCCACCTGGCTTGCAAACCAGTAAACCCTACCCGGACATCAGGCCAGCCAGAGGGAAGCCCCACGTACAACTGCTATAAGCGCAAAGCACAGAGGCTTATACCTGTGTGCTCGGCCCATTGCTCTGGCAGTGGAGACACGCACAGCAACCAGGATGCAGGAAACACTTCTTTCCTCCCTCCAGGCACCAACACCGCTCCCCTGCAACCCTGACATTAATCCAGGGGCTGAACAGCTCCAGAGAATAGAGCTTCTAGGCACTAGAGGGCACCACATAAAAATATGAAACATCAAAGGAACCTGGTTAAAAGAAAAATTATGAATACACCACAAAAAGATTCAAATAGAACTGACCTCATGAATCTTCCCGAAAGACAGTTCAAAATAAAAATCATTAACATGCTGATACAGGTACAGAAAAATACTCAAGAACTCAGGAATGAATTCTAGTCAGAGATTCAATCATTATAGAACACACTATCAAAAATGAAAAATACAATAGAAGGTTTTAAAAGCAGATTAGATATGGCGGAGGAGACGATAAATGAAATAGAAATTAGAGAAAAGGAATACAAAGAAACTGAGGCAGAGAGAAAAAGGATCTCTAAGAATGAAAGAATGGGGGACTTCTGGGAAGATGGCGGCATGAGCAGGGCGGCAGAAATCTCCTCCCAACACTATATTTATGTACGAAAACACAGCAAATACATCTATTCCTAAAATAGAGACGAGAATACACAGGAAAGCGCACAGCGTACAGCTATACCCGAGAGGACTCGGCACCCCAAGAGGCGGGTAAGATACAGAGCCGTGACCCGGTGGGACCCGAGCACTACCCCACCCCAGCGCACTGGCGGGAGGAGAGGATTCAGAGCCGGGAGGGAGTGGAAGTACACCCCACGAAGTAGCCAGCCCCGGTGATCTGCGCGGGGAGCGCTGACCAACATCGCGCAGTGCAGCGGAGATTGGAGAGACAGAGGGGCAGGATCTGAGCGGGGAACGTGCCAGGGTGCTTGCAGCCGGCTCCCGGAAAGGAAAAAAAAAGGCGCGTGCTTTCTTCAGCGGTCTTAAAGAGACAGGAGCCCAGCGGAGGAGCCGGATAGCCCCAGCACAATCAGCCCAGCAAGCTGGGAGTCGTGAGGAGTTTCTGACACCTTAGCTGGCGACTGGGGAAGCGTAGCCATACTTACACTTCTCACTGAGATCAACAGCCTCCTATTCTTCCCACCCCTGCCAGAGCGATAAATGGGCCTGAGGAGCGGCGCAGCTACGCTGCGGTATAGTGGGGCGATAGCGCCACCTACAGCATTCCCACAGAATCTACTCCCGGCGGGCGGTTTTTTTTGTTGTTTTTCTTATTTTGTTTTTTTTTGTTTTCTTTTTTTTTCTTTTCTTTCTTTTTTTCTTTTTTCTTTTTCTTTCTTTCTTCTCTTTTTCTTTTTTTTACTCTCCTTTTTTTTCTTTTTAAATTCTTAAAGAGCCCAGCTGACATACGTGGCAACTACAAGTGACCAATTCTATAGCCATGAAAAGACAGAGGAATATGGTTCAGACCAAAATCAACCAGACAACCCCAGAGATGGAGCCTGAAGGGATGGAAATGCACAATTTCCTGAAAAAGAATTCAGAACAAAAGTCATAACCATGCTGACAGACCTACAGAGAAATGTGCAAGAGCTGAGGGAGGAAGTGAGGGAAGTGAGGAAAGACAATGCAGAAATGAGACAAGCGATCGACGGGATTAACAGCAGACTGGATGAGATGCAAGAGACTGTTAATGGAATACAAATCAGAGAACAGGAATACAGAGAAGCTGAGGGGAGAGAGATAAAAGGATTTCTAGGAATGAAAGAATATTAAGAGAACTGTGTGACCAATCCAAACGAAACAATATTCGCATTATAGGAGTACAAGAGGAAGAAGAAAGAGAAAAAGGGATAGAAAGTGTCTTTGAAGAAATAATGGCTGAAAACTTTCCCTCACTGGGGAAGGAAATAGTCTCGCAATCCATGGAACCCACAGATCTCCCAAAACAAGGGACCCAAGGAAGACAACACCAAGACACATAATAATTAAAATGGCAAAGATCAAAGATAAAGACAGGGTATTAAAGGCAGCTAGAGAGAGAAAAAAGATCACCTACAAAGGAAAACCCATCAGACTATCATCAGACATCTCAACAGAAACCTTACAGGCCAGAAGAGAATGGCATGATATATTTAACGTTATGAAACAGAAGGGCCTCGAACCAAGAATATTGTATACAGCACGATTATCATTTAAATATGATGGAGAGATTAAACAATTTCCAGACAAACGAAAGTTGAGAGAGTTTACCTCTCATAAACCACCTCTACAGGATATCTTAAACGGACTGCTCCAGAGGGAATCACTCCTAAGGCTAAAAAGATGTCACCAGAGAAAATAAAATCATAGCAAAGAAAGCAGATCATCCAAATACTAACTAAAGGCAAAAAATAAAACACCTAGTATATAAAGAATGGAGGAGGAAGAATAAGAAGGGAGAGAAATAAAGAAACATCAAACAGTGCTTACAATTACTTAACAAGAAAGCTAAGTTAGACTGTTAGATAGTAAAGACGCAACCTTTGAACCTTTGGTAACCTCGAATCTAAAGCCAGCAATGGAATAAGTACATATCTATCAATAATCACCCTAAATGTAAATGGACTGAATGCACCAATCAAAACACACAGAGTAACAGAATGGATAAAAAAGCAAGACCCATCTATATGCTGCTTACAAGAGACTCACCTCAAATCCAAAGATATACACAGACTAAAGCTGAAGGGATGGAAAAAGATATTTCATGCAAACAACAAGGAGAAAAAAGCAGGTGTTGCAGTACTTGTATCAGACAAAATAGACTTCAAAACGAAGAAAGTAGCAAGAGATAAAGAAGGACATTACATAATGATTAAGGGGTCAGTCCAACAAGAAGATATAACCATTATAACTATATATGCACCCAACACAGGAGCACCAGCATATGTGAAACAAATATTAACAGAATTAAAGGAGGAAATACACAGCAATACATTCATTTTAGGAGACTTCAACACACCACTCACTCCAAAGGACAGATCAACCAGACAGAAAATAAGTAAAGACACAAAGGCACTGAACAACACACTAGAACAGATGGACCTAACAGACATCTACAGAACTCTACACCCAAAAGCAACAGGATACACATTCTTCTCAAGTGCACATGGAACATTTTCCAGAATAGACCACATACTAGGCCACAAAAAGAACCTCAGTAATTTCAAAATATTGAAATCCTACCAACCAACTTCTCAGATCACCAAGGTATAAAACTAGAAATAAATTTTAGAAAGAAATCAAAAAGGCTCACAAATACATGGAGACTTAACAACACTCTCCTAATTAATCAATGGGTTAACGACCAAATCAAAACAGAAATCAAAGAATATATGGACACTAATGACAACAACAACACAAAGCCACAACTTCTGTGGGACGCAGCAAAGGCAGTTCTAAGAGGAAAGTATATTGCAATCCAGGCCTATTTAAACAAGGAAGAACATTCCCAAATGAATAGTCTAAAGACACAATTACTGAAATTGGAAAAAGAAGAACAAATGAGGCCCAAAGTCACCAGAAGGAGGGACATAATAAAGATTAGAGAAGAAATAAATAAAATTGAGAAGAATAAAACAATAGAAAAAATCAATAAAACCAAGAGCTGGTTCTTTGAAAAAATAAACAAAATAGATAAACCCCTAGCCAGACTCATTAAGAGAAAAAGAGAATCTACACACATAAACACAATCAGAAATGAGAAAGGAAAAATCACGACGGACCCCACAGAAATACAAAGAATCATAAGAGAATATTATGAGAATCTATATGCTAACAAGCTGGAAAACATAGAAGAAATGGACAACTTCTTAGAAAAATACAACCTTCCAAGACTGACCAAGCAAGAAACAGAAAAACTAAACAGACCAATCACCAGCGACGAAATCGAATTGGTAATCAAAAAACTACCCAAGAACAAAACCCCGGGCCTGATGGATTCACCTCTGAATTCTACCAGACATATAGAGAAGAAATAACACCGATTCTCCTTAAAGTTTTCCAAAAAATAGAAGAGGAGGGAATACTTCCAAACTCATTCTATGAAGCCAGCATCACTCTAATACCAAAACCGGGCAAAGACCTCACCAAAAAAGAAAATTACAAACCAATATCCCTGATGAACGTAGATGCAAAAATACTCAACAAAATATTAGCAAACCGATTTCAAAAATACATCAAGAGGATCATACACCATGATCAAGTGGGATTCATCCCAGGGATGCAAGGATGGTACAACATTCGAAAATCCATCAACATCATCCACCACATCAACAAAAAGAAGAACAAAAACCACATGATCATCTCCATAGATGCTGAAAAAGCATTTGACAAAATTCAGCATCCATTCCTGATTAAAACTCTCAACAAAATGGGTATAGACGGCAAGTACCTCAACATCATAAAGGCTATATATGACAAACCCACAGCTAACATCATACTTAACGGCGAGACGCTGAAAGCTTTTCATCTAAGATCGGGAACAAGACAGGGATGCCCACTCTCTCCACTGTTATTCAACATAGTACTGGAGGTCCTAGCCACAGCAATCAGACAAAACAAAGACATACAAGGCATCCAGATTGGTAAAGAAGAAGTCAAATTGTCACTATTTGCAGATGACATGATACTGTACATAAAAAACCCTAAAGACTCCATTCCAAAACTACTAGAACTAATATCTGAATTCAGCAAAGTTGCAGGATACAAAATTAACACACAGAAATCTGTTGCTTTCCTATACACTAATGATGAACTAACAGAAAGAGAAATCAGAAAAACAATTCCATTCACAATTGCATCAAAAAGAATAAAATACCTAGGAATAAACCTAACGAAGGAAGTGAAAGACCTGTACTCTGAAGACTACAAGACACTCCTAAGAGAAATTAAAGAGGACACTAACAAATGGAAATGCATCCCATGCTCTTGGCTAGGAAGAATAAATATTGTCAAAATGGCTATACTACCTAAAGCAATCTACAGATTCAATGCAATCCCTATCAAACTACCAACAGCTTTCTTCAATGAACTGGAACAAATAATTCTAAAATTCATATGGAACCACAAAAGACCCCGAATAGCCAAAGCAATCCTGAGAAGGAGGAATAAAACAGGGGGAATTATACTCCCTGACTTCAAGCTCTACTACAAAGCCACAGTAATCAAGACAATTTGGTGTTGGCACAAAAACAGACCCACACACCAGTGGAACAGAATAGAAAATCCAAACATTAACCCAAACATATACAGTCAATTAATATTTGATAAAGTGCCTTGGATATACAATGGGGAGATGACAGCCTCTTCAGCAGCTGGTGTTGGAAAAACTGGACAGCTACATGTAAGAGAATGAAACTGGACTACTGTCTAGCCCCATACACAAAGGTAAACTCAAGGTGGATCAAAGACCTGAATGTAAGTCATGAAACCATAAAACTCTTAGAAAAAAACATAGGCAAAAATCTCTTGGAAATAAACATGAGCAACTTCTTCATGAACATATCTCCCCGGGCAAGGGAAACAAAAGCAAAAATGAACAAGTGGGACTATATCAAGCTGAAAAGCTTCTGTACAGCAAAGGACACCATCAGTAGAACAAAAGGACATCCTACAGTATGGGAGAATATATTCATAAAAAACGTATCTGATAAAGGGTTGACATCCAAAATATATAAAGAACTCATGCACCTTAACAAACAGAACGCAAATAATCCAATTAAGAAATGGGCAGAGGACATGAATAGACACTTCTCCAAAGAAGAAATTCAGATGGCCAACAGGCACATGAAAAGATGCTCCACATCGCTAATCATCAGAGAAATGCAGATTAAAACCACAATGAGATATCACCTCACACCAGTTAGGATGGCCAACATTCAAAACACAAACAACAACAAATGTTGGCGAGGATGTGGAGAAAAGGGAACCCTCCTACACTGCTGGTGGGACTGCAAATTAGTTCAACCATTGTGGAAAGCAGTACGGAGGTTCCTCAAAAAACTCAAAATAGAAATACCATTTGACCCAGGAATTCCACTCCTAGGAATTTACCCTAAGAATGCAGCAGCCCAATTTGAAAAGGACAGATGCACCCCTATGTTTATTGCAGCACTATTTACAATAGCCAAGAAATGGAAGCAACCTAAGTGTCCATCAGTAGATGAATGGATAAAGAAGATGTGGTACATATACACAATGGAATATTATTCAGCCATAAGAAGAAAACAAATCCTACCATTTGCAACAACATGGATGGAGCTAGAGGGTATTATGCTCAGTGAAATAAGCCAAGCCGAAAAAGACAAGTATCAAATGATTTCACTCATATGTGGAGTATAAGAACAAAGAAAAAATACTGAAGGAACAAAACAGCAGCAGACTCACAGAACCCAAGAACGGACTAATAGTTACCAAAGGGAAAGGGACTGGGGAAAATGGGCGGGAAGGGAGGGATAAGAGGGAAAAAGGGGCATTACGATTAGCAGATGTAATGTTGGGGGGGCACGGGGAGGGCAGTACAACTCAGAGAAGACAAGTAGTGATTCTATAGCATCTCACTACGCTGATGGACAGTGACTGTAATGGGGTTGGTCGGGGGGACCTGATGAAGGGGTAGTTTAATAACCGTAATATTGCACATGTAATTGTAGATTAATGATAATAAAATAAATTATATTAAAAAAAAAACTAATGACAAGACATGTGGGCAGATCACTTGATAGGGTAAAAAGCAGTTTGTTCTGTTTATAGCAGCTGTTCTTTACAATAAACTACTATCATTCACAGACAAAAAAAAAAAAGACACAGAGTCACTGAATGGAAAAAAATATAAGACCCTCTATAAGCTGCCTACAAGAGACTCATGTCAAACCCAAAGACATACACAGATTAAAACTGAAGGGATGGAAAAAGATATTTCATGCAACTAAAAGGGACAAAATAGCAGGAGTTTCATTACTTATATCAGACAAAATAGACTTCAAAATTAAGTCACAAGAGGCAAAGAAGGACATTATGTAATGATAAAGGGGTCAGTCCAACAAGAGGATATAACCATTATAAATATCTATGCACCCAAAATAGGAGCACCTACAACATAGGTGAAACAAATACTAACTGAAGAGAGAAACAGAATGCAATGCATTCATTTTAGGAGACTTGAACACACCACTCACTCCAAAGGACAGATCAACCAGACAGAAAATAAGCAGACAGAGGCACTGAACAACAAAGGACCTAACAGACATCTACAGAAGACTCCACCCAAAAGAAGCAGGATACACATTCTTCTGAAGTGCACATGGAACATTTTCAAGAATAGATCATATACAAAACCACAATAAGAGACTCAGTAAACTCAGAAAGATTAAAATTGTACCAACCAGCTTCTCAGACCACAAAGGTATGAAACTAGAAATAAATTCCGCAAAAACTACAAAAAGGCCACAAATACATGGAGGCTTAACATGCTACTAAAAAATCAATGGATCAATGACCAAATAAAAACAGAGATCAAGCAATATATGGAGAAAAATGACAACAATAACTCACCACCACAAAATCTATGGGATGCAGCAAAGGCTGTGCTAAGAGAGAAGTATACTGCAGTCCAGTATACTTCAGAAAGAACAATCCCATATGAACAGTCTGAACTCACAATTAATGAAACTACAGAAAGACAAATGAGGTCCAAAGTAAATAGAAGGAGGCACATAATAAACATCAAAGCATAAATAAATAAAATCGAGAAGAATAAAACAACAGAATCAATGAAAGTAGGAGCTGGTTCTCCGAGAAAATAAACAAAATAGATAAACCCCTAGCCAGACCTACCAAGAAAAAAAGATAGTCTAAACACACAAACAGAATGAGAAATGAGAAATGAAAAATCACTACAAACACTACAGAACTACAAAGAAATATTAGAGAATAGTATGAAAAGTTATATGCTAACAAACTGGATAACCTAGAAGAAATGGGCAACTTTCTAGAAAAATACAACCTTCCAAGACTGACTCAGGAAGAAATAGAAAATCTGAAAAGACCAATTACCAGCAACGAAATTGAATTGGTAAATTCAAAAAACTACCTAAGAACAAAATCCCTGAACCAGATGGCTTCACCACTGAATTTTAACAAACACTTAATGAAGACCTAATACCCATCCTCCCTAGTTTTCCAAAATGTACAAGAGGAGGGAATATGTCCAAACTCAGTCTATGAGAGCAGCATCACTCTAATACCAAAATCACGCAAAGACCTCACCAAAAAAGAAAATTACAGACCAATATCCCTGATGAACATAGATGCAAAAATATTAGCAAACTGAATTCAAAAATACATCAAGAGAATCATACACCATGATCAAGTGGGATTCATCTCAGGGATGCAAGGATGGCACAACATTCAATAATCCATCAACATCATCCACCACATCAACAAAAGAAGGATAAAAACCATATGATCATCTCCATAGATGCAAAAAATACCAACAGCATTCTTCAACGAACTACAGCAAACAGTTCTAAAATTCATATGAAACCCTCCTACACTGTTGGTGGGAACATAAACTAGTTCAAGCATTGTGGAAAGCAATATGGAGGTTCCTCCAAACACTAAAAATAGAAATACCATTTGACCCAGGAATTCCACTCCTAGGAATTTACCCAACAAATACAAATTCTCAGATTCAGAAAGACATATGCAACCCTATGTTTATCACAGCACTATTTACAACAGCCAAGATATGGAAGCAACCTAAGTGTCCATCAGTAGATAGATGAATGGATAAAGAAGAAGTGGTACATATACACAATGGAATACTAATTAGCCATAAGAAAGAAACAAATTCTACTATTTGCAACAACATGGATGGAGCTAAAGGGTATCACGCTCATTGAAATAATTCAGGCAGGGAAAGACAAATACCAAATGATTTCCCTCATTTGTGGAGTATACAATGAAGCAAAACTGAAGGAACAAAATAGCAGCAGACTCACAGACTCCAAGAAGGGACTAATGGTTACCAAAGGGAAGGGGTGGAGGCTGGCAGGTGGGGAGGGAGAAGGGGATTGTGGGGTATCATGACTGGTGCACATGGTGTGTGTTGAGTCACAGACAGGGAAGACAGTGTAGCTCAGAGAAGACAAACAGGGACTCTGTAGCATCTTACTACACTTATGGACAGTGACTGTAATGGGGTATGGGGGGACTCAATAATAAGGGTGAATGTAATATCCACACTGTTTTTCTTGTGAAACCTTCATAAGACTGTGTATCAATGATACCTTAATTTAAAAAAAGGAAAGGAAAAGAAAAAAGCCAAAGACAAAAGAGCAAATACTCCATGATTCCATTTACAAAATTCAAAAAGACAAAACTAATCCAAGGTGACAAAGGTCAGAACTGGTTGGGCCTATCAACTCGGATAGGGCACAAGAAGACTCTTGCTGGCATGCAGAAAGGTGCTTTACATCAATCTGAACTAGGTGGTGGTTATACAAGTGCATACATATAAAAAAAGATCATGTTGTACATAAAAATCCATCAAACTTAAAAGAAGTTAACAGGGAGAAAATATTTCCAAAACATACATCAGTAATCAGAGGACAATTATCCAAAACACACAAAGATCTCTTAAAACACAATAAGAAAATCAATTAAATAAGCAAAAGATCTGAACAGACATCTCACCAAAGATGTACAGATGGCAAATAAGCCATCTGAAAAGATTCTCAGCATCATATATTAGCAAATTGCAAATTAAAACAAGATACCACTAAACACCAATTAGAATGGCCAAAGTTCAAAACCATGACCTCACCAAATGCTGACAGAGATGTGGAGCAATAGGAACTCTCATTTATAGCTGCCGGGAGTTTAAAACAGTATAGCCACTTGAGGAAACAAGTTGGTAGTTTCTTACAAAACTAAGCATACTCTTACCATACGATCCAGCAAATTTCTCTCCTTGGTATTTACCCAGAAGAGATGAAAACTTACATCTACACAAAACCTGAACACAGATGTTACAACAGCTTTATTCACAATTCAAAACTTGGAAGCAACCAAGATGTCCTCAATAGGTGAACAGATAAACTGTGACATATCCAAAAAATTGATTATCATTCACTGCTAAAGAGAAATGAGCTATCAAGCCATGAAAAGATGTGGAGAAAACTTCAACACATTGTTACTACTAAGTGAAAGAAGTCAAACTGAAAAAGCTACATACTGTTTGACTCCAACCATACGACATTTTGGAAAAGGCAAAATTGGAGACAGTAAAAAAGATCCAGGATGCTGGGGAGTGGGGATATGAATAGGTGTTACATAGAGAACTTATAGCACAGTGAAACCATTCCATGAAATACTACAATGGTAGATACATGCCATCATACATTTAACAAAACCCATAGAATGTACACCAGCAGGAGTGAACCCTAATGTCAACTATGGACTTTGACTGATAATGATGTGTCAGTGCAGGTTCATCGACTATCAACAAATGTACCACTCAGGTGGGGAATACTGATGAGGAAGGCTGTGCATGTGTGGGTGAGGAGGTACAGAGTGCACCTCCTGCTCACTTTTGCTGGGACCCTACCTAAAACTGCTCCAAGAAAATTTTTTTAATTCATCAAAGTACACTTTAAATGTGTGCAGTAAACTCAGTTGTGCCTCAATTAAAAAAAAGTGGAACAAAAGATCTAAGACAAAAAAAATGTTAAGGTAATTGTGCAGCACTAGAAGTCAGGGTAGCAATTATCCTTAAGAAGGACAGGGCAGTGACTGGAAGAGGATAAGGGCAGGGCTTCTTGGGGGATGTGAATGCTATTTTTTGATACAGGTGCTGGTTACATAGGTATATTCACTTTGTGAAAATTAATCTTGCTACACACTTAAGATTTATGCATTTTTACCTATGTATGTTATACTTCAATAAAAAGTTTACATTAAAAAAGATAAAAGTACACTAACATAGTATCTACACACCATGTGAATACACACACAAAAAAATGCTCAACCTATCTAAAACTAATCTTCCTCACAAACCACTCATCTTCCAGACAGAATCATTTCAACTAAGGACTTCCAAAGCATAAACTTTCTTCTACCAAACAAAACTCTGCATACCACTGACAAATGGCATTAGTGGTTGCTTCTGTAATTTCAAGTTTTTTGTTGTTTTTTATCACAGTAATAAAATAAAATGCACAAATCTTAGTTTACAGCTTACTTTTGACATGTGTACACACTCACATGGATTCACAAATGACCTTTCAAAATAACCAGTTTCTAAATAAAACTTCTATACGCACCATCTGTGACTGACACCACCTTTCATCCAGTTGCCCATGCCAGAAATATTGCTGCTTCTCCTTTCTACTCCCCACTCCATCCTCCATCCAACATGCCTGAGCCTCACCTCCCAGTGCTATAGACTAAAATACTTGTGCCCCCCCAAAATTAATACATAGAATACTAATGCCCAATGTGATGGTGCACAGAGGTGGGGCCTTTGGGAGGTGTTAGACCTCAAAGGCTCTGCCATTATGAATGTACTTATGAAAGACTGGGAGAGGTCCCTTACCCCTTCCATCATGTGAGATTACAGTGAGAAGACAGCAGCAAAGAAGAAGCAGGTTCGCTCCAGACACAGAATCTGCCAGTGCCATATTAGATTACCTGACTCTAAAACTGAGAAATAAATTTTTGTTGTTTATAATCCACTTAGTATATGGTATTTTGGTATAGCAGCCCAAATGGGCTGAAATACCCAGGTTTCTGCCTGAATTCATTCTCAGCTCTCCTACTAAGACATTTGCACAGGATTGCTCTATATAGCGTCCACAGATCCCAGTGTCCATGGAAAGAAGTGTATTTAGATCTAATTGGGTTCCTCTGTAATCACAGAGGTTTTATTTTATGCATTATTCTCAGAAGGGGTACACAGGCTTCATCCAACTACCAAAGGCATCCATGGCCCAGAAAGATTTAAATGCTCTAAGTAGACTCTGCTACCATACCTACACCCTCTAAAACCCTGCTATACTGCTGTCAGAGTAAATTTTTTGAAGCATAAATATAATCTGTCATCCATGCTTAAAATCCTTAAGTGGTCCCAACCACTTCCAGGATAAAATCTAAATTCAACAGCATGGCAATCAAGTATGTTCATAACTGACCCCTGCTCATCTTGCCTGCTTCATCTCGTCTCTTGCCATACACTGCAACTAACATAGTAAATTGTATTTTCAATTCTCTGGATTCAGCATGCTTTCTCCCTCCTCTGCCTCTACACAAGCTGTTCCCCCTGCCTGGAAATCCCCTTGTCACCATCTTCACGTAGTTAATCCATGCTCATCTTTCTACTCAAATTAAGTGCCATTTCCTCAGAGATGGCATCCTCCACTCTCAGACTCAGTAAGATGCCCCATGAGTGCTCTCACAGCACTCTATGATGATCTCTCATAGCACTTTCCTCATGGTGTTTTATCAGTTTATTGGTCTGCCTCTCCTCGATTGTGAGCTTTCTTAGGACAAAAGGCAGAGCAGGGTATATCATGCCTAGCAGAGCCCAGAACACACAAGAGAGTACTTAACAAATGCTTGCTGAACAAAGGATAGGTTCTTGGAAAAAGCCAGACTGGCCCAAAGGCTTGTCAGAAAACACATCAACTAACTAGGTCTGGAGATTACCATAAATGCAAATTGCCCAGTTGAGGCAAGATAGTTCTGCATCTATTAATCTGTCACCAATGTTCCTTCATTCAAGGCTTGGAAGTTAGCCCTTAATAATGTCATTACCATGGTGAGGCACTGTGCCAGGGGCTTGACAGGCATTAGAGCGGAGTAAACCTCAAATCAACTCTAAGATAGTCTTTTTTAAAGATAAAGAGGCCCAAAGTCAAGCAGAAAGTTATAAAGTAAGGTTTAAAACCCAGGACTTTGATTCCAAAGCCCATGCCCAGCCACTGGACTCAGCTGGTTTTCTGGAGATAAGAGATCAGCATGCCCTTTGTCCTCGGAGGCATTTTAGAAGAGCCTGGATTTGGTGAGAGGGGGCCCTTCATTAGCCTCTCAGCAAAAGAGAAAGATCTTATTCACCAGGCAGCACTACTATTAAATTCTTTAAGATTTAATGTTACCTCCTCCATATGTATTAGTTACAAAACCTTTTAAAAGAGAACGGCTTGTGAGAGTTGTTCTTCCAAGAACAGCAAGTGAAGCAGAAGATTCAAGAAATTTTACTGAACTCTCCACCAGGCTTGGGGGTTGAAAAGGGAGAAGAGAAATCAGTCCCAAGGATGGAGCTGGGTGTGGCAATACCAACAAAGGTAAGAAGGATGACTAAGTCTCCATGGCCTGCTGCAAAGAGACCTAAAGCATTATCCTTTAACTGGCTGAGAAGGTGCCTGTGAACTTAGCAGGAGTCCATGGTGTTGTAACAGATGGAAGACCAATTTGCTGAAAGATGCTGCCTTTTCCACTAAACTTTAGTTTGGAATTTGCACCACAGCTTTCATCCTGTGACCTTTTGCATTCCCCTCTAAGAGCCCAGGAAACTTAAAGCCTACACTCAAGATAGACGGAATGTTTTCTTTAATCCCACCCACCACCTGTTAACCATAGTTTCTCTAGCCCGCACAGATGAGGCCACCTGTCACACCTGGACTAGAAGGTAGTGACCACAACCCATCTTAGTTACCAATTTCCACCACACTTCCATTCACATTTCCCCATCCTCATCCCTCCTTGCACTCAAGTCTTCCTTTGACCACCTTCTGTGTCTTTACTCTTCATCTCACCTCTGAATCTGGTGCTTGATACAGATCTGTCCAGTGACTTTTCTGTACGCAAGTTTAAACACAAAACCAACATAATCCATTCTTCCTGTCCCTATCGTCAACAAAAACACAATTTATCTAATTTATCAAATGAAAGCTATTTATCTACAATGAAAACTATTCTAATATACCTAATTCATCTTTAATGAAAACTATGCAGGTAAATCTAGGGGGCTTTTGACTACAGGATTAGAATATCTAGTCAGTTTAAAATCAAGGATAAGAAATGCAGTATTGAGAGACATACAATTCCAAAGAACAGGTTTTACTGTAGCTATCATTTTCTAAATTAATCCATACTGATTATTACTGAGATGATAAACCCCTTAAAGAGACTCTAGGATACACCATGCAATACTTCACTTTCACTCAAGATTCTGTATCACTGAAGTCACAGCAACTGCTCCTTGATTAGCTCCTGCCCAGTATGCACTGAAGAAAAAGATTAGTCTTACAAATAAAATGCAAGGTGTGAACACATCTTGGAAGTGCTACAATACTGGCAGTGTTGCACAGGGTGGGACATGGACGACAGGGAAAGCTAATAACAGTGACCTATTCACAGAAACTCGGACTACATGCCTCAGAGATTACACGAACATGTCTTCCCACCCCTGCCCAGCCCCCTGCCCAACAAAAACGAAAACAGAAGTTCCACTAAGCAAGTATTTTTATGGATCAACATCCAAGAACATTCTTTTATTTTTAAAGATGAGTAGCACAGCTCTGTTATATTAAAAGGGAAAGCAAACTAGGTAAAACTGTATGAAGTCATATGTTGTGAAAATTTTGTATATAAATGCAAAGTTTCATATGCAAACACATGAAGACTTGAAAAACCTGGTTTTCTGGATTTCAGTGGCATCTGAAGAAGAAGAATACCATCCATGCTTCCCCAGGCACAGAAACCAAGAAATCATAAATCTAGAAATAACTCACCCTGGAATACACCACACCTTCTTCCACCTCCAGTACATATTTTATTATTTCTCGCTGGTTAATATACTTCTGGCCAGTTTTAAAATAGCTGTATTATTCAATCTACTTTGTGTCTCATTCATTATGTTGAAAAAAATTTCTTTCAGATATAACTCTGGATTATAACTTTGCCAGCACATCTATTCATATAAGGCACCCTAGAAAAGGTTAGAAATTGAACAACAATGACCTGAAATAGGCAGAGACTTTGAAAGCATAGATAATGATCAGTAAAGCCTTCCACTCAATCTATGTTCTCCAATTTCCTGTCTACTTTTCCTGTTAGGATAAGCTACAGAAACCTCCTCACACATGTTCAGTAATGCTACCATTGCAAGCATGTAAAAGAAAATTAAATGCCTGGCCAAGAACCTGACTGTGGGAAGAGTATCTGTGATACTTTTGAATGATCAGAATACTTCTTCCAGAGAATAAATATTGTCAAAATGGCTATACTACCTAAAGCAATCTACAGACTCAGTGCAATCCCTTTCAAACTACCAACAGCTTTCTTCAATGAACTGGAACAAATAATTCTAAAATTCATATGGAACCACAAAAGACCTCGAGTAGCCAAAGCAATCCTGAGAAGGAGGAATAAAACGGGGAATTATGCTCCCTGACAAAGCCACAGTGATCAAGACAATTTGGTATTGGCACAAAAACAGACCCACAGACCAGTGGAACAGAATAGAAAATCCAAACATTAACCCAAGCATATACAGTCAATTAATATTTGATAAAAGTGCCTTGGATATACAATGGGGAGATGACAGCCTCTTCAGCAGCTGGTGTTGGAAAAACTGGACAGCTACATGTAGGAGAATGGGACTGGACTACTGTGTAGCCCCATACACAAAGGTAAACTCAAGGTGGATCAAAGACCTGAATGTAAGTCATGAAACCGTAAAATCTTAGAAAAAAAACATAGGCAAAAAATCTCCTGGACATAAACATGAGCAACTTCTTCATGAACATATCTCCCGGGCAAGGGAAACAAAAGCAAAAATGAACAAGTGGGACTATATCAAGCTGAAAAGCTTCTGTACAGCAAAGGACACCATCAGTAGAACAAAAAGACATCCTACAGTATGGGAGAATATATTCATAAAAAACGTATCTGATAAAGGGTTGACATCCAAAATATATAAAGAACTCATGCACCTTAACAAACAGAAAGCAAATAATCCAATTAAGAAATGGGCAGAGGACATGAATAGACACTTCTCAAAGAAGAAATTCAGATGGCCAACAGGCACATGAAAAGATGCTCCACATCGCTAATCATCAGAGAAATGCAGATTAAAACCACAATGAGATATCACCTCACACCAGTGAGGATGGCCAACATCCAAAACACAAACAACAAATGTTGGCGAGGATGTGAAGAAAAGGGAACCCTCCTACACTGCTGGTGGCAATGTAACCTAGTTCAACCATTGTGGAAAGCAGTATGGAGATTCCTCAAAAAACTCAAAATAGAAATACCATTTGACCCAGGAATTCCACTCCTAGGAATTTACCCTAAGAATGCAGCAGCCCAATTTGAAAAGCACAGATGCACCCCTATGTTTATTGCAGCACTATTTACAATAGCCAAGAAATGGAAGCAACCTAAGTGTCCATCAGTAGATGAATGGATAAAGAAGATGTGGTACATATACACAATGGAATATTATTCAGCCATAAGAAGAAAACAAATCCTACCATTTGCAACAACATGGATGGAGCTAGAGGGTATTATGCTCAGTGAAATAAGCCAAGCCGAAAAAGACAAGTATCAAATGATTTCACTCATATGTGGAGTATAAGAACAAAGAAAAAAACTGAAGGAACAAAACAGCAGCAGACTCACAGAACCCAAGAACGGACTAATAGTTACCAAAGGGAAAGGGACTGGGGAAAATGGGCAGGAAGGGAGGGATAAGAGGGAAAAAGGGGCATTACGATTAGCAGATGTAATGTTGGGGGGGCACGGGGAGGGCAGTACAGCTCAGAGAAGTCAAGTAGTGATTGTATAGCATCTCACTACGCTGATGGACAGTGACTGTAATGGGGTTTGTGGGGGGGACCTGATGAAGGGGTAGTTTAATAATCGTAATATTGCACGTGTAATTGTAAATTAATGATAATAAAATAAATTATATTTTTAAAAAAATCACATAGGTTTAAAAAATAAATAAATAAATAAATATGAAGGAGGGATTAAACAATTTCCAGATAAGCAAAAGCTGAGAGAATTTACCTCCCACAACCCATCACTACAGTGTATTTTTAGAGACTGCTATAGATGGAAGTGTTCCTAAGGCTAAACAGCTTTTACCAGAAGAAATAAAACCATAGTAAAGAAAGTAAACCAATTAATTACTAAGCAAATGCAAAATAAAATCAACCACCCACAAAGTCAGTCAAGGGAAAGACAAACAGTACAGATTATGATACCTAATATATAAAGAATGGAGAAGGAAGAAGAAGGAGGAAAAAAGAAAAAAGAACTTTTAGACTGTGTTTGTAATAGCATACTAAGTGAGTTAAATTAGACTGTTAGATAGTAAGGAAGTTACCCTTGAACCTTTGGTAGTCACAAATCTAAAGCCTGCAATGGCAATAAGTACATACCTATCAATAATCACCCTAAATGTAAATGGTCTAAATGCACCAATCAAAAGACATAGAGTCACTGAATGGATAAAAAAGCAAGACCCATCTATATGGTGCCTATAAGAGACTCACCTCAAACGCAAAGATATACAAAGACTAAATGTGAAGGGATGGAAAAATATATTTCATGCAACTAATAGGGAAAAAAGGAGGAGTTGCAGAAATTGTATCAAACAAAATTGATTTCAAAACAAAGAAAGTCACAAGAGACAAAGAAGAACATTACATAATGATAAAGGGGGCAGTCCAACAACAAGAGGATATAACCATTATTAAGTATCTATGCACCCAACACAGGATCACCTATATATGTGAAACAAATACTAACAGAATTAAAGGAGGAAATAGAATGCAATGCATTCATTTTAGAAGACTTCAACACATCACTCATTCCAAAGGACAGATCAACCAGACATAAAATAAGTAAGGAGAAAGAGGCACTGATCAATACATCAGAAAAGATAGACCTAACAGACACCTACAGAACACCACTGAAAAGCAGCAGGATACACACATTCTTCTCAAGTGCTATGGAACATTTTCAAGAATAGATCATATAGTAGGCCACAAAAAGAGCCTCAGTAAATTCAAAAAGATTGAAATAGTACCTACAAGCTTCTCAAACCACAAAGGTATGACACTAGAAATAAATAACGCAAAAAAAAACAAAAAAGCCCACAAACATACGGAGACTTAATAACATGCTCCTAAATAACCAATGGACCAATGACCAAATAAAAACAGATATCAAGCAATATATGGAGACAAATGACAACAATAACTCAACACCGCAAAATCTGTGGGACGCAGCGAAGGCCGTGCTAAGAGGGACGTATACTGCAATACAGGCCAACCTCAGGAAAGAAGAACAATCCCATATGAACAGTCTAAACTCACAATTAACAAAACCAGAAAATGAAAAACAAAGGAGGCCCAAAGTCAGTGGAAGGAGGGACATAATAAAGATTAAAGCATAAATAAATAAAATCGAGAACAAAACAATAGAAAGTATCCAAGAAAGCAGGAGCTAGTTCTTTGAGAAAATAAACAAAACAGATAACACCTAGCCAGGCTTATTAAGAAAAAAAGAGAGTCTACACACATAAACAGAATCAGAAATGAGAAAGGAAAAATCACTACAGACACCACAGAAATACAAAGAATTACTAGAGACTACTATGAAAAATTATATGCTAACAAACTGGATAACCTATAAGAAATGGACAACTTTCTAGAAAAATACAACCTTCCAAGGCTGACCCAGGAAGCAACAGAAAATCTGAACAGACAAATTACTGGCGACAAAATTGAATTGCTAATCAAAAAACTACCTAAGAACAAAACTCCTGTACCAGATGGTTTCACTGCTGAATTTTATCAAACACTTAGTGAAGATGTAATATCCATCCTCCTTGAAGTTTTCCAAAAAGTGTAAGAGGAGGGAATACTTCCAAACTCACTCAATGAGGCCAACATCACTCTAATACCAAAACCAGACAAGACACCACAAAAAAGAAAATTATAGACCAATATCCCTGATGAACAGATGCAAAAATACTAAACAAAATATTAGCAAATTGAATTTAAAAATACATCAAAAAGATGACCCATCATGATTAGGTAGGATTTATTCCAGAGATGCAAAGATGGTACAATTTTGAAAATCCATCAACATCATATACCACATTAACAAAAAGAAGGACAAAACCACATGATCATCTCCATAGATGCTGAAAAAACATTTGACAAAATTCAACATCCATTCATGATAAAATCTCTCAACAAAATGGGTATAGAGGGCAAGTACCTCAACATAATAAAGGCCATATATAACAAACCCACAGCCAACATCATACTTAACAGCGAGAAGCTGAAAGCTTTTCCTTTAAGATCAAGAAAAAGACAAGGATGACCACTCTCTCCACTTTTATTCAACATAGTTCTGGATGTCCTCACCACAGCAATCAGACAACACAAAGAAATACAAGGCATCCAGATTGGTAAGGAAGAAGTCAAACTGTCCGTTTGCAGATGACATGATATAGTACATAGAAAACCCTAAAGAATCCACTCCAAAACTATTAGATCTAAAATCTGAATTCAGCAAAATTGTGGGATACAAAATGAATACACAAAAATCTGTTGCATTCCTATACACTAATAATGAACTAGGAGAATGAGAAATCAAGAAAACAATTCCATTCACAATTGCATCAAAAAGAATAAAATACCTAGGAATAAACCTAATGAAGGAAGTGAAAGACCTATACCCTGAATACTACAAGACACTCTTAAGAGAAATTAAAGAAGATATCAATAAATGGAAATACATCCCATGCTCCTGGATAGGAAGAATTAATATTATCAAAATGGTCATCCTTCCTAAGGCAATCTACAGATTCAATGCAATCCTATCAAAATACCAACAGCATTCTTCAACGAACTAGAGCAAATAGTTCTAAAATTCAAATGGAACCACAAAAGACCCTGAATAGCCAAAGCAATCCTGAGAAGGAAGAATAAAGCTGGGGGTATTATGCTCCCCGATTTCAAGCTCTACCACAAAGCCACAGTAATGTAGACAATCTGGTACTGGCACAAGAACAGACTCATAAATCAATGGAACAGAATAGAGAGCCCAGATATAAAGCCAAATATATACTGTCAATTAATATATGATAAAGGAGCCATGGATATACAATGGGGAAATGACAGCCTCTTCAACAATTGTGTTGGCAACACTGTACAGCTACTTGTAAGAGAATGAAACTGAATTATTGTCTAACTCCATATATAAAAGTAAACTCAAAATGGATAAAAGACCTGAACATAAGTGATGAAACCATAAAACTCTCAGAAGACAACATAGGCAAAAATCTCTTGAATATAAACATGAGCAACTTTTTCCTTAACACATGTCCTCAGGCAAGTGAAATAAAAGCAAAAATGTACAAATGGGACTACATCAAACTAAAAAGCTTCTGTACAGCAAAGAACACCATCAGCAGAACAAAAAGGCATTGTACAGTATGGGATAATATATTTGTAAACTACATATCCAACAAGGGGTTAACATCCAAAACATATAAAGAAGTCACATGCCTCAACATCCAAAAAGCAAATAACCCTGCTAAAAAATGGGCAGAGGATATGAGCAAACACTTCTCAAAAGAAGAAATTCAGATGGCCAACAGGCACATGAAAAGATGCTGCACATCACTAATCATCAGGGAAATGCAAATTAAAACCACAATGAGATACCATCTCATGCCAGTAAGGCTTGCCAACATCTAAAAGCCTTGGAATAACAAATGCTGGAAAGGATGCAGAGAAAGGGGAACCCTCTTCCCCTGCTGGTGGGAAGGTAAACTAGTTCAACCATTGTGGAAAGCAATATGGAGGTTCCTCAAAAAACTAAAAATAGAAATATCATTTGACCCAGGAATTCCACTCCTAGGTATTTACCCAAAGAAAACATGTTCTCAGATTCAAAAAGACATATGCACCCTTTTGTTTATTGGAATACTATTCAGTCATAAGAAGAAAACAAATCCTACCATTTGCAACAACATGGATGGAGCTAGAGGATATCATGCTCAGTGAAATAAGCCAGGTGGAGAAAGACAAGTACCAAATGATTTCCCTCATTGGTGGAGTGTAACAACAAAGCAAAATTGAAGGAACAAAACAGCAGCAGACTCACAGACTCCAAGAAGGGACTAGAGGTTACCACGGTGGAGGGGTTGGGGAGGGTGGGTGCGGAGGGAGGGAGAAGGGGACTGAGGGGCTTTATGATAAGTACACATGGTGTGTGTGTGTGGGGTGGTCACTGGGAAGACAGTATAGCACAAAGAAGACAAGTAGTGACTCTCTGGCATCTTACTACACTGATGGACAGTGACTTCAGTGGGGTATGGGACTTGATAATATGGGTGAATGTAGTAACCACAATGTTTTTCATGTGATACCTTCATAAGAGTATATATCAATGATAACCTAATAAAAATAAAAATCAGAGTTTAGGGTCCAGGCTCCTGAGCCAGAGGGTCCACATGTCTATTGTGATTCTACTATTTATTGGTTGTATGACATTAGGCAAGTTACTCAGCCTATGTATCTATTTACACCTATAAATGTCTTTAAATGGGGATAAATAATAATAATTACTCCTCAAATATGTTGTAAAGATTAAATAAGATACTTGTCAGGCACATAGCACACAATATTAGCCATGATTATGGACATCTGTGCTGCAAATACTAAGTTCTAGTCTCAGTTCAAACCTCCCACAGTTAGATTTAAAACAACTTTCAAGACAAACACTGTATGCAACATATGTTCAGGCATTTTTTTTAATTCCCTCAACAAATATTTTTCAAATCAGGGGCATTAAACTAGATGCCAGGAAAATAGCAGTGAAAAAAACCAGACATGGTCCCTGAACTTACGCAGGTCCCTAGACTAACGAAGTCTATCTGGGGAAAACTGATATTGAATGAGTAATTTAAGTGCACAGTATTTTAC
Source organism: Smutsia gigantea (assembly GCA_032199065.1). NCBI lineage: Eukaryota > Metazoa > Chordata > Mammalia > Pholidota > Manidae > Smutsia > Smutsia gigantea. The sequence continues at coordinate 253,823 of JAVSCE010018085.1, read as the reverse complement.
AAAGAAATGGATATGACTTAATCTGAGAGCCAGAGAAACTGACGTTTAAGCTGAAACTTGAAAATAAATAGGATCCAGTTGAGCTAAAATGTGGGAAATAATTTTTATGCAGAGAGAACATAATAGGCAAAGGCTCTGAGCTAAGAGAGAACGGGGTTGTCAAAAAACTGAAAAGAACTCTAATATGGTAGGAACACAAAGAATTAGGGGAAGACAGGTAGAGATATATAAAGCAGAGACTCAGAAACTGCTAGGGAGCTTTACTCTAGGACAATGGGAAGTCCTTCAATATTTTAAAGTCAGGAGAATCTATGTCTAAACTTGTGCATTTCTCTGTGGCTGCTGTGTGGAGGAAAATGTAATGAAGTGCACTCAGAATATGTACAGGAAGAACAACGAGGAAGCTATGGTAATATAACAAGAAAAGATGAGAATAACATGTACCAGAATAGTGGCAGAATAGATGGCATGATGGAAACAGATGACAAAAATAGTCAAGAGGCAGATTAATAGGAATGACTAAAAGACAAAGATCACTCAGCTTGCTTTAGGTAGATGGGGATCCAGTCCCTAGAATAAGGATGATCAGAATAGGCTTTGTGAGGTAAAGGTCCTGAGTTTGAGGTACCCATAAAATATCCAAGTACAGATGTAAACGGGCAACTTAGTATATAAATCTCAGAACTCAGAGAACAATCTAGGTTGGAGATACTGATAAGATAGTCACTTATGATATGATAAATATGATTCATATTAACTTATATATGATATAGGCAAGACAGTCTATGTTACCTAGGGAGAGAAGATAAAGCAGAGTCCTAAACTTTAACATGCTGAAAGGTCATCTCAGGGGCTGATTACAAATCCTGGTCACCAATCCCAGAAAGCCTGAATCAGTAGGCCTGGAAAACTACCTCAAGAAAAAGTCTTTTTAACAAATACTCTCAAGTGATTTTGAAACAAATGGTCCACAGACATCTTGAGAAACACCGATACAGAAATCAAAGATAAGAGTATGGTGAAGAAATTTATTGGTTAAATACAAGAGGAGGAAGAAGAATGAACAAAGAAAGCCAGTAAGTAGCAAGAGAGAGAGAGAAACCTGGAATGTATGATAAAAGGGAAGCCAAAGGAAGAAACTGTTTCAAGAGTCATTAACCGTTGAATGCTACTGAGGACCAATCAGGTAAGTGGTAAAAGTGTCCACAGAATTTACAGACATGTAATGAGGGAGGTGAGGAAATGGCAACAACTCATACGATGTTGGCACTGTAAAGGATGTACAAACAAGAAACATTAGGCTATGTGGGTGGTGTGTGTTAAAGAAGGGATTTGCATGCTGCCTGACTTCGTTTTAGGGTGGGAAGACCTGGCCAGAAGAAAAAGCGAAGCTTAAGATGTATGAGAATTAGAACACTTGAACTCCTTTTAGTCCTACAAATAAATTATAGTTACAAGTTCAAATCACAAATAAAAGTCATGGCCTGTCAAAAAGATCACAAGATCCAAAAGTTATTTTCTATAGTTCAGAAAGGACAAAATATTGATTAATCTTTGGAGGAAAGCAGAAATACTGAATGACATTACGTATCTAAGAAATAGGCGAGGGTCCTCATCAAAGGTAAAGATGAAAAGTGAGGCAGCATACACGAGCGCCACCTGCTGGTAAAACACAAATTCTCAGTATATGGATGTGATAGAAATCAGTCTTAATAGGAATTTCAACTAATTGGACTAGAGTTTACCCATTTTCCAATGATAGTTTTTTGATACTGATAAAAATCTCAGACCTTCCAGCCCAGCAAATAAGTCTTTGGTCAGTTGGTCATCCTCCCTTTATTCCAATACATTCAACAGTCACAGGCACATAAATCCAAGAACTATTACATCATCGCTAGGTCCTTTTAAACTGAAATTCACCTCCTAATTTCTACCCACTAATACAAGACCTCCTGCTGTAAGACAGTAGATCATCATATTGCAGCCCTTGTCTCCACTTACTGTCTCCCCAGGTGAAACAACCCAGTATACATTTTTTTAACTATTTTAAATCCCCCATCATCCCTGTTGTGGAATGCAGCTTAGTCAATAGTCCATAAATTATCTTAGAGGTTTCATTTCCAACAGGTAGCCCAATGGAACTACTACTTTCCTTTACCTGAGCTTATAATACAATTCTGGCTCAGACTAAGCTTGTGGTCAACCGCAATCCTGTCCAGTGAGATCTTCCCAATCCAGTACGGTGAATCTAATGCAAGTCTTACTCTGCCAAGATCATTTGAACCTTCGTTCTTGGTGCCATCTAAACTTGACACCCCATTCACTAAAATCTTCATCCAAATCAATGATAAAAACTTGGATATGAAAGATCTTAGTATGTAATTAATACTAAGCCAGTAAAGAATGTTCTTTAGGTAGCAGGGATGCTTACCCAGCTGCAAATCTATTTATTATTTACTAATTACTAATCTATTTCAGCGATAGGATGATAATGAAAAATTTAGACAAATGCTTTAAATGAAATCAAGATGTCACATAATAGGCAATCCATGAATACACTGTCCTTGTATACCTGTATACCTTTCAGAAAGACAACTTATAAGTTTAATGTGGTCATTTTTAGATGAACTCATAGAAAATGTTCACAAACCACATTGGAGTTACCAGTGGATAGTTGCCTAAGTCCACTCTTCTTAAAAAAACACACTTCAAGAGTCAACCCATTTAATTATTTTGTAATTAAATATTTAAGATTAAACATTTCAAATGGCAAATTTGTGGCCAACCATGCACGTGTTTCATTCTTCCTAATGGGCTGAAGATCACCTTTTCTAGAAGAAACTTGTCTTCCTGAATGAAATACGTAGTCTTCTCTGCTTAGGAATCCATGCATAATTGAACATGCCTTATTTAAAAATTGATTCAAAGTTACTTACAAACTATTAACAATGACTCAGATTGTTCAAACAGTATCCTAGGTTAAAATCCCACTATGTCTTGAGATTTGAACAGTCATAATGCAACTATATGTCACATGTGCTGGGTTTTGTTTTTTTTTTTTTTAATACATTGACTGGAACGTTTCCACTTTAAAGACCATTCTCGGTGTTCATAAAAATGGAAGCAAAGTAAGAAGTGTTGCCCTATAGCAGCATGTAGCAGTCCAGATGCGGACCCTGAAACCCAACTGCCTGGCTTTGAATCCCAGCTCTCTCATTTACTGGCCATGTGACCTAGAGCAGGTTATTTAACCTATGCTTCTGCTTCATTTATAAATATGAATAGCAATAGTACCTACCCTGTAGAGTTATAATAAGAATTAAATGAGTTAATATGTGTAAAGAGCTTGTAACAGTGCCAGCCCCACAGAAAGTTAAACAGTTTATCTGCTTGCTGTAATTACCATTCTTGATCACCTCTTAACATCACCCTTTCTCACCCACCATCCCTTTCCTTGCACTTGCTCTCAAAATAAGAGTACAGTACAAAAGTTAGTTAAGAGCTGGGCTTTGAAGTCTCAAAGACCTGGACTGGAGACCTGGCCCCACCACTTACCAGAAATAATACCCTGAAAAATCACTCAGACTCTCCCAGCCTAAATTTCCTCATCTATAAAATGGGGATAAAAACAGTACCTACTTCATGGGGTTGTGAGAGTAAATAAAAATGAATGTCCTACCCTTCACATAGTACTTAGCATGTAGTATATCCTCAGGAATCTTTGTCAAATCCCTTTTTCGCACCCCTTAGCATGTCGGCAGGCACTGTCTGGACCACTCTCCTTTCTCACAGTCTTACAAGGCTCACGATGCCTTTGGCTGCATCTTTGGTTATCGGCCTTTCTCCATCTTTTGCAGCCATTCTCTTCTGTACTTCGTAAACTGACATGTCTCTCAACATTCCTCCCCATTTCCTTTCTCTTCTAATCGTTGTGGTTATTACGTCAAAATTTAAGAATTTCCTGTTCTTTGTGAACAACACACTCAATTTTTGAAGCCTATAACCATGAGATTATGCCCATACTGTTTTTCGGAAATATATGCTTTCTAAAACACAGGATTCATGCTGAGTGTGTTTTTCAACATTATTATCTTTAAAATAAAGTGATAATTTTTCTCTCAAGAGTCTATCCCTTCTATTTCCCCAATCATTGGTAAAAGTAAATCTAGGATAATAATTCCCACAATTATTTTCTTTACCTACTGTGAGAGTAAATCATTAATAAATCAAACATGTTACCAGATCAGATACTCTTTAAGCAGAATGTAACTTCCAACAGATATACAGATGGTGAAAGAACACAGTGGTACTACAGTTTGTTTCTCTGTAATTTTATCATCTATATAAGAAACCATCATGTATAGTCCCTGTCATGCTCAAATTCTTTTGTATTTCTCCATTAAAACATCACTTTTGTTCCTTCCCCCTCTTACAGCTCTCTACTATGTTCTTCCTCAGAGTGGTGGCTTCTGTCTCTCTCTTTTTCTCTCTCTCTCACACACACACACACACCACACACACACACACCCTTATCAGCCTCTCCTGGCATTTCCTATGACATGTTTCTTTTCAACAAAGTGTTCTGTCAATGGCCACAATTCTTCCAGGAATATCACCCTTCCACCTCTTGGAAACAGATATTCCATAACTAAAATACTATTTTCTTTTCTACATACACTACATTGGTATGCACATTTTTTAATATACAAGGCATGGTTCCCAAACAGTTTTGTTTCCAAATGCTTTCTTTCTGCCATATGTTTTCCTCCTAAGTTACCTATTTTTATAATTCTACCTGGACTTATTTCTCTTCTTTACTGATAAATTTGATGAGCCTCCAGCCAAACAGTAATAGAATTTATTCCAATTCCATCAGAGCCCACTACTGTAACACAAAGAGTACAGTTCAGGGGACTAAGTCCTCCTCTGAAACTTCCAACTGTTAACTGCCAAATCTATCCTTGTTTTCTGAAGTTACAGGCATCAAAAGGAGCTATGATAGAAGCTGTGCCTGCTCTTCAGAACCTCTGTGTGTCTTCTAAATATTTCCATTAATGTACACAAATTACATTAACTATACTGCAAACTTTAAGGGAGCAAGGACCATGTATATTTTATTCCTACTGTCCAGTGCCTGGTACATACTAGACTGGGGGTTGCATACTTTGGCCCCTGAGTCAAAAAATTTCTGAATGGCTTACAGCTAAGAATGCTTTTGACATTTTTTAAGGGTTGTTCAAAACAAAACAGAAGACTACGTGGCAGAGACCATATGTGCCCTGCAAAGTCTAAATTTCCCATCTGGCCCTTTTTAGAAAATGTTTGGTGACCGCTGTATTAGACCTTCAAATAGTTGTTAAAACAAAGATGTATGGGGAGGGGACAAAGCTCTAGGAATGGGGAAGGAGAAACAGAGATTTGCAACAGATGTAACTGGAGACCACTACAAAAGTTAAAACTCTTTTAATAAAAACCATCAGGTCTTTAAATCATTCCCTGACTTGAGAAGCTAAAGAGCTTCATTAGCATATTTTAGAGATGATAATTTTTTTGGTAACTGTTCTTGAGTCACAGGTGCTCCAAGGATAACTAAATTTAAACCTTGGTAGTTCATTTCTCCAACTAGCCTAGTTAACATTAATATTAGTCATCAGCAAGGTGTCAGCCACTGTAGAGTGTCAATTTGCAGGGATGTACCCTTATACATATATTCTTTCCTTCCACACAGCACAAAGAAGCTATGCGCTAATGTTCACAACATCTTACTCATCTGTTCCCATGTAATGTGTTACTTCAAAATTTATTCATTGAGAATGCTTCAGGAACCCTGAAATAAACCTTTGAATACTGAAAATATTTAGCCAAAACTTCAAAGTTGCATTCTCAAGTAATATAAAAGAGCAGTATTAGACCTATTCATAGCAATGCCTATTAGAAGCACATGCAAAGATGTACCTGAAAATGCTGTTCCATGACCTGGATTTTTCCCTGGTCTGGGCACTTTTTCAGAGCTCGATCAGCATAATGGAATAGGATTTCTACCATCTGTAAGGAAAATAGCCTTGTATAGAAATTAAAATATATTTCTAAAGTTTTCAATACTTAATATATGCAATCCTTCTAAAAAATACAGAATTAGGCTTCGTTATTACATTAAAATATAATTAAAATTTTTAGTGGCTTCAACCCCCCCTTTTTAAAGGCCCAGACTAATTTCTTCAGCCTCAGAGCTAGTACTAATTTGCTAATCTTTCCTACTAAATATCTCCAGGCTTTAGACCTCAATAGTATCTTAAGTTGCCTAAGTAATGAAAAATTGAAGTTAAACTCTTCAGTAATCCTCTGCTGTAGGTCTTTCACTCAAGATCCCTTTCTCAGTATTTTAGCAGATACTAAGAAAATCATCCATGAGTCTAAGGAGTGAGCTATTTTTATTCATGTTTTCTAAATGTTTATGCTAATTTGGAACATAATTTTTACGAATGCATTAGAACAATAAAAAGGGAGACATATGACTACCAAATTCAGTTAAGTGAATTTTATCAAATCTAGACTAGGAAAACAAAGCCAATATTAAATATTGGCATTAATCATGTTAAAAAATAATAACAATAATGATAAAATATCAGCCCTCTCTGCTATCTGAGACTACATTTACACTTGCACATATAGTATTCCTCATAATTACTAATCAGTTTACAAAAATTAATAAATGTCAACTTTCTACAGGCTATAATTAGGTTCAGAAATAATCCAGATCCTTGGGTTCCCTCCTTCTCTTTTCTGCTGTCTTTTGGCTATTTCACAACTTTATCATCTTTGTAAGAGAGTGAACAAGGAAAAAAAAGGTGATAAAAAGGAATTTATAAAGCACTCAAGGTGATACTGGAGAATTATAATCCAACTTACTTTTCCCAAAGATTATTAGTAGATACCAAAATCAAATCTGTACTGTACCCTAGTAAAAACCTTATTAAAATACTCACCCGGTCTGCAACAACAGCCTTTCGCTTACTGGCATCCCCTGATAATCCTGCAGAGAAGCAAAATCCAGCATAAAAAACAAGGTTAGTCCATGTCTTCATGACTAAAATTGTTTGGATATTCTGCTTATAACCTGTGCTAAATAGATATAAATATAAAAATCTTTAGGTGTCAAAATGTTGGATAATAGGCCATATTAGGAACACGTCACATCTATTAGACCAGATAGTGTATCAATGTACTTCCCTTTTATTGTAGTAGTAATTTTCCTTATGAAATGAAAGAACTTAGAAAGTGACATTTAAAATTCTATATCCTATAATTGTCCATAATATTTTTCACTGGAAGTCTGTAGGTTTGATAACATCTCGTTTATAAAATACTTGAACACTAAGCTAAAAAATGTTCTATTAATGATTAATATTATTCATTCTCTCTACTTCAGATAAACACCTACTATATCAGTATTCTGTTAACTTACCCACTACTGCTTTTGCCTTTCCTTCATGGAAAGACCACGCAAGAGCCAAGGCTTCTGTAAGACAATCTTGTTTCAGGAGATGATCCACTCTCTAAAATGAATAAATGAGAGAAGCTAGATCCCTCTGTCTGCCCAATCACCAATCAGAATTCCTATGCTACCCAATATCTTCCCAGAAGTTGCTGCTTAGTAGGTAAAATTATTCCAATAACCATGTGAGTATCTTATTTCCAAGAAAAATAATTTCTTAAAGCACAGGATAGTACAGGAACTGTATAAGCTACTATACGCAGCCACAAAGCCTAACTATGAAAACAGGAAACAGCTGGCATATCACTACAAGCTGAAACAGCTAGTTGTTTATCACAACATCCATTCATTCCCTTCTCCTTTGTAATAAATCCCATTTATTTGATACAGCAATACACTAGCTAAAGGACCTTTCTAAGACTCTTTGTAGCCACTTGGGGCCAGGTGACTAAGTTCTGGCCAATGATAACTAAGTGGAAGTGTTTGGTACTTCTGGGATGTCACCTTAGAAGGCAAGGGGCAGCCCTTCTGTTCTCTTATTTCCTTCCTGGAATATGGACTTAACACAGCTAGAGTTCCAGCAGCCCTTCAGGGACATAAAATGACCTTGAGACTAGAATATACACATAAGGATGGTGGAACACATAAGGATAGGATACTAAAGACCATGGAGCTGCCACATTAGCTACACACTGCCCACCTCCAGCTTGCTCCACTGTTACTTTCAATTTTCTGATATTTGTAGCCAAACTTAACCCTAATTTACAGTCAGTTTTATCAAATTTTAGTTTACCCTCTTGAAATCAAAAAGCGCAAGCCTAAATAATCTTTTTCTGCAAAGTCAAAACAGAAACGTTAAAATGTTATCAATTCAATAGCTCTAACATATTAAATTACTTTGAACTCACCTCTCTCCAGCTCCTCAGCATCATCACATAAACAGACTAGAAAATAAAGACAAGGAAACTAAAATGGTCATTTTTAACAGGATTGTTTGGGAGATACATTTGTCCCACATCTCTTTAAGTACAAACATTTCATACTACAGTTAGAAGAATTTACTAAAGGGTCTTCAAGGGCCCATGTTAAAGAGGAAATCAAACAAACATTTAAAGGTCAGTAAATCTACAGTCTTAAGAAGGAGTTAATTCGATGGACAAGGAACAAGGAACCCTCAATCTCCCTGTACTGACTTGGTAATATTTTGAATTTTAATAATGAAGACCTATTTCTCCATGTTAAGTTTAAAAAAAAAAGCACAGAAAGAAATTGATATACAAAAAGTTCCTAGTCCAACAATTCTAAGTCAAATGCCTCAATGCATTTTAATGCATCCTAAGCTGATCTAAGCTAAAGTAAACCTTAATTATATGACAAATATACATAAGGTATCTTCCTGGTCATGAAAACATATACGTGAAGGAAGACTATGAAAATATATGCCTGAATTAAGAAAATAAGCATCCTATGAAAACGTAAGCCAAAGCAGAAACATGTCTAAAAGTGAGGAAAATTAGCTAACACAGCTAAGCCCTAAAAGTTTTAGATTATTCTAATCAATATTCATCTTGTAAAATGTAATGCCCTCTTCACCAGCAGTTTGCTTCAGCCTCAACTACCTGACACAAATACCAAGTCACAGAGAGGAAGTGCTTACTTTTGTCCCCAAATAAAAGATCTGACCACCATAGCTACTGATGGATTGATAACAAGCCTTCTCTCCAACCAAAGCCTGTAACAAAAAAAAAAGGGTAAAAATTACATTCATTGGAAGTCTTGTTAAGTTTTAAAGAACTTCAGTTATGTAGACAACATTTTAGGTCAACATGGTTTCAGCCCATAATGAGTGGGGGAAAAAATGTCAGTCAAATGCCAGTCTGTCAATCCAAGAGGCAGAAAAGACAAAGCATAAAAAAGTAATTCTCTGCTTACATGTGGTCTATTTTTCAGAATAATGTTGAAAAGAGATGAATATGCCAATTTCTTTAGGAAAACTGTTGCAATCTGCCCATTACTGGATGAAAAATATTCACTGCTTCCAGCAAAGAATAGGGCTGATTGAAAATGGTACCTCTAAGTTCTATGAAGTACATATCAACATAGAACACCAGAGATAACAGGAAGACAAAGCAGCAGAGCATACAGGAGTTAGCACAGCCCAGCAAAACAGAAACAAAACCTACCATCTGAGAAATTTGGGCTGCAAACTTTGGCTCTGTCACTTACTGGGTATGACCTTAAACAAACTTCAGACATTCAGTTTTCCCATCTTTAAAAAACCATGTAGTTTCTGTGAAGCTTAAATACATTAATACTTAGAAATCTCCAAAAATGTGTAAGTAGTCAATAACTGATAACTATGATCATTTTTAACTTTTCACTATGGAAATTAAAAAATATACACAAAGGCAGTGAGAATATCATTCCTCAATATCAAATATCCAATCAGTGTTTGGACTTCCAATTGTCTCATAAATGTCAAATGTTGAGATTTGTTGTTTCTTTTGTTTTTCCTATATTTCATTTGTCTTATTCAAGATTCAAACAAGGGCCACATATTGAGCTGGCTGATATGACTCTTGAGTCTCTTTTAATCTATAGGCTTTGCCTCCATCTCTCTCAATCCTTTATTTTCCTTGAAGTGTGTTTGTTGAAGAAACTGGAACACTGATTCCATAGAATTTTGCTAATTGCATCTCCATGGAATCTTTAACATGTTCCTCTACTTCCATATTTTCTCTTGAAGAAACTTGAACACAACCAGGTTTTTTTTGTTGTTGTTTTGATTTTGGTTTGCTTTTTGGCAGTACTACTTTAAGTATAATGTTAGCTGAAGGATTTTTGTAGATGCCCTTGATTATCATGTTGAAGAAGCTTTCTATTCCTAGTTTGCCAAGGTGTTTTATCAGGAATGGATATTGAATTTTGTCAAACGCTTTTTCTATGATTTTCTATGATGTTATGGTTTTCTTTAACAACCAACTTCTACAGTGAATTATATTAATATTTGAATGTTAAGCCAGCCTTGCATACCTTGGATAAACACCATTTGATCATGATTTATTATTCTTTTTATACATTGCTAGTTTCTGTTTGCTAATATTTTAAGGATTTTTGCTTCTATGCTTATGAGGACATTGTAGTGTTCTTTATTATAATGTCTTCATCCGGTTTTATTGTCAGAATTAAGCTGGTCTCACAGAAAAAGTTACATACTCCCTTTTCTTCTATTTTTTAAAAGATTTTGGTGTAGAACTGTTTTTGTTTTTGTTTTTTCTTAAATATGACAGACTTCACTAGTGAAGCCATCTGGGCCTGGAGTTTCTTTGCAGGAAATCAATTAGTTTCCTTGCAGCTACTTAGATTTTCTGTTTCTTCAAGAGTCACTTTGGTAATTTGTGCCTTCCGAAGAATTTCTCCATTTCATCTAAAGTTGTTGAATTTATTGGTATAAACTTACTCACATTATCTTTTTAGTATCTACAAACTCTATAGTGATGTCAACTCATTCCTGACATTGGAAATTATGTCTTCTTTCTTGATTAGTCTCACTAGAGGATTATCTATTTTATTTTTCTTCTAAACAACTTTTGCTTTCTTTGATATTCTCAATTGTTTGTCCATTTCCTATGTATGATTTATGTTCACCTTTATTATTTCTTCCTTTAGTCTATTTTAAGTTAATTTTACTCTTTTCTATTGCCTTAATTGTGGTAGAAGCTTAGATAATTGATTTGAGATCTTTCTTCTTTTCTAATATAATTATTTAGTTATAAGTTACCCTCAAAAAATGATTTAATTGTAGACTACAGATATTGTTATATTTTCATTCAGGTAAAAAATATTCAATTTCCTTTGGGATTTCTTGTTTGACTCATGGGTATTTATAAAAGTGTTTTAATTTCCAAATATTTGGGTTTTCTCCAGATTTACCCTGATGATTCCTTCAATAACTTGTTTACATTTTTTTTGTGGCCTAAAATAATTATGAATTAAATGCTATATTGGTGAATTCTCCATGTGCTCCTGAAAAACTTTATAACTTGTTTTCATTGGGTGGAATATTCTATAAATGTCGGGTCAAGTTGGTCAGGAGTGCTTAAGTCTTCTATACCCTAAATGATTTTCTGCCTACTAATTCTATTAATTACTGAGAAAGGAATTTGGTATAATTGTGAATATTTCTCCTTTTAGTTCTGTCAGCTTTTGCTTCATGTACTTTGAAGGTCTTTTATTGGGTGCTTAAACCTTTATGATTGCTATCTTCTTGATGAATTAATCTTTTTATTAATTTGAAATTTTTCTTTATCTCTGAGAATATTTCTTACTCTGAAATATTAGTCTGATATTAATACAGGCATTCTAGTGATTAGTGTTTGTATGGTGTGTCTTTTTCCACCCTCTTACTTTTAATTTATTTATGCCTTTGTATTTAATGTGAGTTTTTTGTAGACAGCATGGAGTTGGTTCATGCTTTTTTTCATCCAGTCTCAATTGAAATATTTAGGCTATTATTTAGACCTTCTAATTGAAATATTTAGACTATTTCCATTCCTATAATTATTAATATGGTTGGGCTTAGACTACTTATCAACTGTTTTCTACTATACTAACTGTTTCTATTAATGCTTCATTGAATAGTTTTTAACATGCCATTTTGTCACTACAATTGATTTATTAGTTACACCAATTTTTTCAATGACTGCTCTAGTGTTTATAATATGCGCAACTTATTCAGTCTGTATTTAAATAATATTATACTATTTGATGTATAATGTAAGAACGTTATAATGATATACCCCCACCCCCACTCCCTACTGCTATGTACTAGTTGTCATACACATTACTTCTACACATGATAAGTATTACATTACTGTTATAAACAGTCTATTGCCTTTGTTAAATAACACTAGAGGTCTAACTTACGTACCATAAAATTCACTCATTAAGTGTACAATTCAGTAATTTCCAGTAAATTTATGGTTGTACAACCATCACCAAAATCCAGCTGTAGGACATTTCCATCGCTCCACAAAGATCCCTTGGGCCCATTTTCCAGTCAACGCCCATTCCTACACCCAGTCCCAAGTAACCACCAATCTGTATCCGTCTCTATCAACTTGGTTCTTCTGGACATTTCATATAAATAGAAACAATGTGTGGTCTTTCCATACGGCTTCTTTCACTTAACATAGTATTTTTGAGTTTCATCCATGTTGTAGCATGTGTCGGTATTCATCCTTTGTATTACAGAATAATATTCTGTTACATGGCTATGCCACATTTTGTTTATACATTTACCAGTTGGATTGGTAAACATCTGGAATGTTTCCACTTTTTGGCTGTTATGAATAATGCTGTTATAAACATTTGTGTATAAGTATATGGACATATGTTTCCATTTCTCTTGGGCAGATACATAAGAGTAGAATTGCTTGATCATATAGAATGTTTAATATTTTGAGGAGCTGCAAAAATGTTTTCCACACAAAATGTACCATTTCCCACCAGCAATGTATGAGAGTTCCAGTTTTTCCACATCTTCACCCACATTTATAATTGTTTGTCTCCTGATTATAGCCATCCAGGCGAACAGGAAGGTATCTCATTGTGGATTTGACTGCATTTCCCTAATGATTAGTGATGATAAGCATACAGTCACACACATGTTGGCCATTTTTATATCTTCACTAAAGATGGCTACAGATCATTACTGATGAGAAATCTGCTCTCAGACTTACTGTTGCTCCTCCGCATTTAATGTGTCCTTTTTCTACGGTTCTTTAAAAATTTTTTTGGTATCATTAATCTACAGTTGCATGTGCAACATTATGGTTATTAAACTCCCCACTTGATCAGGTCCCCCCACCAACCCCATTACACTCACTGTCCATCAGCGTAGTGAGATGCTGTAGAATCACAACTTGCCTTCTCTGAGTTGTACAGCCCTCCCCTTGCCCCGCCAACACTGTGTCTACTAATCGTAATGTCCCTTTTTCCCCTTTGTCCCTCCCTTCCCACCGATCCTCCCCAGTCCCTTTCCCTTTGGTAACTGTTAGTCCATTTTTAGGTTCTGTGAGTCTGCTGCTGTTCTATTTGTCAGTTTTTTTTCTTTGCTCTTATGTTCCACATATGAGTGAAATCATTTGATACTTGTCTTTTTCCACTTAGCTTATTTCACTGAGCATAATACCCTCTAGCTCCATCCATGTTGTTGCAAATGGTAGGATCTGTGTTCTTCTTATGGCTGAATAATATTCCATTCTGTATATGTACCACATCTTCTTTATCCATTCATCTACTGATGGACACTTAGGTTGCTTCCATTTCTTGGCTATTGTAAATAGTGCTGCGATAAACATAGGGGTGCCTATGTCTTTTTCAAACTGGGATGCTGCATTCTTAGGGTAAATTCCTAGGAGTGGGATTCCTGGGTCAAATGGTATTTCTATTTTGAGTTTTTTGAGGAACCTCCATACTGCTTTCCACAGTGGTTGAACTAATTTGCATTCTCACCAGCAGTGTAGGAGGATTCCCCTTTCTCCACATCCTCGCCAACATTTGTTGTTGTTTGTGTTTTGGATGTTGGCCATCCTTACTGGTATGAGGTGATATCTTATTGTGGTTTTAATCTGCACTTCTCTGATGATTAGTGATGTGGAGCATCTTTTCATGTGCCTGTTGGCCATCTGAATTTCTTCTTTGGAGAAGTGTCTATTCATATCCTCTGCCCATTTCTTAATTGGATTATTTACTTTTTGTTCGTCGAGGTGTGTGAGTTCTTTATATTGGATGTCAACCCCTTATTGGATACGTCATTTATGAATATATTCTCCCATACTGTAGGATCTTTTTGTTCTACTGATGGTGTCCTTTGCTGTACAGAAGTTTTTCAGCTTGATATAGTCCCACTTGTTCATTTTTGCTTTTGTTTCCCTTGCCTGGGGAGATATGTTCATGAAGAAGTTGCTCATGTTTATGTCCAAGAGATTTTTGCCTGTGTTTTTTTCTAATAGTTTTACGGTTTCATGACTTACATTCAGGTCTTTGATCCTTTTTGAGTTGACTTTTGTGTATGGGGTTAAACAGTAGTCCAGTTTCATTCTCTTACATGTAGCTGTCCAGTTTTTCCAACACCAGCTGCTGAAGAGGCTATCATCTCCCCTTGTATATCCAAGGCTCCTTTATCATATATTAATTGACCATATATGTTTGGGTTAATGTCAGGATTTTCTATTCTGTTCCACTGGTCTGTGGGTCTGTTCTTGTGCCAATACCAAATTGTCTTAATTACTGTGGCTTTGTAGTAGAGCTTGAAGTCAGGGAGCATAATTCCTCGTTTTATTCCTCCTTCTCAGGGTTGTTTTGGCTATTCGGGGTCTTTTGTGGTTCCATATGAATTTTAGAACTATTCCAGTTCATTGAAGAATGCTATTGGTATTTTGATAGGGATTGCGTTGAATCTGTAGATTGCTTTAGGTAGTATAGCCATTTTGACAATATTTATTCTTCCTAGCCAAGAGCATGGGATGAATTTCCATTTGTTAGTGTCCTCTTTAATTTCTCTTAGACGTGTCTTGTAGTTTTCAGGGTATAGGTCTTTCACTTCCTTCGTTAGGGTTATTGTGTTTTATTCTTTTTGATGCAGTTGTGAATGGAATTGTTTTCCTGATTTCTCTTTCTGTTAGTTCATCGTTAGTGTATAGGAAAGCAACAGATTTCTGTGTGTTAATTTTGTATCCTGCAACTTTGCTGAATTCAGATATTAGTTCTAGTAGTTTTGGAATGGAATCTTTAGGGTTTTTTATGTACAGTATCATGTCATCTGCAAATAGTGACAATTTGACTTCTTCTTTACCAATCTGGATGCCTTGTATGTCTTTGTTTTGTCTGATTGCTGTGGCTAGGACCTCCAGTACTATGTTGAATAACAGTGGAAAGAGTGGGCATTCCTGTCTTGTTCCTGATCTTAGATGAAAAGCTTTCAGCTTCTCGCTGTTAAGTATGATGTTAGCTGTGGGTTTGTCATATGTGGCCTTTATGATGTTGAGGTACTTGCCCTCTATACCCATTTTGTTGAGAGTTTTTATCATGAATGGATATTGAATTTTGTCAAATGCTTTTTCAGCATCTATGGAGATGATCATGTGGTTTTTGTTCTTCTTTTTGTTGATATGGTGGATGATGTTGATGGATTTTCGAATGTTGTACCATCCTTGCTTCCCTGGGATGAATCTCACTTGATCATGGTGTATGATCCTCTTGATATATTTTTGAATTTGGTTTGCTAATATTTTGTTGACTATTTTGGCATCTATGTTCATCAAGGATATTTGCCTGTAATTTTCTTTTTCTGTGGTGTCTTTGTCTGGTTTTGGTATTAGAGTGATGCTGGCTGCATAGAATGAGTTTGGAAGTATTCCCTCCTCTTCTATTTTTTGGAAAACTTTAAGAATGGGTATTATTTCTTCTCTATATGTCTGGTAAAATTCAGAGGTGAATCCATCTGGCCTGGGGTTTTGTTCTTAGGTAGTTTTTTGATTACCAATTCAATTTCGTTGCTGGTAATTGGTCTGTTTAGTTTTTCTGTTTCTTGTTTGGTCAGTCTTGGAAGGTTGTATTTTTCTATGAAGTTGTCCATTTCTTCTAGGTTTTCCAGCTTGTGGGCATATAGATTTTCATAGTATTCTCTTATAATTTTTTGTATTTCTGTGGGGTCTGTAGTGATTTTTCCTTTCTCATTTCTGATTCTGTTCATGTGTGTAGTTATCTTTTTCTCTTAATAAGTCTGGCTAGGAGTTTATCTATTTTGTTTATTTTTTCAAAGAACCAGCTCTTGGTTTCATTGATTTTTTTCTATTGTTTTATTCTTCTCAATTTTATTTTTTTCGGTTCTTTAAAATTTTTACCTTTACAATTCATTTTGTTCTATCTATATATGGTTATCTTTATTTTGCTTGTGCCTTGGTTCACTGAGCTTCTCAATGTGTGTGTTTATAATTTTGGAACGTTTCTGACCATGTTTCTTTCAAAATGCTTTTCTTTTCTCTCCGTCAGAGATTCCAACTGCATGTATATTAGGCTACTGTGCTGTCTCACAGGTCACTAATATTATTTTTTAATTATTTTTCCTTTGTGTCATTTTGGATTTATTGCTATAAATCCACTTACTGCTCTGCCTTCAGTCTTCAGACTCACTGTTTATTCCTGCAGTATCTACTTTCTCATTAATCCTATCCAGTGTATTTTCATCTCAAGCACTATAATTTTTGTCTCTAGAAATTAGATTTGCATCTTTTTTAGTACCTTCCATGTCTCTACTTAGTTTTTTGGATTCCTAAAGAATTTTTTCTTTCTCTCAAAGCCATCTTTACCTTTTAATGCCCACAGCTACCATACCTGTTCAAGCCTTTACCAATCACCCAAATATTTCCAAAGCCTTACAGGCTACCTGTCTCTAGTCATTTATCCTTTAAATCATAAGGCTTATTGTCAACATGTTAGCTTTCTTATTTTGCTTTTGTAATTTCTTTCTCATAGATTTTCAATTTCATTTCATTGTTTTAGCATAAAAGTTAAAACTCTTCAGCATTAAATTAGCCACTTTTTGCTTACATGATAACAGGAGTTGTTTTAGCTCATATTCCTGATACTTAACACCATATCCACCTCAACCTAGTAACTTTTAAAGAAACACCTCAAGACACAAAGAAAACTACTCAGTTCCCATTTCTAAAACAAAACAACAAAATACCAAGTTTATCAAAGCAATAATAAAATAATGGATTACCCTTACCAGTGCCTGACTGACATTTCCTCCAGTGGCTAGTGATTTGAAATGGCTGCTATTATAGACCAGCTGAACTTCTGAGATCTCCACCGTTTCCAATTCCTCTTGAGTTTGCCGATCAATTACATGCAGCTTCTCTACACTGTCCAAGAGGACTACTGTGCGTGAGTTTATCCACTGTAATTCAAGCACATAACAGAAGTGAGGCCATCCTACACCACCATTCAGGACAAGAAGAAAGCTTGGCCACTCAGTTAAATTACATTGAGGACCTTACCCATTTAATAACTTGATGGTAACACAATTACAGCAAAAACTATTTGGTGACAGCCCAGAGAACAGTAGGCATGCAACACAGTATTGAGTTGTGACATTGCTACAGTGACTCTTTCATAGTGTAAAAGAAGGCTAATCAAGAGCTTTAATAGATTTTTACAGGATAAACTGATTTTAATAAAAAATTTTTTAAAGATACATGGGCATAAATGACTTAAGAAAAGTGACAAACTTTGCATTTCTAGTGTTTCTGACATTAAACAAAAGGACAAATTAAACCTCATAATCCTAGATGGTCAAAGGATGATTGTCAGCATTAAAGTCATATATTTTTTTAAATATAAGTATTATTTAAAATATATAGTTCCTTCAGAATCTCCATACAAATTATGAGTTCTTTGTTCTATTTCTTCATATATTCTGAATTTTTTCATATAACTACTACTATAATTTTTAAAGTAATAATAATGTTAAAAATATTCTGATCCATTTCTTGTGTTATATATGATTTCTTATTTTCAAAAAAAAATTTTTTAAGGCAATCCCTCCCCAAGAAATAAATGAAGTCTTATATTTATACAACCTATTTTATGGTATTAGAGATTATTTCCATAATACCATATCAAAACAACTAAGTTGAAAATGGACCAATTTTCTTTTAACATATGCTGAAGATATACTCTATCTATATAGTAGCTACTCTAAGGGAATGGTTTTATTGTTTTGTTTTTCCCAAAATAAATTACCTTAGAAAACAGGGAGTTTGATACTCAAATTTTTTATAAAGAGCTCTTATAAGGCACCCTTGATTACTTTACTTTAAAAAACCAAGAATCATTTAGGAAAGACAAATTTAGCTTTCTACAATCTTACTGCTAATTTTTATAGGTCACCTGGTTAAAACAGAATGACAAAGAATACTGGCAGGTTTAGCAATTATTCTGGAGATTAGACCCACAATGGCAAGTGTGGACATGGTTGTAAACAAGCCTTTTAAAAGTAATTTATAAAGCAATGTAGTGAGTGGTCATATCATGAGTAAGCCACAGGACAAATAAAAACACTGACTGTCCTACTGTGAGGAGGATGGCTGCTTTTGATTGGGGGAAATTTTTCCAAGGGCAAAAGCATACACAGATTTTTTAAATGCCATATCTAAACATCTTAAGTAGAAATGATGATGATGAACTCTAGGAAACTGTTAGATGATTCAACAATGGGTTCTGGTAAAGATAAAAACACAGATGTCTTAAATGCATGAGAAGAGTTTGAACAAAATTATTTCATGAAATTGGTATGGAAAAAAGTATTGTTTCTAAATCAATAGTCTATATGTAAGATTAAAAGGCAATGTGCACCTGAGAAGGAAGAATAAAGTGGGGGGAATTATGCTCCCAACTTCAAGCTCTACTATAAAGCCACAGTAATCAAGACAATTTGGTACTGGCACAAGAACAGACCCACAGATCAATGGAATAGAATAGAGTCCATATGTAAGCCCACAAATATATGGCCAATTAATGTACAATAAAGGAACCACTGATATAAAATGGGGAAATGACAGCCTATTCAACAACTGGTGTTGGCAAAACTGGACAACGACAGGCAAGAGAATGAAACTGGATTACTGTCTAACTCCCTAAACAAAAGTAAAGTCAAAATGGATCAAAGACCTGAACGTAAGTCATGAAACCAAAGAACTCTGAGAAAAAAACATAGGCAAAAATCTCTTGAATAAAAGCATGAGCAACTTTTTCCTGAATAAATCTCTTGGGCAAAGGAAGCAAGAGCAAAAATGAACAAATGGGACTAAATCAAACTTAAAAGCTTCTGTACAGCAAAGGACACCATCAGTAGAACAAAAAGGCATCCTACAGTATGGGAGAATATACTCGTAAATGACATATATGATAAGGGATTAACATCCAAAATATACAAAGAACTCACATGCCTCAACACCCAAAAGCAAATAACCCGATTAAAAAATGGGCAGAGGATATGAAGAGACAGTTCTCCAAAGAAGAAATTCAGATGGCCAACAGACATGAAAAGATGCTCCACATCACTAATCATCAGGGAAATGCAAATTAAAACCACAATGAGATATCACCTCACACCAGTAAGGATGGCCACCATTCAAAAGACTAAGAACAACAAATGCTGGCAAGGATGTGGAGAAAGGGGAACCCTCCTACACTGCTGGTGGGAATGTAAATTAGTTCAACCATTGTGGAAAGCAGTATGGAGGTTCCTCAAAAAACTCAAAATAGAAATACCATTTAACCCAGGAATTCCACTCCTAGGAATTTACCCTAAGAATGCAGCAGCCCAATTTGAAAAAGACATATGCACCCTATGTTTATTGCAGCACTATTTACAATAGCCAAGAAATGGAAGCAACCTAAGTGTCCATCAGTAGATGAATGGATAAAGAAGATGTGGTACATATACACAATGGAATACAATTCAGCCATAAGAAGGAAACAAATCCTACCATTTGCAACAACATGGGTGGAGCTGGAGGATATTACGCTGAGTGAAATAAGCCAGGTGGAGAAAGACTAGTGTCAAATGATTTCCCTCATTTGTGGAGAATAACAACGATGGAAAACTGAAGGAACAAAATAGTAGCAGACTCAGAGACTCCAAGAAGGAACTAGTGGTTACCAAAGCGGAGGGGTGTGGAAGGGTGGGTGGAGAGGGTGCGAGAAGGGGATTGTGGGGTATTATGTTTAGTACACATGGTGTGGGGAATCACGGGGAAAACAGTGTAGCACAGAGAAGGCAAACAGTGAATCTGTGTCATCTTACTACACTGATGGGCCGTGACTGAATTGGGGTATGAGTGGGGACTTGATAATATGGGTAAAAATGTAGTAACCACATTGTTTTTTCATGTGAAACCTTCATAAGCGTGTATATCAATAATACCTTAATAAAAAATAAAAAATAAAAAAATGGGCAGAAGATCTGAACACACTTCTCTGAAGAAGAAATTCAGATGGCCAACAGGCACATGAAAAGATGCTCCACATCACTAATTATCAGGGAAATGCAAATTAAAACCACAATGAGATATTACCTCACACAAGTTATGATGGCCAACATCCAAAAGACAAGTAACAACAAATGCTGGCGAGAATGCGGAAAAAGGGGAACCCTCCTACACTGTTGGTAGGAATGTAAATTAGTTCAATCATGTGGAAAGCAATATGGATGTTCCTCAAAAAACTAAAAATAGAAATATCATTTGACCCAGGAATTCCATTCTTAGGAATTTACCTGAAGAAAACAAGATCCCAGATTCAAAAAGACATATGGAACCCTATGTTTATCACAGCACTATTTACAATAGCCAAGAAATAGAAGCAACCTAAGTGTCTATCAGTAGATGAATGGATAAAGATGTGGTACATATACACAATGGAGTATTATTCAGCCATAAGAAGAAAACAAATCCTACCATTTGCAACAACACAGATGGAGCTAGAGGGTATTATGCTCAGTGAAATAAGTCAGGCAGAGAAAGACAAGTACCAAGTGATTTCACTCATTTGTGGAGTATTAACAACAAAGCAAAAACTGAAGGAACAGAACAGCAGCAGACTCACAAACTCCAAGAAGGGACTAACAGTTACCAAAGAGAAAGGGGGTGGAGAGGGCAGGAAGGGAAAGAGAAGGGGAATAAAGTGTATTATGATTAGCAAACATAACATAGGGGAGCACAGGGAAGGCAGTATAGCACAGAGAAGACAAGTAGTGACTCTATAGCATCTTACTACGCTGATGGACAGTGACTGTAATGGGGTGTGTGGTGGGGACTTGATAATGGGGGAATCTAGTAACCACAATGTTCCTCATGTGAAACCTTCATAAGATTGTACATCTATGATACCTTAATAAGAAAAAAAGGCAATGTGCAACCAAGTCATATATTATAAAGAAAAGAGCCATTTCATCTATATCAAGTTATGAGGAAAAACCTTTTTTTTAGTCTTTTTATTGGAAAAATGAGGCACTGCATTACATTTAGGATTGCCTATATTCATGCATACATAGAATATTTCACTGGAAACCAGATATTGATGTACTAAAAACATTAATGACAGAAACCCAAAAATATTGAAGTATTCACAGAATGGATGCAGTATTTGAAAAAGAAAAAATAAAATTTGATACAAAAAGAAATAATCTTTTTTAAATCAAAAAGTTGCTCAGAAGTATTAAAGATGGCAGAAGAGGAAGGCAAGATAGAACCCTCCTCCCAAAAACACACAGAAGAGGAAAATACAGCAAATGCACTAGAACTAAGAGTGACCTGAACACAGCAGAACAGACCCCCTACACCTGAAGAAGAAGAGAGGACCACACAGAAAAGGGTGTGGTGGCAAAGCTGAGACTGAGCAGGACCTAATTCCTCTCCCTACCCCAGCCTACAGGCGGGAGAAAGAGGAACAGAGCCAGGAGATGGTAGGAGCCCAAGAGTGCTGCACTCCTGGCCTGGGAGTTCTGCTCCTGGAGCAGAAGCCCACATTCAGTTTGAAAAACTTGCAAGCAGTGCGAGGGGTACCAGAGGGGACAAGGTTGGATGGAACCCTCTCCTCAGGAGAAAGGGTAGGTGGAGAATACCTCCCTAGCCCAACAGACTGGGAACTTTCAGGATGCTCCATCCCCCTTTCTGGCAATGCATCCCCAAGATTCCTCCCTACACATGCTGCCAGGAGCCAACCCACTTGGCCCTGTGGCAGCATCAGACTTTGCCGCCTGGCAGGCAGAGGGAGACTCTCTCAGCTTGCTTGGCTCCAGTTCAGCCCAACTAGAGAGGTGTCTGGAGGAGCCATCCCCAAGGGTTCCTTCCTCCCTGCAGGTGTCCAAACCCAGTGCTGTGCATCTGACTGGGGCACATAGGTCCTGCCTCCCCATTAACCCTGCAGCCCCACCATTGCTGCTGGCCAGGCAGAGGGCAGCCCTGCCCATAGCGAGCTCAACAGATTCCTGAGCTGATCACAAAGGCAGCAGCTCAAGAAAACTGCCCACTCAGACTGAGACCACTACATAAGCCAGACAGAAAGGTGATCCTGCCCATGGCATGGAACGGCTGGGGCCCCTGCAAAATAGAACCAGGCACTAGAGAGTAAAGAATCTTGAGCTTCTGGGCACCAAAACACACCTTCTTTATAAAGCTACTACTCTTTAGACCAGAAATCATAGCCAAGACATCTAATACAAAGGAAAAAACAGAACCCCTGACAAAATGAGCAGGCAGAGGAATTTGATCCAAACAAACTACAGGACAGAACCCCAGAAAGAAGGCTAAATGCAACAGAGATCACCAATCTTCTCGATAAATATTTCAAAATAAAAGTCATAAACATGGTCATGGACTTACAGAAAAGTATTCAAGAACTCAGGGAGGACTTCAACAAAGATACTGCAAACTTGAAAAAGAGCCACTCAGAGATGAAGAATACAGTATCTGAAATGAAACATGTTTAAAAGTAGATTAGATTCAAAAGTAGATTAGATCATGTAGAGGAGATTGTAAATGAAATAGAAATTAGAGAACAGAAAAACAAAGAAGCTGAGGCACAGAGAGAAAAAAGGATCTCTAGGAATGAAAGAATGACAAGAGAGCGATGTGACCAATCCAAACAAAATAGTATTTGCATAATGGGTTCCAGAAGGAGAAGAGAAAGACAAAGGCATAGCAAGTCTCTTTAAGGAAATAATTTTTGAAAACTTCCCCAATATGGGGAAGGAAACAGACACTCAGGTTATGGAAGCGCAGAGATTTCCCTAACAAAAGGAGCCCCAGGAAGACAACACCAAGACATATAATAATTAAAATGGCAAACATCAAGGATAAGGGGAGTGTGTTGAAAGCAGCCAGGCAGAGAAAAAAGATTACTTGTAAGGGAAATCCCATCAGCTATCAGCCAACTTCTGAACAGAAACTCTACAGGACAGAAGGGAGTGGCATGATATAATTAATATAATGAGACAGAAGAACCTCTAACCAAGAATTCTCTACCTGGCAAGATTATCATTTAAATTTGAAGCAGGTATTAAACAATTTCTAGATAAACAGAAGTTGAAGAAATTCACCACCACTAAACCAGCCATACACGATATGTTAAGGGGACTGCTGTAAATGGACATGATGCTAGGGCTAAATAGCTTTCACCAGTGAAAACAAACTCACAGTAAAGGTAGTAAACCAACTAATTACCAAGCAAGTATGAAATTAAAACACAACAGAAGAAGGAAAATCAACTGCACACAAAATCGGTCAAGGGATACACAATTTTTACATTTAATTTGAAAAATGTGGAGGAGGAGGAAGAAGGAAAAAAAGTATCTTCAGATTGTGTTTGAAAAAGAGTAATTAGCAATTTAAGATAGACTATTACATAGTAAAGAAGCTATCCTTGAACCTTGGTTAAACACAAAACTAAAGCCTACAATGAATACACACACACAAAAAAAATAAACAAATTAAAAAGAGAGAGAGAAATACAATTACAATACTAGAGAAAACCAAGAAAAGTGTATCAATCAATAAAAAGAGAAGAGTATCAGAGAGGAAGAAAGGACCTGAGAGATGATACAAAAACAGCCAGAAAACAATTAATAAAATGGCAGTAAGTACATATCTCTCAATAATCACCTAAAATGTAAATGGACTGAATGCATCAATCAAAAGACATAGAGTGGCAGAATGGATAAAGAAAGAAGATCCATCTATATGCTGCCTACAAGAGACTCAATTCAGACCCAATTACATACACAGACTAAAAGTGAAGGGATGGAAAAACATATTACATGCAAATAATAGGGAGAAAAAAACAAGAGTAGCAGTACTTATATCAGACAAAATTGATTTCAAAACAAAGAAAGTAACAAGAGACAAAGAAGGACATTACATAATGATAAAGGGATATCATTACACCCAAGAGTACATAACCATTATAAATATCTATGCACCCAACACAAGTGCACCTAAATATGTAAAACAAACACTAACAGAATTAAAGGGGGAAACAGATTGCAACACATTCAATTTAGGAGACTTTAACACACCACTCACATCATCAATAGATCAACCAGACAGAAATTAAATAAGGAAACAAAGGCACTGAACATTAGATCAAATGGACTTAAGATATCTATAGAACACTACATCCAAAGTAGCATGACATATATTTTTCTCAAGTGTACATGGAACATTCTCCAGAATAGATCACATACTGGGCCATAAGTAGAGCCTCAATAAGTTCAAAAAGATTGAAATTGTGCCAACCAGCTTCTCAGACCACAAAGGTATGAAACTAGAAATAAATTAAGCAAGGAAAACAAAAGAGCCCACAAACACATGGAAGCTAAACAACGTGCTGCTAAAGTATCAATGGATCAATGAACAAATTAAAACAGTAAGCAATACATGGAAACAAATGAAAACAAAACAAACAGCCCAAAATCTGTGGGACATGGCAAAGGCAGTTCTAAGAGGAAAATACGTAGCAATACAGGCTTACCTCACAAAACAGGAACAACCCCAAATAAACAGTCTAAACTTACAATTAAAGAAACTAGAAAAAGAGGAACAAATGAAAGCCAAAGTGAATAGACAAGTACAAAACAATAGAGACTACGGAAGCACATGCAGGGAGGAAAGACCATGTGAGGACACAAGAGGAATGGCTATCTACAAGCCAAGGAAAGAGGCTACAGGAGAAACAAAGCTGCTGACATCTTGACCTTGGACTTCCACCCTCCAGAACTGTGAGAAAAGGCCATACTTTAAGAATGAAGGGCTGGCAATAGGCCCTAGGGATTAAAGATGGTGGCGTGAGAGGTGAGGCAGAGCCCAACTTCCAAAACCACATATAATATGAAAATATAATTAATACAACTAATCCTGAAAGAGCAACAGGAAAGAAGGCTGCATCACACTGCATACACCTGGAGAAAAGAACAGACCTCACGGAACAGGGTAACGTACCAAAGCCATGATCCAGCAGGACCCAAGCCCTTCCCCCACCGCAGCTCACTGGCAGGAGGAAGAGAAACAGAGTAGGGAGGGAATGGAGGCCAAGGACTGCTGAACACCTAGCCCTGGAGATCTGCTCTGGGAGCACGAACCTACGTTGCATGGTGCTCTGGTGATTAGTGGGGTTGGAAAGCTAAGACAGGTGGAATACCTCGAGAGACTGAGATTCCAGCTGCCTGTGGAAAACAGGGATCCATATCAGGCTGCTCTAGGACAAAAGAAAGACAGGCAGTCTGAGAGACTTCCTTAAAGTGAGAGGGCTACTAAAAAGGCAAGGATTGCACAGAGTTTACTGCTCAGGAGAAAGGACAGGTAGACAAAATTGTCTGGTCACACTCTGCCTGTCAGGTTGGGAACTTTCAGGAGCTTCAGGCTCTCCATCCCTGGCTGGCGACGCAGCTCCAAGGCCCCCCAATGTCATAGCAGCCTGCTGTGCCTTCCTCCCGGCCAGCCCACACCTAGCTCACAAACCAGCAGCCCCTGCCCTGGCATCAGAGAAGCCAGAGGGAAGCCCGCCTATGGCAGCTAAAAACACAAAGCGTAGAGGCTTACACCTGTGTATTCAGTCCACTGGTTGTGGCAGTGGAGACAGGCATAGCAGCCAGGAAGCAGGAAACAGCTCTTTCCTCCCCTGAGGCACCAGAACTGCTCCCCTGTGACCCCTGACATCGCTCCAGGGACTGAGCAGCTCCAGAGAGTAGAGCTTTTGGGCACTAGAGGGTGCCACAAACAAATATGAAATGTAAAAGGAACTTGATTCAAACCAAAATCCCACAAACACGAGTAAAAGGGTCAAGTGAAACTGATCTCATCAATTTTCCTGAAAGAGATTTCAAAATAAAAATCATAAACATGCTCAAGGAGGTACAGAAAAATATCCAAGAACTCAGGAACGAATTCAGGATGGAAATCCAATCATTACAGAATACAATGGAGGGATTTAAAAGCAGATTTGATATGGTGTAGGAGACAATAAATGAAATAGAAATTAGAGAAGAGGAATACAAAGAAGCTGAGGCACACAGAGAAAAAAGGATCTCTAGGAATGAAAGAATACTGAGGGAACTATGTGACCAATCCAAATGGAACAATATTTGTATTATAGGGGTACTAGAAGTAGAGAGAGAGAAAGGGATAGAAAGTGTCTGGGCGGAGGATATGAACAGATAATTCTCCAAAGAAGAAATTCAGATGGCCAACAGGCACAAGAAAAGATGCTCCACATAACTAATTATCAGGGAAATGCAAATTAAAACCACAATGAGATATCACCTCACACCAGTTATGATGGCCAGTATCAAAAAGACTTAGAACAGCAAATGCTGGCGAGGATGTGGAGGAACCCTCCTACACTACTGGTGGGAATGTAAGATAGTTCAACCATTGTAGAAAGCAATATGGAGGTTCCTCAAAAAACTAAACATAGAAATACCACTTGACCCAGGAATTCCACTTCTAGGAATTTACCCAAAGAATACAAGTTCTCAGACTCAAAAAGACATATGTACCCTGTGTTTATCGCAGCACTATTTACAATAGCCAAGAAATGGAAGCAACCTAAGTGTCCCATCAGTAGATGAATGGATAAAGATGATGTGGTACATATACACAATGGAATATTATTCAGCCATAAGAAAGAAACAAATCCTACCATTGGCAACAACATGGATGGAGCTGGAGGATATTATGCTCAGTGAAATAAGCGAGGCAGAGAAAGACAAGTACCAAATGATTTCCCTCATTTGTGGAGTGTAACAACAAAGCAAAACAGAATGAACAAAACAGCAGCAGACTCACAGACTCCAAGAAGGGACTAGCAGTTACCAAAAGGGAGGGGTGTGGGAGGGAGGGTGGGGAAGGAGGGAGAAGGGGATTGAGGGGTATTATTGGCACATATGAAGTGGGGGGATCATGGGGAAGACAGTGTAGCACAGAGAAGGCAAATAGTGACTCTGTGGCATCTTACTACACTGATGGACAGTGACTGCAATGGGGCATGGGGGTGACGTGATGAGACCTTCATAAGAGTGTATATCAATAATACCTTAATAAAAATCAAAATAAATAAATACATAAATAAAAATTAAAATAAAACAATAGAAAAAAATCAATGAAACCAGGAGCTGGTTCTTTGAGAAAATTTAAAAAATAGATAAACCCCTAACCAGACTTACCAAGAAAAAAAAGAATATACACACATAAACAGAATCAGAAATGAAAAAGAAATAATCACAACGGATACCACTGAAAACAAAGAATTATTACAGAATACTATGAAAAATTATATGCCAATAAATTGGATAACCTAGGAGAAATGGGCAACTTCCTAGAAAAATCAACCTTCCAAGACTAACCCAAGAAGAAACAGAATATCTGAATAGACCAGCAATGAAATCAAATTGGTAATCAAAAAACTCTCCCAAAATAAAACTCCAGGTACAGTCAGCTTCACAGCCAAATTCTACCAAACATTTAAAGAAGAGCAAATACCCATCCTCCTTAAAGCATTCCAAAAAGTAGAAGAGGAGGGAATATGTCTAAACTCATTCTATGAGGCCAGCAACACTCTAATATCAAAACCAGACAAAGACACCACAAAAAAATTACAGACCAATATCCCTGCTGAACATAGATGCAAAAATCCTCAATAAAATATTAGCAAACCAAATCCAAAAATACATGAAAGAGATCATCCATCATTACCAAGTGGGATTTATTCCAGGGATGCAAAGATGGTACAATATTCCTAAATCTATCAATATTATACACCACATTAACAGAAAGGATAAAAACCAGATGATCATCTCAATAGAATGCTGAAACCATCTGACAAAATTCAACATCCATTCATGATAAAAACTCTCAACAAAATGAGTATGCAGGGCAAGTACCTCAACATACTAAAGGCCATATATGACAAACCCACAGCCAACATCATACTTAATAGCAAAAAGCTGAAAGCATTTCCTCTAAGATTGGGAACAAGACAAGGATGCCTACTCTTACCACTTTTATTCAGCATAGTACTGGAGGTCCTAGCCATGGCAATCAAACAAAACAAAGAAATAAAAGGCATCCAGATTGTTAAGGAAGAAGTTAAACTGTCACTGTTTGAAGATGACATGATATTATACATAACAAATCCTAAAGACACCACTCCAAAACTACTAGAACCAATATCTGAATTCAGTAAAGTTTCAGGATACAAAATTAATAACACAGAAATCTGTTGCATTCCTATATACTAACGATGAACTAGCAGAAAGAGGAATCAGAAAAACAATTCCATTCACAACTGCATCAAAAAGAGTAAAATACCTAGAAATAAACCTAACCAAGGAGGTCAAAAACCTATACTCTGAAAACTGTAAGACATTCATGAGAGAAATTAAAGAAGACACTAATATATGGAAATACATCCTGTGCTCATGGATAGGAAGAATTAATATTGTCAAAATGGCTATTCTGCCCAAAGCAATTTACAGATTCAATGCAATCCCAATAAATACCAATAGCATTCTTCAATGAACTAGAACAAATAGTTCTAAAATTCATATGGAACCATGAAAAACCCCGAATAGCCAACACAATCCTGAGAAAGAAGAACAAAGCTAGGGCAATTATGCTCCCTGACTTCAAGCTATACTACAAAGCTAGAGTAATCAGAAAAATTTGATACTGGCACAACAACAGACCCATAGATCAATGAAACAGAACAGAGAGCTCAGATATAAATCCATGCATATATGGTCAATCAATATACAATAAAGGAACCATGAAAATACAATGGGGTAAAGACAGCCTCTTCAACAACTGGTGTTGGGGAAACTGAACAACTACACGTAAGAGAATGAAACTGGATTATCGTCTAACTCCATACAAAAAAGTAAACTCAAATGGGTCAAATACCTGAATGTAAGTCATGAAACCATAAAACTCTGAGAAGAAAACATAGGCAAAAATCTCTTTAATATAAGCTAATGAGGATGCGGAGAAATACAAACCCTCCTACACTGTTTGTGTGACTGCAAATTGGTGCAACCACTGTGGAAAACAGTGTGGAGGTTCCTCAAAATGCTAAAAAAAATACCATTTGACCAAATAATTCCACTCCTAGGAATTTACCCAAAATAAACAAAATACCCGATTCGAAAAAATATATGCACCCTTATGTTTATCACTGCCCTGTTTGCAGTAGCCAAGATATGGAAGCAACCTAACTGTCCAACAATAGATGAATGGATAAGAAGATGCGGTACACATACACAATGCGGTATTTTTCAGCCATAAGACGAAAACTAATTCTACCATTTGCAACAACACAGATGGAGTTAGAGGGCATTATGCTCAGTGAAATAAGCCAGGCGGAGAAAGACAAATAGCATATGATTTCACTTATTTGTGGAATATAAAAACAAAGAAAACAGAAAGAACAAAAACACTGAGAAGTGACTAGTGGTTACCAAGGGGAGGGGGAGTGTACAGGGGTGAAGGGAGTGGGGGAAGGGGGCTGTTGAACCACTGTGATGTTTATTTGATAATTTAAAAACACAATTATTAATAAACCGCCCAAAAATAAATATATAAATAAGTTGCTCAGGACTGAGATATACTGTAGAGTGAAAACTCTGCAGTTTTTAACCACAAGAAAGAATAGGTACATAAGCTACAGAACTAATTAGGACAAGCTCAGAAGCCCAACAATAAGTTTGACAAAGAAAGCCAGGCAATGAATGATGCTGAAGAAACTCATCAAAATTTTTCCGAACTTGCCTTTGAACTAACCACATTAAAGAAAACTTTTCCTGATCCTGCTAGTGTTCAGCAGGACATAAGCTAAAAGACAATAAAAATAATGTGACATCACACCAAACTGAGACCTTATTCCCCATTAGCAGAATTTCACCTTCTGTCCTTATTTTAGATAATCCTAAAGGCCACGGTTCATGGCCAAAATCCTAGTAGCTTTAATACACCATGGAGTCAAAACAATTACATGAAATAAGTGGAGACATGTAATTTGAGTGATACTCACAGTAAAGTTGATGAGGTCATAGTACAGGTGAAGATGCTTTTGCTTAGTAACATGTATTGCTCCAGATTCATCTCTCTTAACCTAGTGATGAAATAAAAACCTAAATATCAGCTATTTTTTGAGGTACTTTTTTTAGATAGTTAATTATACTTCATATAGAAAAGGATTTCCATTCAGAGTACAGATAAGCACCACTGACAAAGAAATTATTACACAAATGAAAAAAATCATCCACACCATGATTTGTACCAAAATCCAATACATATCTGGTCAGTAGTCTAGGTTTGAGTATTGACAAATGCTGCAATGTCATTTTCACTTTCTCATAATTCAGAACTAACTTTATCACATCAATGATTGTATTTAGCCAGAGTTAAAGCATTCAATGGGATTGGTGACCTGGTATGAAGTCCAACAAAATTTCATTTAAAAAAAGCTAGTGACAAAACTAGACTTTTCTGAATCATATTACTATAGCTCAAACAGCCACACACTTCCCAAAAAACCTCCAGTGTCAATCATTTATTTATATATTGTACATACATACTCTCTAGCCTTCAAGCATCCTTACAATTTATTTTCTCTGTTTCTGCTCCAAGGTGATAAGAGTACTGAAGAAAGGAGACAGCACAATATATGCCTGACACCTAAATTCATGACATTCCCTTTAACCTGGATTTTCCTGTACACTCCCCATAGTAGTGTTCTAGATGTCTTCTTTTCCCTTTTGTCCCATTCCTCTTTGCCGTCCAGTCCTGTCACTCGCAGTACTGACCTCACCAGGTACTTTAAGAAACATCTGAGACCACTTAATGAGGGCCCTTCATGTCCTCTCATCTTCACTTCACTGAGCTACTTCCCATGTAAGAAAGGATGGTCTGGTAAAAGAAGCATGGGATCTAGAGCCATGTATTTGAGAGTACATTCCACTATTGCAGCAGTGTGACCAAGGGCAAATCACTTAGTCTTTCTGTTTTCTCATTTGAAAATGAAAATAAGACAGCACCAAATTACTCCACCTTCTGCATATGTTGAAAGTGTTTCATAAGCAAAAAGATCAACAGCCATGTTAATTATTCTCCAAAGATTTGCTCAAGTCCTTGCTAAAGAAAATCATTTCATTTCTCAATTCTCTAAATCCTACCCACTCCATCACTGTTTAGTATTACACCTCCCTTGTTAGCATAGTCAATCACTCCTTTTTAAGGGCCCTTTTCCTTTTACTATCAAACATGTTTCTAATTTCTCTATCTTTGAATAAAAAACAAAAACAAAAAAACCTTTCCTTGATTTACTTTTTATAGATATACTTACTCATTCTCTTTCCTCTTGTATCCAAACACTCTGTACATTTGCTCTTTTAGACACCCAGTGCTTTAATTCTACCTCTATTACTTTGATAATAAGGCCTCAGAAACGTTCTAAGGAGAGACTTCTTGTATATTCAGTGGTCTTTGTCTTCAGTCTTCCTCCTTGATCTTTATTTGGTATTGGTATTACCTTGGAATTGACACTGACCTGAAGGCTCTCCCCTTTGTCTTCTGTGACACCATACTGTCCTATTTCCCCTCCTACCTCTATGTGGCTTTATAGGAACTCCTGTTTTGTTTTTCCTTTCTTTTGTGTGAATGTATGCCAAGGTTATGTATGTATGCTTTAGCTTTTGAATTTCACAGCTTCAACTACCCTCCATATCCTGAAATTTCAAATGCATTCCAGACCTGCATTGCCATCTGTCCAGAGGCCGTTCCCTAATACTTGGGAGTCCCACCTTCACTTCCAACTCAACACTTTCAAATCTTCTCTAACCCTAACCCTTCAAATATTCCAAGCTTCTAAAATGCAAAGTCAGAAATGCAATGTTTCATTCACATCCTTCAGTCCCTAGATCCAATGAGAAGCCTTGTCTTTCCTTCAAAATATCATCCCTAATTCTCACTGCAATTAACCACCCTTATCTAAAGACCTCACACTTTTAGTACAACAGCAAAACCTCTATTTCCTTCCTATCTCCTACAATCCATTCCTTTTGCTACTTTTACATTGATCTTCCTAAAAAATCACCTTAATCACATCTTTATCACTTTAAGAACCTGTGAAGGTACCCCATTACCAATCTAGGTCATTTTTCATATAATCTAGACCAGAGGACAGCAAACTTTTTCTGTAAAAGGCCACACAGTAAGTATTTTAGGTTCTGTGGACCATACAGCTTCTGTTACAATTACTCACCTCTGTCACTGTCATGAGAAAGCAGTCATAAATAATATATAATCAAATGAGCATGACTATATCCCAATAAAACTTTATTTACAAAAACAAGTAGCTGGCCAGACTTGGCCCACAGGCCAGTTTGCCAGCCCATAATCTAAATTCATGCCATATATTCAATTTTATTTGCCACAGTAGATTCTCCCTGTCATCATATTTATAAATATTTATTAAGCATCTACTATATATAGGCACTGTCCCAGTGACTGGAATATAGCAGTAGAGTTGTTCTTTAGACCTATGGAGCTTTCAGTATACTGAGACAGCAAAATATTAGACAAGTAATTTAAAAAGTGCTGAATGTTACAAAAGAGAAGGTCTTCCGGGTGTAGGCTGCAGGAAATGCTAACTTACTTCAGAAGGTCAGGGAAGGCAACGTTAATCATGAGTAGGATAAGGGGAGCACAGAGCTTTCCTGGTAGAGGTAAGATATGTAAAGACACCAAGGCCAGAGAATAGTCAGGAAGCTACTCAGAGCCGAGGCTAGAAATGTCAGTGGTTTGGGCTAGAGAAGCAGCAATGGGAGATACAAAAGAGAGTAAATTCAGGAGATTCTGGAGATACAGTCAACAGGATGTGGTAATGGAGCAGAAGTAAAGAGAGAAGGGTAACTGAAAAGCAGGGTAACTCCTGGGTTTCTAGCTGGAGAAACTAATGGGACAACAGTGCTGGCTTCACTGAGCTAGGAAACCAAGAAAGATTACACAGGCATCTTCTTACCTCTACAACTTCAGTTCATCTTACTTGCCCCAATGTGCATGTCCGCCCCTCCTGGAGCATTTGCTGTATATCCTTCATAAAGTCTTCCATGCCTCTCCAGTCCATACAAATCTCTCCATATTCTGAACTCATATGAACTTTTAATTCTCATCACAGAGTTGAAACCTTAAATTGTTCTCCCTAGTGTAATGAGCATACTGGTTTTGTCTTTCAAACAATATTTTGAGCTACATGAAAGAAGAAATTATGCTTTACACTCCTTCAATTGCTTCCTGTGTCCATCACAGTATAGAGAACATAGCAGGTGCTCGATGATACTTGTTGTCTGATAAATACACTTTATATCAATAGGTAAGCCATTAACATAGACACATGTACCTTCATATATTTATACATACAGATAAGCCATTAATTATTTGTTAGTCAAAGAAGATAGAACTGACAAATACACAATGAAGGGGCATGGAGTTGAGGGTCATCAGTTGTTTTCCATGTTAATCATTAAAACCTTAAATAAAAATTAAACAGACCACTTTCTCTCCAAATAATTATGATAGCATATTTCTTTGACACAATATTAAATTATTGATGAATCAAGAAAAAAATCTTATGATAAAGGACTTTATAATAGATCTAGCCTCATATTAGGACTTACCAATAGGAAATGAACAACATCTCCTCTGCAGAAGGCAAGCATGGGATTCACATAATTATGCACTGCCACAAAGTGCCAGGCCAGCAACGGAACACTGGAAGGATCCATCTAAGTAAGGAGAAGGCCAAAAAAAGTCATCACAGTTAACAAATGTACACTCAAGATCTGTGCTTTAAATTGTATGTAAATTTTACACCAGAGGAAAAAGAGAAATACTAAACTCTAGACAATCATATACATGATGACTATTTAGAGAAAAGAGAATTGATTCCTGCAATTTATTTGGAAATGCATTTTTAAAAAACCATAATTTGATAGGTAGAGAGATGGATAAATATATAATAAAGAACAGTAAAACATTAATGGTAGAAGTTAGTAAATATACAGATGTTCGATGCAAAATTCTTTCCACTTCTGTATTTGTTTGAAAATGTTTATATTAAAATGTTGAGGAAAATACTAATCAAAAATACAAAAAGATGCAAACACATACACCATGATAAGTATCAACTAGCCAATAAAGCTCATGTAAGAAATGTTAATAGCAATCTAAGCCAGCTTTGCCATCTGAACAAGTAGATCTGCTTCCCCTGGGGCCCAGAGATACAGAGAATATCAGCAAGAAAACTCCCTCAGTATAAAGGCCACTTTCTGAACTAGCCTTAGTTTTGTACCATCATTCCCCACCCATCAATACGTCTCCTCATATACACACTGGAAGATCACAACTCTCTGAAAACAACCAACCAGAACAGAAAAGGGCAACTGGGGCATGTAAAATATATTCTGGGAAGTATAATGTCAGAGGCAGAAGCCAAAGAAAGAGTGTAAGTAGCAATTTATGCTGGATATTAAGGTGGTTCCCAATCAGTAATTCAGTATCAAAGCAGCAGCTGTTTATAGAGAAAAACTTAAAGCAATAAAGGTAGAAAAGTACACTGTAGGGGTCTCATGATCCCCAGAACACTACTGTAGTCATTATCGGTCACGTCAAGGTAAGTTCACACAATGATCCTCAGAGCACTGATGTCCATTCTACCTAGTTTTCTGACAGTCTCACAGAATTCACCATTTACAAGTCATTTTCTTTCCCCAACCTCTTTTGCCAATAAGATGGAGAGACTTACTCACCCGTCCATAGGGAAAAGTCATCCACACTTTCAAGGATGGTTTCAATCCAATAACCAGTATCTTTAGGAAAAAAACATTTTTAATATTTACATTATAATTTTCAATTTTTTCGTATTCAAAGCTCCAAAAAGTTAAGAATTTTATCTTCTAAGCACACCTACCTTTGTTAGGGATGCCATGGCCAATAAGGAAAACTGTGTGATGGGATGATCTTTCAACTCAGGCTTAGAGTGGAGAGGCTCAACACAGCAAACTTCACCCTTGGAACCGCTGAACAGACACCTAGAGTCACAGGTTCTCACTCCCATCACTCTCCTGAAAATGTAACCAAAGAACTCAAGAGTTGATTTAGCAATGATCCAAGGCACTATCATCTCTGGCGTGGACTACTACAACAGCCTCCCAATTCTTGCCCTCAACAATCCTCCAAATGATATCAGCATGATCTTTTAATATACAGGTCAGAGTTATCATTCTTCTGAAAACACTCCAAGGCTTGCCACTGTACATAAAATAAAATCCACACTCTTTACCATGTTTTAAAATGTCCTATATGATCTGGCTCCTGCCTTCACTCTTCTCCCACTACTGTTGTTCCTGACAAAGTCAAGCTCCAGCCACACTGCCTTTCCTTTGTTCCAGCAGGCCAAGTCTGTGTCCACCTCAAAGCCTTTGTGCTTGAACGTCCCTTTGCTTGGGATACATCTTCAGATCTTTGCATCTGATATTTGCAGATTATCATTCAGGTCTTTGTTCAAATGTCACCTTCTGAGAGAGACCTTCCTAAATTATCCTCCAGTACACTCCAGCACAATGACCCGTCTTATTTTCTTCACAACACTCATTAACTATGGCAAATATCTCATTTATTTGTTGGTTTATTGTCTGCCTCCCAACCCCACCCCAACTAGAATGTAAGTTCTATTGGAGTAACAGCCTTCCTTGGTTCACAGCTGCAACTTTGGTGCCTGGAACAAATGCCTTCACATAGGAAACATTCAATAAACATTAGCTAAATGAATAGTATTTTTTTAAGCAATTACCTTGGGCTCAGCATTTTTCAAAGGTATGAAAAATACAAGAAACAAGTATAGTCTTATACTGAAAAACATGTGGAAACATAGATTGAATTGGTTTTTTTTTAATTCAGCTTTACAAAGTTCTTCCAGGTATCTACATAGTCTTTGCTCTTAAAGAGTAAATAGGCAATTCCAAGGCAAAAAAAAAAACCTTTCTACACCTGGCCATTATGGTTATAATCATCTGGGTTGGAGGCCTAAACCAAAATAAGTGAGAAACTCAAGAGTAACAGTTCCCAAGCTTGACAGCTCATACAAATCCCTTGGGGAGCAGGAGTCTAGAATCCCAACTCAGACCTACTGAGATAGAACTTGGGGTGGGGGGGCAGACCTAGAATCCTATATGTTCTATATGCCTCCCCAGGTAATCATAGCACACAGCCATAACTTATTTTCAGTCACATGGACTTCCCAGACCTCTTTATGTTCAACTTCAAGTCATTAAACCAGAGCTAGTCTTTTCATTTGTCAACAAATGTTCATAAGCCTCTTACTTAAATGTCAATTCAAAAACAGAGCCTCCGCTGTCGTTGCAAATTGCAAGAGTTGGATCATCTGTAAACTAAACAGAGAAGGAATTTATATTCTTGTAGATTTTTAAACAACCAGCCAAGTGTTAAGACAGTATGAGAAAAAAATTATAAAATTGTAAAAATTTAAAATACATTTAATAGCATTTGAACAACCTAAACTAGATTTAGCTCATCACTCTAAATATATAACCTTATCCATATTCAGAATAAAAATAGCTCAATATATTTAAAAAACTGAGGCTTTAAAAACCAAAACCACCTTTCATCAGAATAAAAGAAAAATACAAACTATGATTCATAAAACCCTAAAATTCTCTATTTGGGTTCTTATGTTAACTTTTTCTAATTTGCTATTAAATAATAAGATATTTTAGATACATTTGCACTTGCCTAGTTTTCAAGAATAAAGACACAGCAAAAGATATTTGGTATCTCGGGAAATAAACTTGTCTTAATAATGTTTTCTGAATAACTGAAGAGTTAATCCACTATATTTAAAATAGTTTAACTTCTTAGTAATTTTCCCAAATATTGAAAAATCCTTAATCTTCTTCAACAGAGGATACTTCAGTTAATATTCACTGAAGTATTTTGTTCAAAATGACAAACATCCTAAGGGCGTATGAGGTATGGGAAATGTGAATGTTGAATGATACAAAACTGAATAACTTAATTTGTATCATTTACAGTGACTAGTTTCCCTAACCCCAAAGGCTGGTGAAACATCTTAAGCAGCACACCTACGTGCTCTTAGGCATGGTTGATGTACAGAAGGATACTGCAAAATTATTCCTCCTTGACCACATGCACAGACATAGTAAAGAAGCCCTATACCTTAGCTCTCAAAGCATAGGACCAATTGCCAAAGTGGGGGGGGGGGGCCATATACCCCTGGAGTGTAGGAAAAATAATAGACCTCATATTTTTACTTATTAATTTTCTACTTCCTGTGTTTTAAATATACTAGATATTATTCCAAATATTCCAATTCCAATAAATACACAATTATACAATTCTATATATGTGTGTATACAGAGAAGTACAGATCTTATTAACCCCCCAGGACACAATCTATCTATTAAGGAGAATGCAAACCCAAATTGTTATTGATGGAATGTAGGATTAAGTTTAAAGAACAGTGAATAAGAGCCCTAAAATGAAAGTGGCTGTTGTCAATCCGAGACTTAAGAAGTATTCAATCATGTATCTCTTGCTCTCTCTTTATCCAATGTCACAGTGTCTGCACACCCCAATTTTATCACCATTCTCAAGCAACACAATGGACTACTACTATGCTTTTAACCTTAGCTGCATTCTTCCCTTTTCTGTCTTTATTTCTTCTGTTTCCTATTGTTCCTCCCCCAAATTGTGCTTTTTTCTGCAAATGGACTGGCTTTATACAAACACCACTAATTAGTTATTTCTTCCATCAAATATTTATTGAGCAGCTACTATGCATCAAATACAAAAGTAAGTAAAAAAGAGATTCCAGTTTTAAAGTTCTTAATCTATTCAAGGAGATAAGATATAAACACAAACAACTATGACATATTAGAAGTTGGCACATTCCATATGAAAAGAGGTCAAAATAAACTGCCATTGGTGTTCAGAAAGAGCTATTCTCACTACATTTACTTGGTTGTTTTCATTGTTACTAAATGCTTAAATTCTGCTATCACAGAAAACATTTCTATAACTACCCTGGATGCAGATACATAAACTCCAGATGCTTGCAGACTTTAAAAGGCTTATGCATGGATGAGAGGTCTGCACAGCTAAGCAACCAAATGTGCACATGATTAAAATCTAGAAGACCTGATTTTAGACTTCCCTATTTATAGCCCTTTAACCTTTTATGCTTCTGAACATGGGCTTGACAGCATACAAAAACCAAGGTTCACATTTTATTTAGAGATGAAATCTGTTATCTAACTTGGTTTATTTTTTTCAGACCTGTAAGGAGAAAGCTAAACTCAAATCTTAATGTTTTCCTTTAGAGGCCTAAAAGAAAATAAACCAACAGATTCATTTCTAAACATACTGAAAAGATCAGTTCTTTCACAATTGGTGCCCTGAACCTCAGGTAACGCCCAACAAAGTGTGACAGAACATACCATCTCAGCAATAAAATCTTGGCAGATTAAACAAAAGATTAAAAAGACGTTTTAAATTTCCACATGGGCTTGCAGCAGGGTACTGAGGGTCTTTGCCACCAACCTCTCACCTAGGATCACATCAGTTTACTCTTTTTGCTGCTATATCTGTTAGACTTTCATACAACTTGCTGCTGAAAATTCCCATGCTAGCCTATCTCTGGTTTTAACTTGGGAAAACATCTCGTTGGGTCTAGTCAAATAAAACACAACTCACTTTCAAGGACCCTGTTCATAAAGAAAATTACTTAAAAATGCATGTAGAGGGGTATTACGATTAGCACACATAATATAGTGGGGGGGATACGGGGAAGGCAGTATAACACAGAGAAGACAAGTAGTGATTCTATAGCATCTTACTACGCTGATGGGCAGTTACTGTAATGGGGTATGTGGTGGGGACTTGATAATAGGGGGAGTCTAGTAACCATAATATTGCTCATGTAATTGTACATTAATAATAGCACAATAATGAAAAAACAGATCAAGGGAGGTATAACCTTAAAATATCAGTGTTTATTTTCCCCTTCTAGAAATTTACATTTAGAAAATACTCTGAAATTTAAACTAAGATTTGCCACAAATATTAAGACAGTATTACTTCCAGTGTTGAAAATTAGTATCAAAGTAAATATTCACTAGTAGGGAAAAATAGAAATGATGGGACTGATGCATCTACATGGAAGTAAGTTCTGCAGTATTTTTTACTTAGTAATAGAAAAACAATGTGAAGTAAAAAGATAGGGTCCAAAATAGTGTGCTTATATATTATCTGGCAGTCTTAACTCTATTTTTAATGTATAAATTGGAAGAAATATCAAATGAGAACAATAACTGGTTCTGGAATTATGAGACTTTCTCAGGTCCTTTCTACTCTGCTGTACTTTGAAAATGTCCTATAATACAGATAGTGGTTTTATAGTAAGATAAGTATATGAAACATTAATAAAAATATTGCTGCCTTCCAAAAATGCATGCAGAGGTACAATAATAAAGATTATTAGAAAAAGAAAACAAAGATATTACCTTAATATGCAATATTGCTGTTCCTGGAGGATGAGCATCTGTGATTGATCTTAGAAGTTTTCCACTGGCCAAATCCCACATAGTGATCTACAAGACAACTAAATGCTTTAAAAACAAATATACTTGGCACAAGAACAGACCAATAGACCAATGGAACAGACTAGAGAGCCCAGACATAAACCCAAGCATATATGGTCAATTAATATACAATAAAGGAGGCATGGATATACAATGTGGAAATAACAGCCTATTCAATAACTGGTGTTGGCAAAACTGGACAGCTACATGCAAGAGAATGAAACTGGATTATTGTCTAAACCAGTTTACACAAGAGTAAACTCAAAATGGATGAAAGACCTGAATATAAGTCATGAAATCATAAAACTCTTAGAAGAAAACACAGGCAAAAATCTCTTGAATATGAACATGAGGAACTTTTTCCTGAACATATCTCATCAGGCAAGGGAAACAAAAGCAAAAATGAACACATGGGACTTCACCAAGCTAAAAAGCTTCTGTACAGCAAAGGACACCATTAGTAGAACAAAAGGCATCGTACACTATGGGAGAATACATTTGTAAATGACATATCTGATAAGGGGTTAACACCCAAAATATATAAAGAAGTCACATGCCTCAACACCCCAAAAGGAAATAACTCTGCTAAAAAATGGGTGGAGGATATGAACAGACAATTCTCCGAAGAAGAAATTCAGAGAGCCAAAAAGGCACATGAAAAGATGTTCCACATCGCTAATTATCAGGGAAATGCAAATTAAAACCACAATGAGATATCACCTCACACCACTTTAGACAGCCAACATCAAAAAGATTAGGAACAACAAATGCTGGTGAGGATGCAGAGAAAGAAGAACCCTCCTACACTGCTGGTAGGAATGTAAGCTAGTTCAACCATTGTGGAAAGCAATATGGAGGTTCCTCAAAAAACTAAAAATAGGGAGGGGGTTCAAGATGGCGGCATGAGTAGGGCGGCAGAAATCTCCTCCCTAAACCATACAGATTTTTGAAAATACAACAAATACAACTATTTCTAAAAGAGAGACCAGAAGTTACAGTACAAAAGCCAGGCTACATTTACATCTGTGAGAACTCAGCACCTCACGAAAAGGGTAAGATATAAAGCTGTGACCCAGCAGGACCCAAGCACTCCCCCCACCCCAGGTCACTGGTGGTAGGAAAGGAATCAGAGTGGGGAGTGAGTGGAAGCACAGGACTTCTAAATAACCAGCCTTAGTAATCTGTACCAGGAGCACAGACACACATTGCATGGTGTACTGGATATTAGAGAAATGGAAAAGTAAAATCTGAGATGGAGACTGCGAGTGAGTCTCCACAGCTGGCTCCCTGAGACAAAAGAAAAGCGGGCGCTTTTTTAAAGTCTTAAGGGACAAGGGCTCAACAGCTGGACAAAATCATCCCAGCACATTCATCCAGTTCAGGTGCCCTAAAACCCTGGGTGGCAATGCAGCACCAAAGCACCTCATGGCGATAAGCAGCCTGCCATTCATTCTTCCCGCCGGTGCTGCAAACAAACCAGCTGACCCACCACAGCTGCAGAGCAGCCGGAGAACAACCCTGCCCACAGCAAGCACACAGAGTCTCCTCTGAGCCCGCAGCTAGCCAGGACAGACAGAGGAAGCAAGACCAAGGTCCAGAAGGCACGAAGGGACGCTGTTATTGCAGGAGAACACACCTGGTGCATCTACGAGCCCCCGCAGTGTACTAAGCTATCCCGAGGGCACCCCCGACCATGGCATCTCAGGGGATTATCCCAGAGACTACTCCCAGTGTGCGGGTAGACAGCACAGGCAGAAGCCAGAGCAAGGTCCAGAAGACATGAAGGGGCGCCATTCTCACAAGAGAACACACCCGACATGGCTGCGATCCCCCGCAGTGTGCTACACTATCCCAAGGGCCGCCCTGCCCATGGCATCTCAGGGGATTATCCCAGAGACTGCTCTAGGTGTGCAGGTAGATGGCACAGGCAGAGGACAAGGGCAAGGCAACCAACAAGCAGGAAGGGACTTTGTTCTCCCAGCTGACACACGCACTACCTGCCTACAATGACTTCTAGCACCATGAAAAGGCAGAAGAATATGGTCCAGTCAAAACTCACTCAGACAACCCCAGAGAGAGGGCCTGGTGAGACAGATACAACCAATCTTCCTGAAAAATAATTCAAAATAAAAGTCATAACCATGCTGATGGACCTGCAGAGAAATACGCAAGAGCTAAGGGATAAGAGTCCAGAGGAAGATTACAGAAATGAAACAATCAATAGACGGTCTTAAGAGCAGACTGGACTAGGTGCAAGAGACTGTCAAGGGAATAGAAATCACAGAACAGGAATACAGAGAAGCTGAGGCAGAGAAAGATAAAAGGATGTCTAGAAACATAAGAATATTAAGAGAACTGTGTGACCAATCCAAACGGAACAATATTCGCATTATAGAAGTACCAGAAAAAGAAGAGAGAGAAAAAGGGATAGAAAGTGCCTTTGAAGAAATAACTGAGGAAAACTTCCCCAAGCTGGGGAAGGAATAGTCTCTCAGATGATGGAGGCCCACAGTTGTCCCAACACAATGGATCCAAGGAGGACAACACCAAGATATATAACAACTAAAATGGCAAAGATCAAAGACAAGGACAGGGTATTAAAGGCAGCCAGAGAGAGAAAAAAAGATCACCTACAAGGGAAAGCCCATCAGGCTATCATCAGACTTCTCAACAGAAACCTTACAGGCCAGAAGAGAATGGCATGATATATTTAGTGCAATGAAACAGAAGGGCCTTGAACCAAGAATACTGTATCTAGCATGAGTATCATTTAAATTTGAAGGAGGGATTAAACAATTTCCAGACAAGCAAAAGTAGAGGGAATTTGCCTCCCACAAACCACATCCACAGGATATTTTAAAGGGACTGCTCTAGATGGAAGCCCTCCTAAGGCTAACAGATGTCACCAGAGAAACTAAATTCACAGCAAAGAAAGGAAACCAACCAAATACTAACTAAAGGTAAACAAAAAAATCAACTATCCACAAAATCAGTCAAAAGAAACACACAACAGTACAGAATAAAACACCTAACATATAAAGAATGGAGGAGGAAGAATAAGAAGGGAGAGAAATTAAGAATAATCAGACTGTGTTTATAATAACTAAATAAGAGAGTTAAGTTAGACAGTTAGATAGTAAAGAAGCAACCCTTGAACCTTTGGTAACCATGAATCCAAAACCTACAATAGCAATAAGTACATATCTACTGATAATCACCCTAAATGCAAATGGACTGAACGCACCAATCCAAAGACACAGAGTAATAGAATAGATGAAAAAGCAAGACCCATCTATATGCTGCTTACAAGAAACTCACCTCAAACCCAAAGACATACACAGACTAAAAGTGAAGGGATGGAAAAAGATATTTCATGCAAACAACAACGAGAGAAAAGCATGTATTGTACTACTTGTATCAGACACACTAGACTTCAAAACAAAGAAAGCAAGAGATAAAGAAGGATATTACATAATGAAAGGGGGCAGTCCAACAAGAGGATATAACCATTATAAATATATATGCACCCAACACAGGAGCACTAACCAATGTGAAGCAAAAACTGACAGAATTAAAAGAGGAAATAGAATGCAATGCATTCATTTTAGTAGACTTCAACACACCACTCACTCCAAAGGACAGATCAACCAGACAGAAAATAAGGACACAGAGGCACTGAACAACACACTAGAACAGATGGACCTAACAGACATCTACAGAACTCTACACCCAAAAGCAGCAGGATACACATTCTTCTCAAGTGCACATGGAACATTTTCCAGAATAGACCACATACTAGGCCACAAAAAGAGCCTCAGTAAATTCAAAAAGAATGAAATTCTACCAGCCAAATTCTCAGGTCACA
The DNA here is from genome assembly GCA_032199065.1 of Smutsia gigantea. Classification (NCBI taxonomy): domain Eukaryota; kingdom Metazoa; phylum Chordata; class Mammalia; order Pholidota; family Manidae; genus Smutsia; species Smutsia gigantea. The sequence goes on along the minus strand of JAVSCE010018085.1, from coordinate 209,666 downwards.
AAGGTATAAAACTAGAAATAAATTGTACAAAGAAAACAAAAAGGCTCACAAACACATGGAGGCTTAAAAACATGCTCCTAAATAATCACTGGATCAATGACCAAATTAAAACAGAAATTAAGCAATATATGAAGAAAAATGACAACAACAGCACAAACCCCTAACTCTGTGGGACACAGGGAAGGCAGTTCTAAGAGGAAAGTATACAACAATCCAGGCCTATTTAAGGAAGGAAGAGCGATCCCAAATGAATAGTCTAAAGTCACAATTCTTCAAACAGGAAAAAGAAGAAAAAATGAGGCCCATAGTCAGCAGAGGGAGGGAAATAATAAAGATCAGAGAGGAAATAAATAAAATTGAGAAGAATAAAACAATAGAAAAAAATCAATGAAACCAAGAGCTGGTTCTTTGAGAAAATAAACAAAATAGATAAACGCCTAGCCAGACTTATTAAGAGAAAAAGAGAATCTACACACATAAACAGAATCAAAAAAGAGAAAGGAAAAATCATGACGGACCCCACAGAAATACAAAGAATTATTAGAGAATACTATGAAAATCTGTATGCTAACAAGCTGGATAACCTAGAAGAAATGGACAACTTCCTAGAAAAATACAACCTTCCAAGACTGACCAACAAAGAAACAAAAAATCTAAACAGACCAATTACCAGCAACGAAATTGAATCAGTAATCAAAGAACTACCCAAGAACAAAACCCTCGGGCCAGATGGACTCACCGCTGAATTTGGTCAGACATAGAGAAGACATAATACCCATTCTCCTTAAAGTTTTCCAAAAAATAGAAGAAGAGGGAATACTTCCAAACACATTCTATGAAGCCTGCATCACTCTAATATCAAAACCAGGCAAAGACACCACAAAAAAAGAAAATTACAGGCCAATATCATGGATGAACATAAATGCAAAAATACTCAACAAAATATTAGCAAACCGAATTTAAAAATACATTAAAAGTATCATACACTATGATCAAGTGGGTTTCATCTCAGGGATGCAAGGATGGTACAACATTCGAAAATTCATCAACATCATCTACCACATCAACAAAAAGAAAGACAAAAACCACATGATCATCTTCATAGATGCTGAAAAAGCATTCAACAAAACTCAACATCAATTCATAATAAAAACTCTCAACAAAATGGGTACAGAAGGCAAGTAGATCAACATAATAAAGGCCATATATGACAAACTTACAGCCAACATCATACTTAACAGCGAGAAGCTGAAAGCTTTTCACCTAAGATCGGGAAAAAGACAGGGATGCCCACTCTCCCCACTGTTATTCAACATAGTACTGGAGGTCCTAGCCATGGCAATCAGACAAAACAAAGAAATACAAGGCATCCAGATTGGTAAAGAAGAAGTCAAATTGTCACTATTTGCAGATGACATGATATTGTACATAAAAAACCCTAAAGAATCCACTCCAAAACTACTAGAACTAATATCTGAATTCAGCAAAGTTGCAGGATACAAAATTAATACACAGAAATCTGTTGCTTTTCTAAACACTAACGATGAACTAGCAGAAAGAGAAATCAGGAAAACAATTCAATTCACAATTGCATCAAAAAGAATAAAATACCTAGGAATAAACCTAATAAAGGAAGTGAAAGACCTATACCCTGAAAACTACAAGACACTCTTAAGAGAAATTAAAGAGGACACTAACAAATGGAAACTCATCCCAGGCACGTGGCTAGGAAGAATTAATATTCTCAAAATGGCTATCCTACATAAAGCAATCTACAGATTCAATGCAATCCCTATCAAAATACCAACAGCATTCTTCAAAGAACTGGAAAAAATAGTTCTAAAATTCATATGGAACCATAAAAGACCCTGAATAGCCAAAGCTATCCTGAGAAGGAGGAATAAAGCAGGGGGATCTCGCTTTCCAACTTCAAGCTCTACTACAAAGCCACAGTAATCAGGACAATTTGGTAGTGGCACAAAAACATACTCACAGAGCAGTGGAACTGAATAGACAGGCCAGATATTAACCCAAACATACATGGTCAATTAATATATGATAAAGGAGCCATGGATATACAATAAGGAAATGACAGTCTCTTCAATGGCTGGTGTTGGCAAAACTAGACAGCTACATGTAAGAAAATGAAACTGGATCATTGTCCTTATACAAAAGTAATTTCAAAATGGATCAAAGACCTGAATGTAAGTCATGAAACCATAAAACTATTAGAAAAAAACAAAGGTAAAACTCTCTTGGACATAAACATGAGCAACTTCTTTATGAACATATCTCCCCGGGCAAGGGAAACAAAAGCAAAAATGAACAAGTGGGACTATATCAAGCTGAAAAGCTTCTGTACAGCAAAGGACACCATCAATAAAACAAAAAGACATCCCACAGTATGGGAGGATATATTCATAAATAACATATCTGATAAAGGGTTGACATCCAAAATATATAAAGAGCTCACGCACCTCAACAAACTAAAAGCAAATAATCTAATTAAAAAATGAGCAGAGGATCTGAACAGACATTTCTCTAAATAAGAAATTCAGATGGCCAACAGGCACATGAAAAGATGTTCCACATCACTATTCATCAGAGGAATGCAGATTAAAACCACAATGAGATATCACCTCACACCAGTAAGGATGGCCAACATCCAAAAGACAAACAACAACAAACGTTGGCAAGGATGTGGAGAAAGGGGAACCCTCCTACACTGCTGGTGGGAATGTAACCTAGTTCAACCATTGTGGAAAACAGTATGGAGGTTCCTCAAAAACTTCAAAATAGAAATACCATTTGACCCAGGAATTCCACTCCTAGGAATTTACCCTAAGAATGCAGCATCCCAGTTTGAAAAAGACATATGCACCCCTATGTTTATCGAAGCACTATTTACAATAGCCAAGAAATGGAAGCAACCTAAGTGCCCATCAGTAGATGAATGGATAAAGAAGATGTGGTACATATATACAATGGAATATTATTCAGCCATAAGAAAACAAATCTTACCATTTACAACAACATGGATGGAGCTACAGGGTATTATGCTCAGTGAAATAAGCCAGGTGGAAAAAGACAAGTATCAAATGATTTCACTCATATGTGGAGTATAAGAACAAAGAAAAGAAATGAAGGAACAAAACAGCAGCAGACTCACAGAATCCAAGAATGGACTAATAGTTACCAAAGGGAAAGTGACTGGAGAGCTTGGAGGGAAGGGAGAACAAGGGGGAAAAAGGGGCATTACAATTAGCAGACATAATGTAGGGGGGTGCACAGGGAGGGCTGTACCACTCAGAGAAGACAAGTAGTGATTCTATAGCATCTTACCACCCTGATGGACAGTGATTGTAATGGGGTAGGTGGTGGTGACTTGATGATGGGGGGAGTCTAGTAACCATAATGTTGCTCATGTAACTGTAGATTAATGATACCAAAATTAATTAATTAATTAAAACTAAAAATAGAAATACCATTTGACCTCAGAATCTCACTCCTTGGAATTTACCCAAAGGATATAACTTCTCATATTCAAAAAGATACATGCACCCCTATGTTTATTGCAGCACTATTTACAACAGCCAAGATATGGAAGCAACCCAAGTGTCCATCATTAGATGAATGGATAAAGAAGATGTGGTACATACACACAATGGAATACTATTCAGCCATAAGAAAGAAACAAATCCTACCATTTACAACAACATGGATGGAGCTGGAGGATATTATGCTCAGTGAAATAAGCCAGGCAGAGAAAGACAAGTGCCAAATGATTTCCCTCATTTGTGGAGTATAACAACAAAGCAAAACTGAAGGAACAAAACAGCAGCAGACCCACAGACTCCAAGAAGGGACTAGTGGTTACCAAAGGCAAGGGGTGTGGGAGGAAGGGTGGGGAGGGAAGGAGAAGGGGATTGAGGGGTATTATGTTTAGTACACATGGTGTGAGGGGTCACGGGGAAAACAGTGTAGCACAGAGAAGGCAAATAGTGAATCTGTGGCATCTTACTACATTGATGGACAGTGACTGCAATGGGGTATGGGGGGGGACTTGATAATATGGGTAAATGTAGTAACCATACTGTTTTTTCATGTGAAACCTTCATAAGAGTGTATATCAATAATACCTTTAAAAAAATTTTTTTAATGGAGTATGCGGGGAACTTGATAATATGGGTGAATGTAGTAACCACATTGTTGTCTTTCTTGTGAAACCTTCATAAAAGTGTATATCAATGATACCTTAATAAATAAATAAATACAAATGTACTGCTCATCTTTGCACTTAAGTATCCTGCCTTGTGAAAGAAATTACTTACTCCTAGTCTATAAACATTGCAAAGAACTATGTTAAGACATAACTAAAGGTTGCAGATCCATCAAAGTACAGAGCCTATATTTCTTACTCATCCTCCTTTCATTCTGCCCAATCTATTTTTCCCTTCACATTTTAAATGTTGTTCTTACAGTGAGAGGTGAATGAAATTTCTTTAATGAGTCCATCTCCTTAGCACTGGTAAAAATTATAGGACAGGCTTATTCCCAAACCAACTAGTAAGTCAGAAGATGAGAAAAAAAAATTTATTGCCAGTTTCAGAAACAGAAAGAAACACCAAAATAGTTCCCAGGAACACAGTAGTAAGAATACAGAAAACAGAATATAGCATATTTAAAAGCAGTAACAATTACCTATACTACTATAAGGAAGTAAATTTTGGTATAACAGACTGGTTGGCTTATAAATGCTATTCACTTATGTAGACACATGAATTAAGACATTAAAAATCAGACGCTTTTCTGGCTCAGCCAATAGTAATTGTTACAAAGTTTGAACAAGACAGAAAGACTGAGCAACCTCAGGTTGGCTTTTTTATAACAAATATTTTGGTCTTCAAGATACTGACCTACAGATACTAGTTTTTTTAAATTGATTTTAACATTGTTTTATGCATAAAATAAAGCTCATATTTACCTGTCCTTTAGCAAAGCCACAGAGAAGTCTTGAGCAGTCATTGTTGATACTAAGCGCAGAGATGGCTCCATACTGACCTCCAACACTAGTGCTACCCAGACAGAGTCGCAAAGCTTGATTCTGATCTAAAGAAAGTGATTTATAAAATCAAGTGAAAGAAAAGAGTGAATAAATATATATTTAGCATAGGCTTGTTTTCAAAGACTTGAGACGTAGCAAGAATCAAAAGAATCAAATGAAGTTACATTCATTTTAAAATATATTTTATTGAGTACCTACTAGATGCTGGGCATTGAATTAGACACTAAGAATGCAAGAAAAAACAAATAAGGAAGCAGAATGCAAAACTCACTAATAATAAACAAAAAAATTCTAAGAAATCTGTATCTCCTTGAACAATCCACTGTCCTTTTTTTTGTCTCATTCTCGAGTTGTATTTCTTGCTATTTCAGGATGCAAGGTTACAGGGAATACTAACTTTTAAGGTCGTTTTAAACTTCAAAAATAAAAATGTATTAATTTAGAATTTGGCTGAAATGTACATGTTTACTATCCATGAAGAAAATGCTTACTAGGCTAATTAATAGTGCAAATAAAATTACAGAGTAAACGTTTAAACTACTTAAGAAAATTATTTTCAAGCATCAACGCCTGATGTGCTAAAAGCACATAATAAAAATCCCTACTAGATTATGTTATTAAGGGCAAGGATATTGCCTTAATCACCTCTGATTTCTCCAGGAGGCACTCAAGTATTATTAAACTTTATTGTCTAATAAAAGAAATTCCTCTCAGGCTTCTCCTAGGCAATGCTTATTCTGTATAGAGTTCATTATTGCACCCTCTTGAAAACAATGAAATAAAAATTTAAGTATAAGTCAGGCCTGCAAAATTTAACGGTGCAAGGGGGAAAAAACCCACATACTTGCACAACCTGTTGTTCTCGCAATTCCCCCAGTATTTGTTTTTACTTCCCTTAATTAACTGCATGCTACTTCCTGGAGGTAAATATGTCTTACTTCCACTAATAGACTATGATCTCTCTAAGGGCTGAGATCATGAGTGAGAAAACACTCTCAGAATACCTAGGCTGGTGCCTTACACTTAGAAGGCATCTGATAACCACTTCCACATTTCTAAATCGACCTTCTGTAGGTAAATCTAGTTATCAGAAAGAGGCTAAAGACATTCATTCTCAGGTCTAGGGAAAAATATTAGGTAAGTCCTTTTGCCCACCCCAAGTGAATACCATAAGGTGTTTTCTGTGTCATAGGCTGTAGCAATCCCCACTCCCCAAAGAGTTCTGACACAATGGTTACATACAGAAAATACTCGATGTTTTCTGAAATCATTTTAGATTTTAGCCTTCCTAGATGGAAACATTTCCTTCCAACACTGGAAAGGAATAAAATTCAATTCATAAATTCACAAGGTCTGAAGTATTTAAAACATTATTTTTATTCACATCTAGATTACAATTACAGACTTTTTCCTACACAATTTTTTTCCCTCTCCCAGATGAATCCTAATTACTAAAATTTCCCTTATTCTATTTTTCTAACTCTAAATATGACATGACATTTTACTTTGCTTCATTGAAACCACCATCCTAAAACAGTGCTTTCCATGACTCTTATTTTGTTGTGGCCACCTCATACAGTTAGTGGATTATCCATATATCTTATTTTGCAAACTGTCAAGATGATTGGCCAATAGTGTTCTATGTATATCGCTACTATGGTCATGTGCATAGGCAACAGGTGGACTGAAAATAAGAGGACAAATACAGAAACTCCATACCAGCTTCACAAAGAAGTCCCGTAAGTCTGGGCTGCCTGCCTTCCAAGCACAGAGTAGTGTCTGAATAGCATCCTGTTGGGATTATTTGTAGTCCCTGCTTTGAGTTCCAAACTCTACATGGTTCTGATCCACCAATATTTAAAAACACTCACTACTTGCCTTCTGATTTAACAAAATTCATTACAAGTATTCTTATAACTTAGGGAAACTAAGAAAAGGAGAATTAAGGAGTAAGTTAAAATAGAGACTAAAGGTGCCAATAAAAAAGAACAAATAGAGAAGAAAAGTGGGAGGAAAAAGACATATCTAACTTCTAGATTAAAAACTCAAACACGATTGCTTTCCTGACTGTGTGTCCTGAGTAGCTAGGACAAGGGACCAATTATCAACCTTGGTCATTCCTGAAATACATTTTAAATTTATATCCCACAGGACTGTGTTATTGAAAACATTCTTGATTTTCCTTGATTTTTACAATGTATTTATTATCTTTATAATGTCCTTTTAGAAGGCAGCATGGCTGTGAGGTGTAGGAAAGTATATAAAATGTAATCTGTTTTAACTTCACAATAACATTATCAATTCTTTTTGCTCTCTTTATACATCCTATATTTATGATACCATGTTAACAAACTTGCTCTTACACAATTTAGACATTCAGAAAAGGTAGAATTTCTGTGGAAAGAAGAAAGCAGAGCCTTATTGGAGAGGTTTCTTCCACTAGAGTAAACATTCTGTAGTCCAGATTATTCTGGACAATTCTGGGAAAAGGGACTTGGTGAAAAACCTCTTCCAAACGTGTAAATTCTGAAGTTATATGGGAAAAAACAAAAGGACCTGTACAGAAGAGTGAAAATCAGAGCTCTCCATATTCTGCTCCTCCAGGGGGCTCTTGATCTCATTAATTTAAAAGGAAAAATTCTATTCTCCCCCTACTCTCAGAAGTTTCCTTTGTTTATTGTTGGGAAAAGATCAAATTAGTAGTGCATCTAATTTCATTTACAAAGTCACATAAGTTCACATTTTGTTGGCACTGTCAGCTTAGTTTTAAAAAAAATTGGACTGAGTCCTTATGAAGCAAATGACTCTGGGCAAAAAATGTGAAATGAAACTATCATTTTTCCTATAAATGTCACAAAGTTGGCATAGAGCTTAAATAAGCAAATGCCTATGAAAAATATGAAAGCTATCAAATAATACAAATGCAAGGAATTATTATTAATCATAAAAAATAGCTTATTAATTAAGAAAACTTGAAGCCCCAAAACCACAGAAAGCACATCTATTTGACACTGCAATGCATCATACCTATTTCTTTTATTAGTATATCTTTCAGAGCATACTGCTTAGGGTAGATCTCCTCAGCATATTCTGGCCTTAAGAGTAATGTGCTAAATAAATAGCAAAGAAAAGCCATGTACATAGTCTATAATAGCCATGAAATCTAAATTTGAACATACTTCAAGAATTTCTACTCTTTTCATATATCAAAACTAACCCAGTCCTCTATTTCATCACCCCTAGTTTGCTTTAACTAGTTTAGTTCCCAAAGACTACCAAAGAAGGAAATACCTAGATCTAAGAAGGAATCCAATTGAATTGTGTGTCTAAAGCTCTACTTTTATTGCCAGTATGCACTACTCTTCAATACTGTTTTCTTACCCTTTGTGCATATTTAAATATTCTCTAAGACCAAAGGAGCAGAAAAGAGATTAGGAAACATTTTTCATCAATGATCATAACACAGCAGAAGCACTTTACCTGACCTCCATCTGACAAACACACAGAATTAAAATTCTCATTATTCCCTCTGTCAAGCTTCCTGACCCAAGGCCAGGCCACAATGAACCCCCATGGCTGACTGGCTATTTTCCAGCATGCTGATGCTTAGGAATAGTCAGATATGTTCATTTCCAAACCTCTTCATGCCACTGTAACGTTATTGTACTTTAAAAACTTAAAACAATATGTGAACTGATGAAATAGAGTGAAAAGAGCTGCTGTTTCTATGAAAACTAAATGAATGCTTTAGAAAAACCTGGTAAAGATGAGTTGCTTTTAAAAACTGTCATGAAGTAAGGTGTGGACAAGATACCTATAGAAGACTAAAGAGAAGTTTTATGAAAATCTACAATTTTGCACTCCTTAATCTATTCAGAGGTGCCTAAGCTTTTACTTTTTTTTTATTAAAAGTGCAAATTTTACATAACCTTTTTTGATGCAGTTTATGCCCATAAAAAGATGTTGCAGACTTCCAACTGGCAGATACAAACTCAAAGAAAAGACTTTGGACCAAGTCAAAAGATTAAGGGGAAAATTAATATTTATATATTTTTAGTTAAGATTAGACATTGAAGATATATTTATAATTTTCAGTAATTCCCTGATTTAACCAACATCAGTTAGCTGGTTTGTTTCAACAAGCATTTCATAAGAGGGCATTAGGTGTAACAGTTAGCTTTCTTTTTGAACATTAGAAAGGTCAGAAAAAAAAGAATCCCTCATGCAGACCAAAATTACTATACCTTTTCCTTTGAATCCATAAAGAAAAGATCAAAAGAAAGAGAAAAGCAAGAAATCAGTTCAAAAGTTCAGATAAAAGACAGGTAAAATTTCAAGAGAGTAAGTGAAACACTTTAGTTATCTGTGGGAATGATACTAAATGTGATTAATTAATGTCTCCAGCACTTATTATTATATTCAGGTATTCGTTATCAGAACAGAGAAAATGCATAATATTTATAATTATAGCATAATAAGCAAACCCAAGTCCATTAAGTTTGATAGAAACAAAAATAATTTCAAAAAGATAATCTATTAAAGTATACTAACAATAAAAAAAAAAAAGGAAAACCAAGGGCCTTGGGATAGGGAGACATCTTTATTAAAACCTGAGTTCTTGAGAGCCTGTATAGAGGTAAGAAACAAAACACATAATAAATATCATATGCCTATAATTCTATAAGAATAGGCAACATATACTAACTTTAAGAAGCTTATAATAATTACTACTTTAATGACCCTGGCCCTCTATTTCAAAGATAATCTAATGGTACTTAAACAAGTACAGCTCTTCCTGCTGCATTTTTTCCTATGATCAACAAAGATATTTAAATAAGATCAGATTTAACCTAGACTTCTAAGTTAGACATTTCACAGTTTTTTACTAGTATGTTCAACAAAGATATTTAAATAAGATCAGATTTAACACAGACTTCTAATTTAGACATTTCACAGTATTATTACTCTGCCATTTGTTCCTGGATTTTGAGCAAATTTTAACCCATTTGTTAAAACCATTGTCCTAACATCTGCTTCCTACAAAATAATGAATAAAATGTATTAACTATGTGATTAAAAACCCAAAGCATAGTCAGGATATTATGATTCTTTCTCAAAATGTTCCCTTTGGTATACTTTCTTTTCCATGAGACTGTAATGAAAAATTATTGCATCTTTCTACAAGAAAGCTGCTGGGGTCTAAAATAATTAGGAAGCAGGCCCAAGGAAATTAAGGACAGTAGCAAAAGACCAAGTGATCTTCTCTGTTGGTTTTTATTTTTAAAGTATTCATTTTAATTTGTTGCAGTAATCTCTACATGGGTTTGATTATAAGCAGGCACATATTCTAATAACCTTGTGGTGAGGTAGGGATGTTAAAGCAGACAGAGTTGAGGAAAAGTGAGTACTGGTAAGTGGGAACAAAAATCAACATGCATTCTGCTGACAAACATATGCATTATATTCTATCCTCATTCATCTTCAAGTTTCTATTCTTTCCTTCATTTATCTTGGAATTCGTCTCCTTTTCTCTCAGGACAGAAGAGCTCAGAATGGTGGAATTGCACTAATCTAGGATTGAGTGTTCCTTGATTCTGAACTTGGCTCTGTGCGTGTCAGTTAACTTCTCTGGTTCTCAATCACCTCATATAAAGTAAGGGGACTGAACTAAAGGTCCTTTTAATATCCTTCCTCCTAATACTCTGTTAATACCCATTGTGTCATCCTACTAACAATTTATGCCCTATTGAAAACAAGCATTCTCACACCTGATGAGAGAACAAGATGGTACAACTTTCTAGAAGAAAATCAGGTAACATACATCAGAAGTGTTTAAAATGTTCAAACCCTGACCTAAGCAATTACACTTTTAGGAATTTGTCCTAATGACATAATCACATGCACAAAAATGTAGTTAAAAAGATGCTCATCACTATACTGTTTGTTTAGAAAGAACCTAAATGTCTTATAGTAGGAAATGGTTAAGTAAATTATGGTGAATCTATTTAAAAGAATACTATTTAGACATTAAAAATGATGTTATGGATAAACATAAAATTACATGGGAATATTTTCATTATAATGAAAAAGGAGGCTACAAATTAACATCCCATTTTTGGTGTGTACATATATATACACAAGTACAGAAAAAAGATTAGAAGTCTACATAGAAATGTTAGGATTATTCCAGGATGGTAGAATTTGGCATTTTATATCTTCAACCTTTTGCTCATCTAAATTTTTTACTATGAACACATATCATAGAATAAGAAAAAAAATTATTTAAATAATCAATTCTAAAGTTCTCTCAAGAGAATATTTTTATTTCCATTCTTTTCATCCTCAAACAATAAAACTCCATTATTTAAATCAATCACCTTTGAAAAGATGAGGTGTTAAAATCACTGGATAAATAAGGCTTTTGGCATGAAGCCAAATTGTTCAAAAACAAGGGAAAATAACTGGTTATTCACTCATACAGTAAATAAAGATGCAAAGTCCAGAGAGATCAAATTGTGGTTCTGCTATTAAAGTATTCCCAAGTAATCCTTACATAGTGTCTGTAGATTCTTTACTAAAATACAGTGTCACCAGAAATTCCATTTAGGAGAGATGCAAAAGACTATGATCCAGAACAGAGCAGTAAAAATGACAGAAAAATATTATCTACTAGTTTTTAAATAAAAATAAATAAAATGTTCTGCTCATAGTACTGAATTCAAAAGCAAGGAAAGATTAATGAAACTAGGGTTATTTCATCTCAGTTACTATACAAACAAAACTAGTTGAGTTCTCTTTCCAACCAACAAAACATGATTACAGGCTAAAAATTTTTCAGTTTAGAGGGATTTACAATGTAAATGAAAAAGAACTTACTGTCAGTGAAGGTTACTCAAAACTACTGAGAAAGCCTTGAATTTCCCTGAAGATCTTTTAGAATACCTATTACTCGGATATGATTTAGAATCAAAAATCACCAACAGTACAAACTGGAGGTAGACAAGATGACAACCCAAGGCCCCTTTCAACATTCTGTTCTTTTTGTCTAGGTCTGCAGAAAGTCAAAAGATATAGCATGACAGTTTACAAATTCATAAAGAAGAAAATAAACTTGCAATGAACAACAAAATGAAGCTGAGTCGAGTAATTTTTAACTATAAAATAGTTTTTTAATATAAAAGTATTTTTAACGTTCAAGTGTTCCTGGTTTTTTTTCAAGAAAATAAAGTTCACTACAAACTGGGATTAAAGACATTATAAAACCCAAAAGGATATTTAATATTTAAAATAAGTAAAGTACTTAGAAAATTTACCAAATATTAAAGCCAGTCCATGAGATGTACCCACTGCTATCAGACTGGACACTGCCTGAGAACAAAAGAAAAGATCACATTTTAAGACATTACATTAAGCATCTCAAGATAATCAGAGCTGAATTTGTTGGTCTTTCCTCTAGGCACCAGATGACATACCAACTATTATAAATTAGGAGAATTTCATCTAGGAGGCAAAAGAGGAAATGAAACTCAGGACATTTCTAGGAATCCCTCTAAATTTACTGTAAGGGTAACAATATCAAAATATCATATGTTCACTTGATGAAGGGGGTAGTGTAATCACCATAATATTACTCATTTAATTGTAGATTAATGATATCAAAATAAACTTATTAAAATAAAAATATATCATATTTTCAACATTATAGGCAAAAACATACCACTTAACTTCCTTTAAAGCAATTTTTTAAAAAAATTAAGGGATCCAGACAAAGTAAGAGGCACTCATACTACCCAGAGCCCACTTTGTGATGTGGGAAAGAGATGAGAAAGCTCTTCTCCAGTTTATTAACAGGAACTACAGAGCACCAGAAATATTCAAAATTTAGCCCACTTCCTCACCAACTTACTAATAAGAGAGCTACAGGAGGCAGCTGGAAGTAGTCGAGAAAAGAAGGCACTAGTGTGCTTTCAATATCCCCCAGTTCTCCATTATCATTCCACAGATTACTATTTGACAGGCTTGGCAATGGAGGTCAGGGATGTTAAATGTACTATTTACCAGAAAGTGCTTTTACCAAATACCGCTTTCCACTCCCTATAACCAACTTCATTTGGACAGGGTAGTACCACATGCAAATAAACCTGGAAAAGGCTAGTCATTCCATAATATGCTTCTCAAACAAAAGCCTGAAGAGTAGTAACACATTAGAAAGAAAGAGAATATTCAACGTGGATAAGTTTTAAATCTGATTAGTGGCAGTAAATGACTTATTCATTTATTATCACAGTAATTTATGTAAAAACTTTGAACATTAGAATGATAAGTCTAAGAAAACCCAATCAAATAGAAAGTTACCTTTAAGGGATTATTGAAAGTATACTTACAATTGCTGTAGGTAAGCCAGCATCTACTTTATCCTAAATAAAATTTAAAAAAGAGTATTTGAAAAGATATTCCCATTTTTAAACAGAAAATTATCTAGGACCCTCTCTTTACATAAATTTGATCCAAGTCAATTCAGACAAGAGGTGGAACTTCATTTCTTGCCCCCAAATAAGAGAAACGACAAAAGTTGTTTATAGCAACAAAATATAAAGAAGATGAGAAAAGATCATTTTATTTCATGAACTGTAACACATGCTTCAGGAAAGAGAGGAAAGAGGTTCCATTTTCAATAATGTGAATAAACTGTAAGTACTATGGGTCAAAATGGTATAAGAGTGCATAAAGATTTTAGAAAAGGGAAATACAGTAAAGATACTCTTTAAGTAGGAGTGTCTATCCAGCACATTATCCAGTAACTCCTAAATAAAACCCAAGCAGAGGACAGTTAATTCTCAGGCATAAGAAAATCAAAAATAAAATGCTAGTCCCAGCTCCTTACCAGGAACTCTGTGACACTGGCAAAGTCATCTGCCCTTCTGGGTGTTAGTCTCCTCATCTCTTCAAGGAAATAGCAAATACTGCCTACCTACCGCATTCAGTTGTCCTCAGGATCAAATTAAATGTAAGGGTATGTCTTGCCAATGGGTATCAGCCCCAGGCAAGTTCACTATAGATTCACTGTGACCAAAGAAATTGACAGCAAAGGGTTCTTGGGGTGAAAGGGTTATACCCAACTTTATTTCCACGGTGGCAGGTCATTCACTAAAATCCCGTTCACTCAGAGTGAGTCTGTATGTAGCAAGCCGGTCTCTGCCTCTGGGCCCCTCTGTCCCGCACAACCGTCCTCTGGGCCTCTCCGCACAGTCGTCCCGCACAGCCGTCCTCTGGGCCTCTCCGCACAGTCGTCCCGCACAGCCGTCCTCTGGGCCTCTCCGCACAGTCGTCCCCCACAGCCGTCCTCTGGGCCTCTCGGCACAGCCATCCCACACAGCCATCCTCTGGGCCTCTCCGCACAGTTGTCCTGCACAGCCGTCCTCTGGGCCTCTCGGCACAGCCATCCCGCACAGCCGTCCTCTGGGCCTCTCTGCACAGTCATCCCGCACAGCCGTCCCGCACAGCCGTCCTCTGGGCCTCTGTCCTCGGCATTACCACCACTCCAGCCTCTGCTCTGCTCTCCTGCAGCCTTGCAGCCTTGCGACCGTGTCACACCCAGAACACTGGGCGGAGCTCTTTATAGAGTCAACAGCTATATATTGCCCACAGGTATGCAGTGAGCTAATCAACCAGGGCCAGGTGAGAATCCTGGCCACAGGAACTCTCATTTTATCCACACGGTATCTACTGGATGCTTCTAGAGCTTTAAATAATAAAGGCTTACAACAATTAGCACTGTAGTAGCAAACAGCTATCACATACATATATTACACTATTTGATTCTCAAATCTGGAGAGAGATAAAACAGGTAATATTATTCTGATTTTCCAGATTAAGAAAACAGAAGTCTTTAAGAGCTGAACTGACTTGCCCAAGATTATTCAGGAAGTGGTAGAACTATATCTCCAACTCAGGGCTTCCAGTTCCCAAGCCAGGCTCTTTATATCACTTCTACATTTCTTTTCTATGTCTGTCCTTGTCAATGTGGTCAGTTAGTTACTATAATCTATCAGAAAGCAGAGTTATTTTATGTAACTTTATAGAGCTTCTTGGGAATTAACTAAAGAAACTTATTCCATATTCCAGTGCATGGGAATGTGAGGAAGAACAATCCCCAAGGCTGCTATGCACAATGTTCTGGATGGCAGGATATATCCAACTGTGTGTGGACATGAGTGTGTAAAGCATGCCTAACATCATGCTTGACAATTAAGAGGCATGCAATAAATGTTTAGTAAATGATTGATTTGTATCCCAGATAGAGAAAAAGAACGAGACAGCAGACGAAGAACATAAACTACATTTAAAATGGAACCTGAATAATGAAATCAGAAGTCAGTTAATTTTAAAAGCTAAAAAAAACACAGATGTGGTAAGTACTTTAGAAATCATAGAATTTTAGTTCTGGTGTTGCAACATCTTAAGGTAGTGACTCTCAAAAGCCAGGGTGCATTAGAATCACCTGGGATACCTGTTAAAATGCAGATCCCTATGCTACCCTACTAGGGATTCCAATTCAGTAGGTCTGGGGTGGTGTCCAGGAAACTGCATTTTAACAATCACCCCAGTAAATTCTTATGCGTTGGAAACATTTTGCAAAAACACTGTGCTAAGGGATCTCTATTGTCTTAGGTGATCATAAAAAAATGATCTAATTTGAATTTAAAATATAGTCCCATGTCACATTACTTTGAGGAGTCCAAAATTAAACAAGATTCACAACTCCAAAACTTTCATCTCTCCTAAGTGTTCTCCATGTGTGGATAAAGTGAAGGTTCCTATGGCCACGATTCTTACCTGGCTGTGGTAGGCTAGCTCACTACACATGTGTGGACAATACATTACTAATGACTCTATCTCCACACAGTACTCTGGGTGACACAGTGGCATGGCCGCATGGCTGCTGCAAGGCTGCAGAAGAGCAGAGACTGGAGTGGTGGCAGTGCCAAGGACAGAGACTCAGATGGCTGCAGGGAGAGAGAGGCCCAGAGGCAGAGAGCGGCTTGCTGCATGCAGACTCACTCTGAGTGGATGGCATTCTAGTGATTGACCTGCCACCGTGGGAATAAAGTTGGGTATAAACCCTTTCACCCCAAGAATGTTCCACTGTCATTTTTCAGCCTCATTGAATCCATAGTGAACTTGTCCAGGGCTAAAAACCACTGGCAAGAAATCAAACGTGGACTACGAAGTCCTAGTGATCAAGGCCCTAGGCAGCCCTAATAACATCACTATCCACATGGCTGAAGGCATTATGAAACAACTGTTCAGGAGAGATACCCAAAAATATAACTAGCTTTACATGTTAATAAACCAACCATCACAGAAAAGCATACAATTTAAATTGAGCTGGTAATACAAAATTATGAAGCAGAGTATGAAGACTGTCACAGAAAAAGAGTTTTCATTTTGGCATACCAAAGGAGCTCAGCCATAGCAATGAAGTAAGAATAGAATGCAAACACTCTGGAATTTATTAGAATTTTTCCCTCTTCTTCAAGAAAGAGAAGAAACCCCCTTTTATATAACAGCTTTATCTAATCATTGTTCAGTGTCTGAGTTTTAGTTCAGTCTCCATTATTCAAAATATTTTTTAAACTGCACAGGTGGGTCAAATGACTGTTCTGGTTCATCTTGATTTTGAAAGGAATGAATTTCATCACCTACATAAGGATTAAATTTAAAACCGTCATGGAAATGTAATCCTCAACAGGTGGTTCCCATTCTAGCAAATATGAGTTACTCTCCACCTAAAAGAGGAAGGACAATTGCCCAGGTTTCCTCCATTGCTTGACTATCTATTAATACTGACTTCATGATATATGAGCTGGCTCAGGGTATACCAACTGCCCACAGAGAACATTTTTTCTTTCTCTCTTTTTTTGGTTCCTGCAGTAAGAGCATTCTTTGATAAACGTGACAACTGCAATGCACTAATGGTGTCATGATGCCACTTCTGTATCAATCTCTTAACCTCCTGAAAAAGCCGGATTCATCCAATGTGAATATGCAAAATCCAATTAAACTCCATGAAAATAACATAAAAACACATCAAATGATGTGTCTGTCATTATGAATTTGTCATTATTATTATTTACAGGATGTACATATTGAATTCAGAAAATTTAAATTGAAAGACTACATAAAATTATAGGCTTAAAGATTAAAGGAAAATTTGATAAAACACTCCAGAATCAGCATCTACTGTCTTGACAGACTATTAAATATTTTTGCCTTAACCTAGTGCTCTAAATCATTTTCAAAAACAACCACAGATATTCTCTTCCAGCCATTATACACTGGCCACATTCACCAATACCAGCTCCATTTCGCTACACTTAGAGCCAAAAACCCCAATTTTGAGTAATTGTCTGCTATCTCCTAACCCAATGATTTAAGTAAGACAAGTTAATATCACCTCTCTGAACCTGACTTCTCATTTGTAAAATAGGATATGGCTTTCTCTACTTTCAAAGTTGTAACCATAAATGAATTAAGGAACATAAAAAGACTTTTGTGAATTATAAAAAAAAAAATCACTCAGTTGTACAGGATTCTGATCAATCATTTCTCCATATGAAAACACTAAAAAAACAAGCACTCTACCTCAACCAAATACACAAGATGGCAACTAAACTGAAAAGGAATTTAAGAAAAGGCAGATAATGTGTCTTTTAGGCTTGCTTCCAAATTTCATTTAGGCACACCCAAGACTCTGAGTAGACCTTTATTTCATGGCTGCACTGATTTCTATGTCAAGATGTGTAGCCATATCTTGTAAGTCAAAAATAATCACATAAAACCCATGAAAGCCAGATTCTATTTTTCTTAAGCCTCGGGCCAAGAGAAGTACTGTGCTTTGTTTTATGCTCATTCCTACTACATTATGCCATTGCAGGTTATAAAGCAGAGGGAAGAGAACAAAATACTTACAGCTGCAGACACTATCTGGGCAGAAATTCCCTTCAAAAGTGAATGTCGCATAACTGATCCATGGAGTGAAAAAGAATCAGGTAATTTCTTCTTCCTGAAAAAGAAGGAAAATATTTAATGAAAGAAAAAAAATTGAAAAGTCAGGTCTCAAAGCTTTGAAATAAAAATACAGAAAAGAAAAGCAGACAACACTGTATGCAGTTTGTTGTTCACTCTGTTCTACAAGAGGTAAAAGGAGTCTAACAGTACCACATTAAGATATTGTACTAAACCCACCAAACCTCAGAAAGCAAGCCTGAAAATAAAGCCACCACTCCTTTTTCATGGATTCAAACTGCTCCTTTCCCACCTAATATAGCAAGAGGTTCTGCAACTCACCAGAAGGTGGCCTATAGAGCACTCCTTCTGCCCTACATGTCCACATTCCCCCTACCTGCTACCCACCCGTGCCCACTCTTCTTGCCCTCCTCCTGTCTATAATCACCCTCTCATTCTTCAACCAAACACCTCAAATTCCCCATTCACTACTCATTCTCTGCTGCTTTTACTAACAGCTCCTTTCACTTACCCTACTCATCTCTAACCAAAAATGTCTCTTCTTTTGCCAAATATTGAGCATCTACTCTGTATATCCTCTGGAAATACAAAAATAAGAAAGTCAAGGTTCCTACTCTCAAGGACCTCATAGCCTAACTAGAAGGACTAATAAGTAACTCACCTTAAAGGATAAATGTCAGAAAATAAAAATGAATAAAGTACTATAGAAGTGAAATAAAGTTTAATCCTGTTTATTAGGGGGTTAACATGGACATAGAAAAAACAAGGCGTCTGATCTGGCCTCGTTGGATAACTAGATGTTTGTCAGGCAACAAAAAAGCACAAGTAGAAATATGAAGATGTAAAGGCACACAGTGTCTGGGGGGAATGTGAGTACACAAAAGGCATGGACCAGAAGGCCTCAAGTGGAAGTGTTTAGAGGTTAGGTCAAAATGGTAAGCAGAGTCCATCCAGACTGATGCTACATTATTATGTAGGCAAAAAGAAAACACTATATTTTTTAAGAAGGTAGTGACCAGATCATCAAAAACATTTCAGTTAGTTTGGTTCCACACAAATTTCAGGATTGTTTTTTCTGTACCTGTCAAAAATGTCACTGGGATTTTGATAGGAATTGCAATGAACCTATCGATGGCTTTGGGTAGTATGGATATTTGAACAATATTAATCCACGAACTTGGGATATCTTTCCATTTGTGTCTTCTTCAGTCACTTTCATCAATGTCTTATAAATTTCAGTTTGTGTCTCTTTCACCTCCTTGGTTAAACTTATTCCTAAGTATTTTATTGTTTTTGATGCTACTGAAAATGGGATTGTTTTATTACTTTTTCAGATGCTTCATTGTTAGTGTTTAGAAATGCAACTGACCCCAATTAGCCAAAACAATCAAACAAGAACAAAATTGGAGGCATAATATTTCCTGATTTCAAACTATATTACAAAGCTATAGTAATCAAACCTGTATGGTACTGGCATAAAAATTAACACACAGGCCAAAGGCAAAGAATTGAAAGTCCAGAAATAAACACTTGCATATATGGTCAACTAATACTTGGCAAAGGAGCCAAGAATACTCAATGGGTAAAGAATACCCTCTCCAAGGAATGGGGCTGGGAAACTGAATAATCACATTTTTAAGTATGAAATTGTTCCGCTATCTCACACCACTCACAAAAATTAAACAGTTAAATAGATTCAAGGCTTAAACATAAGACCTGAAACCATAAAACTCCTAGGAGGAAAAACACAGGGGAAAAGTTCCTTGACATTGTCTTGGCAACAGTTTTTTACATATGACACCAAAAGCGCAAGAAAACAAAAGCAAATGTAAATAAATGTGACTACATCAAGGAAAAACAAAACAAAAAGGCAGCCTACAAAATAGGAAACATTTGCAAACCATCTGTCTGATAGGGGGTTAATTTCTCAAATATACAGTAATCCCCTCTTATCCATCACTTCATTTTTCAGGATTTTAGTACCCATGGTCAAGCATGGTCTGGAAGCAGATAATCTTCCTGACATGCCATCAAAAGATCAGTAGTAGCCTAATGCTACATCACAATGCCTACATCATTCACCTCACTTCATCTAATCACATAGGCATTTTGTCATCTCATATCATAAGAAGGGTGAGTACAGTACAATAAGATATTTTGAGAGAGAGAGAGACCAGTTTTATATAACTTTTATCACAGTGTATTGTTATAATTATTCTATTTTATTAATAGTTGTTAATGTCTTACTGTGCCTAATTTATAAATTAAATTTTATCGTGATATGTATAGGAAAACACATAGTGTGTATGAGGCTCAGTGCTATCCGTGGTTTCAGGCCTCCCCTGGAGGTCTCAGAAGATACATTCTACAGATAAGAGGGGACTACTGTATAAGGAACTCTTACAACTCAACAGCCAAAAACAATCTGAGTAAAAACTGGGCAGAGGACCTGAATACATGTTTTTCTAAAGAAGACATACAAACAACGAACAGGTACATGAAAAGATGTTCAACATCACTAATCATTAGGGATTCTTAATGTAAATCAAAACCACAGTGACATATCACCTTATACTGTTAGGGTTACTATTATCAAAAAAACAAGATATAACAAGTGCTGGTGAAGATACAGAGAAAAGGGAATCCTTGTAACTGTTGGTGGGAATGTAAATTGGTACACCCACTATGAAACAGTATGGAACAGGTTCCTCAAAAAATTAAAAACTGAACTACCATATGAGCCAGCAAACCCACTTCTGTGTATATATCCAAAGGAAATGAAATCAGGATCTGAAAGAGATATCTGCACTCCAGTGTTCATTGCAGCATTATTCACAATAACCAAGATTATGGAAACAACTCAAGAAGAATGAATAAAGGTGTGGTGTTTATGTGTATACAGAATATTATTCCGCCATGAGAAAGAAGCAAATCCTGCCATTGCAACATGGATGGCCCTTTAATTAAGGCATTATATTACATGAAATAAATCAGACAGAAAAGAATAAATATTGTATGATCTCACTTGTACACAGAATCTAAAAAAGCCAAACTTATGGAAACAGAGAGTAGAACAGTAGTTGCCAGAGTGGGGGAAATGCAGAGATGTTGGTCAAAGGATACAAACATCCATTTATAAGATAAGTACATGGGATCTAATGTACAGTATGGTGATTATAGCTAACAGCAATATATTACATACTTGAAAGGTGCCAAGAGAGATCTTAAATGTTCTCACCACCAAAAGAAATGGTAATTATGTGAGGTGATAGAGGTGTTAATTTAATCCTACTGTGGCAATCATATGCCTGTTAAAGAATCACACCGTATGATTCTGTAACATGTTCCTATGTTGACAGATAGTAAATGCACTAGTGGGGGTGAAGGTTTAATAATATGGGTAACTGTTGAACCACTGTGTTGTATACTTGAAACCAATATAAGATTATATATCAACAATACTTCAATAAAAAAGAATCACATTGTATATCAAATCTATACAGTGTTATTTGTCAATATCTCAATAAAGCTGAAAAAATTATCTATCTTTATCTAATTAAATAGTTATCTATTTTTGATGAACAGGTTAATATGACCAGCATGGCCCCCTATCCCTTAAGAGTTGATGACCTGAAGAAGACAGTACTGATACAGGCAAAATTTAAGAAAAGAGGAAAAATACAGACAACTTTATCAACATTCAATTTACACATGAATTTAATAAAGTATTTTACATGCTTCCTCTACTTCTCTTTCCTTTTCATGTGCTTTCCAAGAATTTGGAAGGTGAATAACAACCAAAATGAAGTTATTTAGGGTTAGAAGTCCTTTTCCCAAATCTTTAATCATCTTTGTGATTCTCCTTTGAATCCATTCCAAGGGAATGAAGAAATGCTGGAGCTGACCTTAGAGTGGGAAGAAGGGAGTGGGGAGTGCAGGGAACAGAAGGTGGTGAGGTAAACTAAGCTCCATGTTTCCACCACAGACTCTATGCCAGGTTTGATCTGTGTTCCCCCCAAGGGCTCTCCTGCTCCCAGGAATCTCTGGCTGTTATTATGGCTTCCTACTAGGGGTGCAGAAGACAGTGGTCATGGCATCTACCTTTTTATCCTCTCCCATCAACAGTGCCAAAATCTGTAGGGTCTAATAAGAATATTACTTCTACCCAAGTGGGCCTCTATTTCTTCTGCAGGGCTTCAGCAGACCATACTGTACCTAAAGAGATATTTACATTTTAAATGATCAAATACTTCAACCATATACAAGTGTGATTTAAATGAATACTTACCTTTTTAAGTTGGTCCTGTCACCACTATCTGAACTTGCCACAGATGACGTATCATAGGAGTGAGAATCAATAGCATCAATGTTTAACAATGTAGGGTCCTCCAGAACAGAAGACTCATCTTCATCATCAGTCTAAATTGGAAGAGTATGGATCAATAAATTCAAAATTCCAAATACTCTGTAAGTCTAATAGGCCTTAATGGGTTTCTCCAAAACACTCATATGCTTATTTCTGCTTTTCACCTCTTTCCATGCATTGTTATCGACCAGAGAGTCATAGTACAGAATTAAATTTCAACTTTAGACAGATATTGCTCTCTATGAAGCGTTCAGTGCAAAAATTCTTTCTTGCAGCAGGAAGAAGCAGGAGCAGTTATACAGATCATTGCTAGCTGCAGAATACTTCTTAAAATTCAAACTTTAATGCATGCTTTACTAGTTAACAAGAGCTGAGGGCTAATTAAAAGAAAACAACACCTGACTACAATACACCATGAGAAATATGACAAGCAGACAGAAGAAAGGTATTCTGGGTTGGAAATAGCATTTGCAAACACAGTGAATTCATAATATAGATTTTGCCCATGGAAAAAGAAATAATCCAAAATGACTAGAGTATGTAAGTAGGCATTGGAGGTGATCCTAGAAAGATAAGCTGGGACTCAACTTGTAAAAAGCCTTATATTCTATTAAGCTGGGTGACAGCAGAGCCCATATCTCTCTTGTCCACACTGTACCCCTAGTGCCCAGTACAATGCCTGACACACAATCAATATTCATTTATTTAATGAATTAGTGGGAAAGCAACTGAGTAAGCAATGGGAAGGCAACTGAGATTTTTAAGATGTGGACACCCATGATGGGAACCAAGCTTTAGAAAATTAAACACAGCAGTATGAAGATGGATAAGGGGAGAAAGGAGACCAAGGCAGGGAGGCTATCAAGAACCAGTAAAAAGGCATGCAATGTCCAGGAAAGAGAGGAGAGCCCGGCCTAGAAATACGGCAGAAGACATCAGAGGAATGATGAAATAGACCTTACTGAGATAAAATCCAAATTCCCTGGTTACCTTTTAAATGGGGGTGGGTGGAGGGAGGTAAGGGAAAGGTCAAAGATTCCAAGGTTTCCAGTGTGAGCAAGTAGGCAAAAGGTGATGCTACTAAGTGAGACAAGAAAGCAGAAGAATAGTAGATAAAGCAGAATGAGGAGTTCAGTCTTGAACAAGTTGATTCTGAGCAACAGACATTAAAGAAAAATGTTCTGATAATACTTTCTACAGTCTGCCTGAGAGCAGTGCATACTTGTCATTCCACTTTCCCTGCCCATTACTAGCTGCTGACTACTACCCTTTCTGAAGTTACCAGCCAAATCCTGGGTTTATTTCCAGATAGGATACTCATGTTCTCTGTGCATCATTTAACACTAGTGGCCACTCCTTACTTCTTGAAACTTTCTCTTCCCTCAATTTCCAACACATCTCTTTTTCTGGTACTCCTCCAACTTGTGAGGCCTCTTCTATCAGTCATGTCCTATTTTTAACTCAGACCAACCTCTAAATGATGTTTTTCCCCAGGATTATATACTTAGCTCTCTTCTTTTCCTACTTTACACACTTTCTATATTAACAGCCAATTCACATCTATAGCTTCAAGTACCATGTCATACTAATGACTCCAAAATCTGTATCTTCAGAATCAACTTTTCTCTTGAGGTTTAGGCCTGGACTTCTAATTGCTTTTCAGATAGCTCCACATACAAGTCCACTAAGAACAGGGCGAGGGGATAGCAAGGACATAATCTGTTATTGTGAGCTATATGAGAGTGGAACAACTACTGCAGGGAATGGAAAAGAATTCAGAAATTAGAACTGCAGCACCAAAGTTTTATTAAGCAAGAGAGTCAATGAGAATCCTATTTGATTTTCTTAAGCAGCCCGAGGACATATTTAAAGAAAACAGATAAGTTAAATTAAGCCAGGGTTGAAAGCTTTCTTTCATTTATGAAAGAAAAAGTGAATGAAGAAATTGAGAATATCAATAAGGCTGAATTCAAAATTACTAACTACACAGTAGAGATATCAATTCTTCCAAACTGATAATGTAAATTCACTACATAATCAAATTGTGTGTGTGCGTGTGTGTGTAAACTAATAAAATGATTCTAAAACTGATGAGGAAAAGCAAAAGACCAAGAATAGGAAAGGCAGTCTTGAAGAACAACAACAAAGCTAGAAGATTTGAAACTGCTAGATATCAAGACCTATTATAAAGGTTCAAACATTCAAATGTGATATTGGGACAAGTATAGAAAGACCAAGGGAATCAGACCCACACATTTATGATCACCTGATTTAAAACAAAAGTAACACCACAAAAAAGAATACTTTGGTAAGTGGTGCTGGCTCATACCTCACACCATCACACAAAAAAAATTCCAGATGAACTGCAGACCTAAATGTGGAAGGTAGAACAATAAAAATTTTAAAACAAAGACAGTATCATCATGACCTTGAAATCTGCAAAATTTTCTTAAATAGGACAAACAAAAAACTATAATGGAAAAACTTAATAAGCTGAACTGTATTAAGATTTCTGCTCATCAAAAAAAAATTAATAGAGTGAAAAAGTATCCCACAGAATGCAAGAAGATATTTGCAATATATATATTTAATGAAGGGCTTATAAACATCAAATTTAAAAAACTCATAAAAATTAGTTTTTTAAGAAATTCAATAGCAAAGTGGACAAAAGAAATGAAAGAGCAATTCATAAAAGACATACTCAAATAACCAAAACATGACAAGGTAGGCAATTCCATTAGTCTTCAGGAAAATTCAGATTAAATCTATGGTGTAGTACCACTATACATTTGTAAGAATGAACAGCTAAAGTGAAGGAGAAACTGAAAGTTGATGAAGATGGGTACCCAGAACTCCCACATATTGCTGCTGGAAGTATATATATATTATTCCAATCACTTTGAAAAATCTGTGGCAGAATCTACTAAAGCTGATCATACCCACATCTGAAAACCAGCCATTCTATTCCTTGGTATATACCCAACAGAATATGTATGTGAGTGTATGTGTGTGCATCTAAACATGAACAAGAATATTCACAGCAGCACTTAACGCATAGTAGCCAAAAATTGGAAATTACATAAATGCCCATAAAGAAAATGAGTAAATAATGGTATATGCATGAAGAATTTTATATAATGGCAATGGATAAACAATTATATGCAAAATATGAATAAATCCAAAAACATAACATTGAACAAAATAAGCCAGACACACAAAAGCACATACTATATAATTCCATTTATATAAAGCTCATAACAGACAAGCTAATCAATGTTGGTAGTAAGGATAATGATTATCCTGGGGTTGGCTACTGAATGAGCACAAGAGAAGTTTCTGGGGTGGCAATAATGTTTTGTATCTTCTTTATATTTGGATTCTGGTTATAAAGCATATCCAATTGGTGAAAATTCACCAAGCTGTACACTTAGGATCTGCATACTTCTATATGTATGTTATACATCAATTACAAGTTTAAAAGAAGTTTTTGGCTGCACAGTCCAACAGTAGGATTGAAGTGAAGCCAACTCTACTCTCAGAGACTAAGAGATGAGGAAGGATCAAGAGACAGTCTGGATGAGGCCAAAGAGCATGTTTAATGGAAATAAGGGAATGGTCGGGGGAGAAAGGGGTGTTACGGTTAAAGAATGGAGTTTCAGAATTAATAACCTCAGAGGCAGCACAGTTGCAGAAGATGACAAGGCCTAGTAACATTATTTCATGCCCTATATTCTGAGATTTACAATGTTTCAGTAATCTCTAACTTTTCCTTCTGTAAAATATCTTGGATGTACATTTCTTCCCAGCTTCTCTTCAGGTTTATATTAATTAATACTATAGAATATATATGCACCCACATATCCTGGAGCAAGTGCTCATTTACACTTTCTACTTCTGCCCTTTTGTTTTTTCTTTTAAAAAAGAATTTTCTTTTATATTATTCAGCAATAAGAAGAAAACAAATCCTACCATTTGCAACAACATGAATGGAGCTACAGGGTATTATGCTCAGGGAAATAAGCCAGGTGGAGAAAGACAAGTATCAAATGATTTCACTCATCTGTGGAGTATAAGAACAAAGAAAAAACTGAAGAAATAAAACAGCAGCAGACTCACAGAACCCAAGAATGGACTAACAGTTACCAAAGGGAAAGGGACTGGGGAGGATGGGTGGGAAGGGAGGGATAAAGGGGAAAAAAAGGCATTATGATTAGCACACATAATGTACTGGGGTGGGACACGGGAAAGGCACTATTTATAGAGAAGACAAGTAATAATCCTATAGCATCTTACTACGCTGATCGACACTGACTGTAATGGGGTATGTGGGTGGGACTTGCTAATAGGGAATCTAGTAACCATAATGCTGTTTAAGTAATTGTACATTAATGATACCAAAATAAAATAAATAAATAAAATGATTTTCTTTAATACTTCTTCCTCCTTATAATGTTTATTATGTTATATGACTCAGATTATTTTTACTTTCACTTATCCACCTGCCTAGCTCCCTGGAGACACAAAGGCTGGCCAATTTCAGTCCCATTTCTCTCTCTCAAAGTCGGAGACAATCATATAGCACTTTATAATCCCAACATCTAACACTTTGACCCAAATAACAAGGCACTCAAACTACTACTGGGGATGACAACAGTATTTACTATCTTCTCAGGAAACCACTAATGACTGTACTTACTATTACTCATAGATAAGTAAATTGTGCAAAGATGGTTGTCCTTCATTATGAACTATAGTCTTGCTCATATAAGCATTATTTTCTTTGCCATTATTATACAAATAGGGCTTTCTCGATTCCTAAGAAGCTAATTCCTGATGAAGGATACAGAGACTTCCGGGAAGATGGCGGTGTGAGCAGGGCGGCAGAAATCTCCTCCCAACACTATATTTAATTACGAAAACACAGCAAATACATCTATTCCTAAAAGACAGACGAGAATACACAGGAAAGCGCACAGCGTGCAGCTACACCCAAGAGGACTCGGCACACCAAGAGGTGGTCTTAAAGAGCCCAGCTGACATACGTGGCAACTATCAGTGACCAATTCTGTAGCCATGAAAAGACAGAGGAATATGGTTAAGACCAAAATCAACCAGACAACCTCAGAGAGGGAGTCTGAAGGGATGGAAATGCACAATCTTCCTGAAAAAGAATTCAGAATAAAAGTCATAACCATGCTGATGGACCTACAGAGAAATGTGCAAGAGCTGAGGGACGAAGTGAGGGAACTGAGGAAAGACAATGCAGAAATCAGACAAGCGATCGGCGGGCTTAACAGCAGAATGGATGAGATGCAAGAGACTGTTAATGGAATAAAAAATAGAGAAAAGGAGTACAGAGCAGCTGAGGCAGAGAGAGATAAAAGGATTTCTAGGAATGAAAGAATATTAAGAGAACTGTGTGACCAATCCAAACGGAACAATATTCGCATTATAGGAGTACCAGAGGAAGAAGAGAGAGAAAAAGGGATAGAAAGTGTCTTTGAAGAAATAATTGCTGAAAACTTTCCCTCGCTGGGAAAGGAAGTAGTCTCACACTCCACCGAAGCTCATAGATCTCCCAACACGAGGGACCCAAGGAAGACAACACCAAGACACATAATAATTAAGATGGCAAAGATCAAAGATAAAGACAGGGTATTAAAGGCAGCTAGAGAGACAAAAGAGATCACCTACAAAGGAAAACCCGTCAGACTATCATCAGACTTCTCAACAGAAACCTTACAGGCCAGAAGAGAATGGCTGATATATTTAACGTTATGAAACAGAAGGGCCTCGAACCAAGAATATTGTATCCAACACGATTATCCTTTAAATATGATGGAGGGATTAAACAATTTCCAGACAAACGAAAGTTGAGAGAGTTTGCCTCTCATAAACCACCACTACAGGATATCTTAAATGGACTGCTCTAGATGGAAGTACACCTAAGGCTAAAAAAATGTCACCAGAGAAAATAAAATCATAGCAAAGAAAGCAGACCATCCAAATACTAACTAAAGGCAAAGAATAAAACACCTATTATAGAAAGAATGGAGGAGGAGGAATAAGAAGGGAGAGAAATAAAGAAACATCAGACTGTGTTTACAATAACTTAACAAGAAAGTTAAGTTAGATTGTTAGATAGTAAAGAAGCAACCCTTGAACCTTGGTAACCACGAATCTAAAGCCAGCAATGGCAATAAGTACATACCTATCAATAATCACCCTAAATGTAAATGGACTGAATGCACCAATCAAAAGACACAGAGTAACAGAATGGATAAAAAAGCAAGACCCATCTATATGCTGCCTACAAGAAACTCACCTCAAATCCAAAGATATACACAGACTAAAAGTGAAGGGATGGAAAAAGATATTTCATGCAAACAACAAAGAGAAAAAAGCAGGTGTGGCAGTACTTGTATCAGACAAAATAGACTTCAAAACGAAGTAAGTAGCAAAAGATAAAGAAGGACATTGCATAATGATAAAGGGGTCAGTCCAACAAGAAGATATAACCATTATAAATATATATGCACCCAACACAGGAGCGCCAGCATATGTGAGACAAATACTAACAGAATTAAAGCAAGAAATAGACAGCAATGCATACATCTTAGGAGACTTCAACACACCACTCACTCCAGAGGACAGATCAACCAGACAGAAAATAAGTAAAGACACAGAGGCACTGAACAACACACTAGAACACATGGACCTAACAGACATCTACAGAACTCTACACCCAAAAGCAACAGGATACACACTCTTCTCAAGTGCACATGGAACATTTTCCAGAATACACCACATACTAGGCCACAAAAAGAACCTCAGTAATTTCAAAAATATTGAAATCCTACCAACCAACTTCTCAGATCACCAAGGTATAAAACTAGAAATAAATTTTAGAAAGAAATCAAAAAGGCTCACAAATACATGGAGACTTAACAACACTCTCCTAATTAATCAATGGGTTAACGACCAAATCAAAACAGAAATCAAAGAATATATGGAGACTAATGACAACAACAACACAAAGCCACAACTTCTGTGGGACGCAGCAAAGGCAGTTCTAAGAGGAAAGTATATTGCAATCCAGGCCTATTTAAAGAAGGAAGAACATTCCCAAATGAATAGTCTGAAGACACAATTACAGAAATTGGAAAAAGAAGAACAAATGAGGCCCAAAGTCACCAGAAGGAGGGACATAATAAAGATTAGAGAAGAAATAAATAAAATTGAGAAGAATAAAACAATAGAAAAAAATCAATAAAACCAAGAGCTGGTTCTTTGAAAAAATAAACAAAATAGATAAACCCCTAGCCAGACTCATTAATGGAAAAGGAGAATCTACACACATAACACAATCAGAAATGAGAAAGGAAAAATCACGACGGACCCCACAGAACTACAAAGAATCATAAGAGAATATTATGAGAACCTATATGCTAACAAGCTGGAAAACATAGAAGAAATGGACAACTTCTTAGAAAAATACAACCTTCCAAGACTGACCAAGCAAGAAACAGAAAAACTAAACAGACCAATCACCAGCGACGAAATCGAATTGGTAATCAAAAAACTACCCAAGAACAAAACCCCGGGCCTGATGGATTCACCTCTGAATTCTACCAGACATATAGAGAAGAAATAACACCGATTCTCCTTAAAGTTTTCCAAAAATAGAAGAGGAGGGAATACTTCCAAACTCATTCTATGAAGCCAGCATCACTCTAATACCAAAACCTGGCAAAGACCTCACCAAAAAAGAAAATTACAGACCAATATCCCTGATGAACGTAGATGCAAAAATACTCAACAAAATATTAGCAAACCGAATTCAAAAATACATCAAGAGGATCATACACCATGATCAAGTGGGATTCATCCCAGGGAAGCAAGGATGGTACAACATTCGAAAATCCATCAACATCATCCACCACATCAACAAAAAGAACAAAAACCACATGATCATCTCCATAGATGCTGAAAATTTGACAAAATTCAGCATCCATTCCTGATTAAAACTCTCAACAAAATGGGTATAGACGGCAAATACCTCAACATCATAAAGGTTATATATGACAAACCCCCAGCTAACATCATACTTAACGGCGAGACGCTGAAAGCTTTTCATCTAAGATCGGGAACAAGACAGGAATGCCCACTCTCTCCACTGTTATTCAACATAGTACTGGAGGTCCTAGCCACGGCAATCAGACAAAACAAAGACATACAAGGCACCCAGATTGGTAAAGAAGAAGTCAAATTGTCACTATTTGCAGATGACATGATACTGTACATAAAAACCCTAAAGACTCCATTCCAAAACTACTAGAACTAATATCTGAATTCAGCAAAGTTGCAGGATACAAAATTAA
This sequence comes from Smutsia gigantea, assembly GCA_032199065.1. NCBI lineage: Eukaryota > Metazoa > Chordata > Mammalia > Pholidota > Manidae > Smutsia > Smutsia gigantea. Next base: position 178,825 of record JAVSCE010018085.1, on the reverse strand, counting down.
CACACAGAAATCTGTTGCTTTCCTATACACTAATGATAAACTAACAGAAAGAGAAATCAGAAAAACAATTCCATTCACAATTGCATCAAAAAGAATAAAATACCTAGGAATAAACCTAACGAAGAAAGTGAAAGACCTGTACTCTGAAAACTATAAGACACTCCTAAGAGAAATTAAAGAGGACACTAACAAATGGAAATGCATCCCATGCTCTTGGCTAGGAAGAATAAATATTGTCAAAATGGCTATACTACCTAAAGCAATCTACAGATTCAATGCAATCCCTATCAAACTACCAACAGCTTTCTTCAATCAACTGGAACAAATAATTCTAAAATTCATATGGAACCACAAAAGACCCAGAATAGCCAAATCAATCATGAGAAGGAGGAATAAAACAGGGGGAATTACACTCCCTGACTTCAAGCTCTACTACAAAGCCACAGTAATGAAGACAATTTGGTACTGGCACAAAAACAGACCCACAGACCAGTGGAACAGAATAGAAAATCCAAACATTAACCCAAACATATACAGTCAATTAATATTTGATAAAAGTGCCTTGGATATACAATGGGGAGATGACAGCCTCTTCAGCAGCTGGTGTTGGAGAAACTGGACAGCTACATGTAAGAGAATGAAACTGGACTACTGTCTAGCCCCATACACAAAGGTAAACTCAAGGTGGATCAAAGACCTGGATGTTAGTCATGAAACCATAAAACTCTTAGAAAAAAACATAGGCAAAAATCTCTTGGACATAAACATGAGCGACTTCTTCATGAACATATCTCCCCGGGCAAGGGAAACAAAAGCAAAAATGAACAAGTGGGACTATATCAAGCTGAAAAGCTTCTGTACAGCAAAGGACACCATCAGTAGAACAAAAAGACATCCTACAGTATGGGAGAATATATTCATAAAAAACGTATCTGATAAAGGGTTGACATCCAAAATATATAAAGAACTCATGCACCTTAACAAACAGAAAGCAAATAATCCAATTAAGAAATGCGCAGAGGACATGAATAGACACTTCTCAAAAGAAGAAATTCAGATGGCCAACAGGCACATGAAAAGATGCTCCACATCGCTAATCATCAGAGAAATGCAGATTAAAACCACAATGAGATATCACCTCACACCAGTGAGGATGGCCAACATCCAAAACACAAACAACAACAAATGTTGGCGAGGATGTGGAGAAAAGGGAACCCTCCTACACTGCTGGTGGGACCGCAAATTAGTTCAACCATTGTGGAAAGCAGTATGGAGGTTCCTCAAAAAACTCAAAATAGAAATACCATTTGACCCAGGAATTCCACTCCTAGGAATTTACCCTAAGAATGCAGCAGCCCAATTTGAAAAGGACAGATGCACCCCTATGTTTATTGCAGCACTATTTACAATAGCCAAGAAATGGAAGCAACCTAAGTGTCCATCAGTAGATGAATGGATAAAGAAGATGTGGTACATATACACAATGGAATATTATTCAGCCATAAGAAGAAAACAAATCCTACCATTTGCAACAACATGGATGGAGCTAGAGTGTATTATGCTCAGTGAAATAAGCCAAGCCGAAAAAGACAAGTATCAAATGATTTCACTCATATGTGGAGTATAAGAACAAAGAAAAAATACTGAAGGGACAAAACAGCAGCAGACTCACAGAACCCAAGAACGGACTAATAGTTACCAAAGGGAAAGGGACTGGGGAAAATGGGTGGGAAGGGAGGGATAAGAGGGAAAAAGGGGCATTACGATTAGCAGATGTAATGTTGGGGGGGCACGGGGAGGGCAGTACAACTCAGAGAAGACAAGTAGTGATTCTATAGCATCTCATTACGCTGATGGACAGTGACTGTAATGGGGTTGGTGGGGGGGACCTGATGAAGGGGTAGTTTAATAACCGTAATATTGCACATGTAATTGTAGATTAATGATAATAAAATAAATTATATTAAAAAAAAAACAAATAGGGCTTTCTACAGTTCTCCAAGACTATTTTTATTTCACTAGAGTAAAATAACTGGATGTGATTAAGACCACATTAACAAAATTGACTAAAATTAATCTCTTTATTTTAAATAAAAGATTTCTTCTATGTTAGAAAGCAATAAATAAATATCATTGTAGCAGGATATTTTTTCATTGACCAAAGCCTTCTTCATCAAAATTAAAAATGTTTAACTTATCATAACATTTTTTAAGTTAAAATATATTCAAAGTAACAGCAGCATCAAACTGATATAAATAATAGAAATGAGTCATACAAGAAAAATTAAAGATATAATTCATAAAAAGTAGTCTGCATCCTAAAAAATTTGGACTATAACCCTGAAAGTATAAGTAAATAATAAAGACCAAGGCCCAAATCACTGAGAGCTATGGGTTCAGTGGGCATTCTGTTGGAGAATCTTTGCATCATTATCTTTTAAAAAACACAATTGAGAGCTGAAATAAATTAATACATTAAAAAACCTCCAAGGAGAGTGCTAAGTTTTTAAAAGATCAAGAAGACTGAACTGAAGAGATGCATTACAAGGTTGTTCTTTAGCATCAGAGGATGAGCTATTTGAATATCACTGGTAGAGATAACATTATCAAAACATAATAAAAATCTCAAAGTGACATGAATTCAGTATTTTAACTCACTTAATAAGACATTTTTTTCTAAATCTACCAAGTATGAAGCATTATGCTGGGCACAGAGATGAACAAGACCTGGCTTCTGTCCTGGAGCAACTCCCAGTCTAGATCAGCACTGTTCAAGAGAACTTTCCGCAGCAGACAGAACATTCTGTTATCTATGCTGTCCACTATGGTAGCCACATGTGCCTCTTGAGCACCTGAAATGCTTCTTGAATAACTAAGGAATTGAATTTTTAATTTTTATTTAACTGTATTTAATTTAAATTCAAGTTGCCACATGGGACTACTTGCACCCATATTGGACAGTGCAGATCTAGACACACACACTACAACTAACCCAGAAGAATTCAAATCAATGCCATAAAATGATAGTGATCATTAATATATACTTACTTCATTTAATATGCTTTCCAGTGTTGGAGGAGTGTCAACTTGAGGAATATCAAACTCTTTGTCATCGATCTAAATCAAGAAAAGAAATTAATGCTCACATAATGCTTCCTTCCCTCTTAAAATGATGAGGGTGTTTTAATTGATTAGAACCACTATCAATTAAGAGACAAACATACCACCAAACTGATCATACAGACAACCAACTCAATAATCCAAGGTAATAAGCATCAGGTCAAAAGACTACAGAACTGCTTCCTTTTCTAACCACATACTCAGTGGTTATCAAGGGCAAATATGCACTGACTGCACCATTCTGACAGCCCTTTCCAGAAAGCTTCTGTTGAACGACTTTGGCATCTGCTTTCTTAAACATGACAAAACAACAATGTCATATAACAAGCCCTAATTTTCTAAGTTTAGACATAAGCAATACACAAAGGTTTGACATTGCACCTCTTAGTTATTTCATCAATTATGGTGAGAGTTGCTTGATTAGGTCAAACAACTTGTCATTAAATATTCTCATGGTCAAAAAAACCTATTAATATCAAATCAATGGGGAAAAAAAACCACTGCACAAGAATTCTAAACCTACCACTAACTCTATGATCTTGAGAAGTCATTTAACATAGCTGCACTTCACTTTCTTCCTCTATCAAATGGATTATCAGAGTGTTGTAAAGCTCAAATGAAAACATGTAAAGTATTTCATAAACTGTAATGAACTATATACAAACCAAGAGTGGTGTCACATAAAACTATACACAGACTCCTATTACCCATGCAAAAATCACAGACTTGGGTCTTGGGTCAAAAACTACACTCTAACCAACATTTTAGTTAAACATCATCACTTGACAAAAGTCGAATTTTTACCAGATCATTTTTGAATTCCAGTTCCTTCTCCAGATCCATGAAAGAGAATTTTGAAAGTGAAGCTTCTAGATTGAAATTCTTATTCAGTTCTTCTTCAGTAGTCTTGGCACAGAGGTTCTGTTCCACATTCTCATGGTCTGGTTCATTTTCCATATTTACTTTTAATAATGGTATTCAGTCAATCCAAGCCAAGTTTTTGTTTGTTTTTGGCCTTAGATCATGATGACTTGATGATCTCTTTTCAAAAAAGAAAAATATATATATCAGTTAGATTTCCTCAACTGGATATTCCAAAGACCTGTTTGTTCTTTGTGGAAACTGATTCTTCACTCAGTCTTCTGATTGTAGGCAAACAGAAATCAATACTAGGGTATGATGTGGGAGCAGGGTTTCTATGGGAGCACAAAGGAGGAACATCTAACTCAAGAGTCTGGGAAGTAGCCCACCACCTGAAGTCATAAGTCTGGTAATGATAGACTGGAGATAAGCACAGCCCCTAAACCTGGTACCAATTAGCTTTCTGTACCTAAGAGCATGAGGGTAAACTGGTACCAAAAGCTGCAATTAACCCCTCCTCACATTCCCAAACCTCAGAGGAGATCTCCAGTTTTCCTGGGGATAAGCACACAAACCAGTTTTGTAGCTGGCATCCATACAGGGCCACAGATCTCTCAGGGACCTAATTGCAGATACAGAGAGCCCAGAATGGAATGGGTTAGTTATTTAATATGACATTAGCAAATCTATCTAGATGTACTAGGGAAGACTGTAATGACCCCACAATAAAGTAATTCCACAGCCAACTAAAGATTCCTAGAAAGAAAGCTAGGACATCTTCAAAGAAAACTAAAATATTAAAGAAAAAGAAATGTATGCAAATTTTGTGTATATTTCACAGCTCTAAATGATATAGTGCTATATCAAAAACAAACATAATTTAGCTTAGGTGCAAAATTGTCTAGAAAACAATTGCAAGATTTCTAGAAAACTAAAGATGTATTCAGGAAGAAAGTTAGTTTAATGATTAAATCTGCTCTCAAATGTTTTTAGTTTGTGTTATAATTAGGCTACAAGTGACCAAACTTTTAAATTGTCCATCACTTAGTTCTGCCTGTTTAGAATAAAAAAACAAAAATATGAAAATGGAAACAATGCCATAGTAATAATGATAAAAAAAAAAACAAAGGTCATTTTGTTTTCAAGACTAAGCATTTTCCACAGTACCCAACAACTAGCGATAACTCTCAGTGGAAAGTTTTTTCAAACTATGTACTGCTCACAAGGGGCATAATCACCACCGCCAACCCTCCCCACCACAGGAACTTCTCTTAACTCTTACTCCTTAGTGAAGACCGAAAAAAAGGCTGACAACCACTGAGCCATTGAGAGAACTAATTTTTTAAAAGGGAGTTGCGAATTAGTTTCTGTTACTGTGTTTTAAAAAAAATAACATGCCCAAAACTCACTGAGAATCTTAGGTAATTCAGCTCTTTTTTTAGTACTTATGATGAATTGCACTTCTTTCAAGGTTTTTTATCATATTAAAAGAAATGAATATCTACTATATGTAAGACACAGAGATTCATGAAGACTGATTTTTCAAGAGCTGAAACCACTTTTTCTAGCTAGTACATTTGCTACATTACCACATACTGACAAATCTCTTTCTCGTTACAGAAGACAAACTATAAGATTATCCTACAAAGACATGTTATCAAATACATTCCTAGAAAACACCCTGTGGGGTAAGGGCACATTTGAAAGTAGCTTTCCAATCTTGGGTACCGCACCTTCTGCAATGAGCCAAATGTAGTAGCAATATTAGCATTCATATGCCTTTCTTCAAAGAAGACTGAGTTGGGTCACGACAAATTACTTCTTTAAAAAATTTCACTCCAACACTTAGCAAAAATGATTACAGTTAGTCAAGGAATGTTTGCAAACATGCACAATCAAATTCATATTCAGTGGGTCCTGAGGACAGTTATATTTCATTCTTACACATTTTTAATTGTTTTTTGATATATTTTTTGCTATTATTAATATACAATTACATGAACAACATTATACTTACTAGACTCCCCCTATTATCAAGTCCCCACCACATACCCCATTGCAGTCACTGTCCATCAGCGGAGAAGGATGTTATAGAATCACTACTTGTCTTCTCTGTGTTATACTGTCTTCCCCGGATTCCCCCACCCCAACTCCACACCCGCTACATTATGTGTATTCTTACACATTTTTTTAAAATAGTGGAGAAGGTTATTCAACACAGTACTGGAGGTCCTAGCCATGGCAATCAGAAAAAACAAAGAAATACAAGAATCCAGATTGGTAAACAAGAAGTCAAACTGTCACTATTTGCAGATGACAATGATATTGTACATAAAAAACCCTAAAGACTCCACTCCAAAACTACTGAACTAATATCTGAATTCAGCAAAGTGGTAGCATACAAAATTAATACGCAGAAATCTGTGGCTTTCCTATACACTAACAATGAGCTAACAGAAAGAGAAATCAGGAAAACAATTCCATTCACAATTGCATCAAAAAGAATAAAATACCTAGGAATAAACCTAACCAAGGAACTGAAAGACATATACCCTGAAAACTACAAGACACTCTTAAGAGAAATCAAAGAGGAAACTAAGAAATGGAAATTCATCCCATGCTCTTGGCTAGGTAGAATAAATACTGTCAAAATGGCTATACTACCTAAAGCAATCTACAGATTCAATGCAATCCCTATGAAAATACCAACAGCATTCTTCAAGGAACTGGAACAAATAGTTCTAAAATTCATATGGAACCACAAAAGACCCCAAATAGCCAAAGCAATCCTGAGAAGGAAGAATAAAGCAGGGGGGATCTTGCTTCCCAACTTCAAGCTCTACTACAAAGCCACAGTAATCAAGACAATTTGGTACCGGCACAAGAACAGACCCACAGACCAGTGGAACAGAATAGAGAGCCCAGATATTAACCGCAGCATATATGGTCAATTAGTATATGGTAAAGGAGCCATGGATATACAATAGGGAAATGACAGCCTCTTCAACAGCTGGTGTTGGCAAAACTGGACAGCTACATGGAAGAGAATGAAACTGGATCATTGTCTAACCCATACACAAAAGTAAATATAAGTCATGAAACCATAAAACTCTTAGAAAAAAACATAGGCAAAAATCTCTTGGACATAAACATGAGCAACTTCTTCATGACATATCTCCCTGGGCAAGGCAAACAAAAGCAAAAATGAACAAGTGGGACTATATCAAGCTGAAAAGCTTCTGTACAGCGAAGGACACCATCAGTAGAACAAAAAGGCATCCTACAGTATGGGAGAATATATTCATAAATGACGTATCCAATAAAGGATTGACATCCAAAATATATAAAGAGCTCACACACCTCAAAAACAAAGAGCAAATAATCCAATTAAAAAATGGGCAGAGGATCTGAACAGACATTTCTCTAAATAAGAAATTCAGATGGCTAACAGGCACATGAAAAGATGCTCCACATCACTAATCATCAGAAAAATGCAAATTAAAACCACAATGAGATACCACCTTATACCAGTAAGGATGGTCAACATCCAAAACACAAACAACAACAAATGTTGGCAAGGATGTGGAGAAAGGAGAACCCTCCTACAGTGCTGGTGGGAATGTAAATTAGTTCAACCATTGTGGAAAGCAGTATTGAGGTTCCTCAAAAAACTCAAAATAGAAATACTATTTGACCCAGGAATCCCACTGCTAGGAATTTACCCTAAGAATGCAGCATCCCAGTTTGAAAAAGACATATGCACCCCTATGTTTATCGCAGCACTATTTACAATAGCCAAGAAATGGAAGCAACCTAAGTGTCCATCAGTAGATGAATGGATAAAGAAGATATGGTACATATAAACAATGGAATATTATTCAGCCATAAAAGAAAAGAAATTTGCAACAACATGGATGGAGCTACAGGGTATTATGCTCAGTGAAATAAGCCAGGCGGAAAAAGACAAGTATCAAATGATTTCACTCATATATGGAGTATAAGAACAAAGAAAAAAACTGAAGGAACAAAACAGCAGCAGACTCACAGAACCCAAGGGTGGACTAACAGTTACCAAAGGGAAAGGGACTGGGGAGGATGGATGGGAAGGGAGGGACAAGGGGGAAAAAGGGGCATTATGATTAGCAGACATAATGTGGTGGGGGGGGGGCACAGGGAGGGCTGTACAACACAGAGAAGACAAGTAGTGATTCTATAGCATCTCACTACGCTGATGGACAGTGACTGTAATGGGGTGTGTGGTGGGAACTAGATGATGGGGAGAGTCTAGTAACCATAATGTTGCACATGTAATTGTAGATTAATGATACCAAAAGAAAAAAGAAAAATAATGGAGAAGACCACACAGCCAAAAAAAAAAAGGGAAAGAAAAAAATTTCTATTTAAATTATTTAATATCCTAAAATACTTCATTTTCCTCCAAAGAAGAATGTCTCCATCTTTCATCTGTCTCCAAAATAACTCAGAAAGGAAAACAAATTTTTTTCTGGTTCTTTTGTATCTCCTATCTGGAGTTAGCAAGAGGTTCTTAGAACAGCTCAGCATCTTTGAACACCAATACCACACTGAGGAAGGTTCAAGAGATCAAGCACTCTGAAGAAAGAATATCATCCTGCCATGCTACTCTCCTCCAGTTCCAACTTTCCCTTCAATGAGCTCCTGTTATTACAATGTGGTGGCAAAGTGAAAAGAACATAAGCCAAAGAATCAATTAAAATCAGGTTCCTATCTGTGACTTGGTCAATGTGCCTACCCTTTCTGAGCCCCTCTATTTCTACATCTTATAAGATGAAATACTGTGACCAATTGTGTTTACCCAGAGAAGCACCTCGTTTTGGAAAGGGCTCCTTCAAACCATGTAGTTTTTGTGGAGGCTGCCAATCCAAAATTCCCTAGTAATAGACACTGCCTAATGTAGGCAGAGTTCTTCAGCAAGATTCATTAAAATGGAGCTGGTGAGGAACGGCCACTTTCACTGTTTTCTAAACAATGAGTAAGGATGGGCAGCATCCCCAACCTGTTTTGCAGATTATTTATCCAACACACATCAACTCAGTACCTACTGGAGCTGTCACTGCAGCTCCACCTCTACTGACATAATTTACATTCTAGGTACAGAATCTCTAGCAAGAATAAAATCAACCTACAAACAGACTCAGACAAGAGGAGGAAAAAGCATCCTGATAGTCAGGCCCCAGGTTCCAGTCCTCAGTGATGTTAGTTCTAGCCAAAGCCTTTTGGCAGTTTAGTTGCATAAGCAACAACATACTTTCCCCACAATCCCATTTTTTTTTTGGTTACCTACAATTGTGAGTTCTATTAGGGTACAGCTACCTATTTTGCAGAGCTACTGTGAGGAATAAATCATAGAATGATTGTAAGGCATTTATAATAATGGCTGGACACAGAATAAGTTCTCAAATAATATTAGCTATTATCTTTTTTAATTTCCTCAAGATTTACAAGTTTTTCTTAGTTAATGACACTGGAACAAGAACCAGTACTTTTGTGAAGGTCTAGCCAGTGCTAAGCAGATTAGAACACTATCTTATCAGAAGGATATGCTCCTGATATCATATTAGAAGTCCCATCATGAGCAGAATGTCAGGGGTTTTGTCTAAGAGAAACACAGCCCCCAGCAAAGCATCAGACACTTAATAAAAACTTAATTATGAGTATAACTGTCTTTCTTTAGGGTATTTTTTTATTTTTGTATCGGTAATGTATAATCACTTGAACATTATGGTTACTAGACCCCCTATTATCAAGTCCCCCCACGTACTCTACTGCACTCACTGTCCATCAGCATAGTAAGATGCTATAGAATCATTACTTGTCTTCTTTATAAATACTGCCTTTCCCATGTCCCCTGCCGCTGCATAACTTGTGCTAATCGTAATGCCCTTTTTCCCCCTTTATCCCTCCCTTCCCAGCCATCCTCCCCAGTCCCTTTCCCTTTGGTAACTGTTAGTGCATTCTTGGGTTCTGTGAGTCTGCTGCTGTTGTGTTCCTTCAGTTTTTTATTTGTTCTTATACTCCACAGATGAGTGAAATCACCCGACACCTGTCCTCTGGCCGGCCCACCCCACCGAGCACAACACCCTCCAGCTCCATCCATGCCACCGCAAATGGTAGGCTTTGTTTTCTTCTTATGGCTGAATAATATTCCACTGTGTATATGTACCACATCTTCTTTATCCATTCATCTACTGATGGACACTTAGGTTGCTTCCATTTCTTGGCTATTGTAAATAGTGCTGCGATAAACATAGGGGTGCATATGTCTTTTTCAAACTGGGATGCTGCATTCTTAGGGTAAATTCCTACAAGTGGAATTCCTGGATCAAATACTATTACTGGTTTTAGGTTATTGAGGAACCTCCATACTGCTTTCCACAATGGTTGAACTAGTTTACATTCCCACCAGCAGTGTAGGAGGGTTCCCATTTCTCCACATCCTCGTCAACATTTGTTGTTGTTTGTCTTTTGGATTTTGGCCATCCTAACTCGTGTGAGGTGATATCTTATTGTGGTTTTAATTTGCATTTCTCTGATGATTAGTGATGTGGAGCATCTTTTCATGTGCCTGTTGGTCATCTAAATTTTTTCTTTGGAGAAGTTTCTGTTCAGCAGCTCTGCCCATTTCTTAATTGGTTTATTTGCTTTTTGTTTGTTGAGGTGCGTGAGCTCTTTACATATTTTGAATGTCAACCCTTAGTGGATATGTCATTTATGAACATATTCTCCCATACTATAGGATGTCTTTTTGTTCTATTGATGGTGTCCTTTGCTATACAGACGCTTTGTAGCTTTGATATAGTCCCACTTGTTCATTTTTGCTTTTGTTTCCCTTGCCTGGGGACATATGTTCATGAAGAAGTTGCTCATGTTTATGTTCGAGATTTTTGCCTGTTTTTTTCTAAGAGTTTTATGGTTTCATGACCTACATTCAGGTCTTTGATCCATTTTGAGTTGACTTTTGTGTATGGGTTAGACAGTAATCCAGTTTCATTCTCTTACATGTAGCTGTCCAGTTTTGTCAACACCAGCTGTTGAAGAGGCTGTCATTTCCCCATTGTATATCCACGGCTCCTTTATCATATACTAACTGACCATATATGTTGGGGTTTATATCTGAGCTCTCTATTCTGTTCCACTGCTCTATGGGTCTGCTCTTGTGCCTGTACCAAATTGTCTTGATTACTGTGGCTTTGTAGTAGAGCTTGAAGTCAGGGAGTGTAATTCCCCCTGTTTTATTCTTGCTTCTCAGGATTGCTTTGGCTATTCAGGGTCTTTTGTGGTTCCATATGAATTTTAGAATTATTTGTTCCAGTTCGTTGAAGAATGCTGTTGGTATTTTGATAGGGATTGCATTGAATCTGTAGATTGCTTTAGGTAGTATAGCCATTTTGACAATATTTATTCTTCCTAGCCAAGAGCAGGGGATGCATTTCCATTTGTTAGTGTCCTCTTTAATTTCTCTTAAGAGTGTCTTGTAGTTTTCAGGGTATAGGTCTTTCACTTCCTTGATTAAGTTTATTCCTAGGTATTTTATTCTTTTTGATGCAATTGTGAATGGAATTGTTTTCCTGATTTCTCTTTCTGTTAGCTCATCGTTAGTGTATAGGACTGCAACAGATTTCTGCGTATTAATTTTGTATACCACAACATTGCTGAATTCAGATATCAGATCTAGTAGTTTGGGAGTGGATTCTTTAAGGTTTTTTATATACACTATCATGTCATCTGCAAACAGGGACAGTTTGACTTCTTCCTTACCAATCGGGATGCCTTTTATTTCTTTATGTTGTCTGACTGCCGTGGCTAGTACCTCCAGAACTATGTTGAATAAAAGTGAGGAGTGTGGGCATCCTTGTCTTGTTCCTGATATTAAAGGAAAAGCTTTCAGCTTCTCGATGTTGAGTATAATGCTGGCTGTGGGTTTGTCATATATGGCCTTTATTATGTTGAGGTACTTGCCCTCTATACCCATTTTGTTGAGAGTTTTTATCATGAATGGATGTTGAATTTTGTCACATGCTTTTTCCACATCTATGGAGATGATCATGTGGTTTTTGTCCTTCTTTTTGTTGATGTAGTGGATGATGTTGATGGATTTTTAAATGTTGTACCATCCTTGTATCCATGGGATGAATCATGATGGATGATCTTTTTGATGTAATTTTGAATTTGGTTTGCTAGTATTTTGTTGAGTATTTTTGCATCTATGTTCATCAGGGATATTGTTCTGTAATTTTCTTTTTTTTTGTGGTGTCATTGCCTGGTTTTGGGATTGAAGTGAAGTTGGTCTCATAGAATGAGTTTGGGAGTATTCCTTCCTCCTCTACTTTTTGGAAAACTTTAAGGACGACAGGTATTAGGTCTTCACTAAATGTTTGATAAAATTCAGCAGAGAAACCATCCAAACAAGGAATTTTGTTCTTAGGTAGTTTTTTTTTTTTGGTATCATTAATCTACAATTACATGTGCAACATTATGGTTGCTAGACTCCCCATATCATCAAGTCCCCACCACATACCCCATTACAGTCACTGTCCATCAGTGTAGTGAGATGCTATAGAATCACTACTTTTTTTCTCTGAGTTGTACAGCCCTCCCCGTGCCCCACCCCTACATTATGTCGGCTAATCGTAATGCCCCTTTTTCTCCATTGTCCCTCCCTTCCCATCCATCCTCCCCACTCCCTTTCCCTTTTGTAACTGTTAGTCGGTTCTTGGGTTCTGTGAGTCTGCTGCTGTTTTGTTCCTTCAGTTTTTTTCTTTGTTATTATAGACCACAGATGAGTGAAATCATTTGAGACTTGTCTTTTTCCGCCTGGCTTATTTCACTGAGCATAATACCCTCTAGCTCCATCCATGTGTTGCAAATGTCTGGATTTGTTTTCTTCTTATGGCTGAATAATATTCCGCTGTGTATATGTACCACATCTTCTTTATCCATTCATCTACTGATGGACACTTAGGTTGCTTCCATTTCTTGGCTATTGTAAATAGTGCTGCGATAAACATAGGGGTGCATATGTCTTTTTCAAACTGGGATGCTGCATTCTTAGGGTAAATTCCTAGGAGTGGAATTCCTGCATCAAATGGTGTTTCTATTTTGAGTTTTTTGAGGAACCTCCATACTGCTTTCCACAATGGTTGAACTAGTTTACATTCCCACCAGCAGTGTAGGAGGGTTCTCCTTTCTCCGCATCCTCGCCAACATTTGTTGTTGTTTGTGTTTTGGATGTTGGCCATCTTTACTGCTGTGAGGTGATATTTCATTGTGGTTTTAATTTGCATTTCTCTGATGATTAGCGATGTGGAGCATCTTTTCATGTGCCTGTTGGCCATCTGAATTTCTTCTTTGGAGAAGTGTCTGTTCATGTCCTCTGCCCATTTTGTATTGGATTACTTGTTTTTGTTTGTTGAGGTGCATGAGTTCTTTATATATTTTGGATGTCAACCTCTTATCAGATATGTCATTTACGAATATATTCTCCCACACTGTATGATGTCTTTTTGTTCTATTCATGGTGTCCTTTCCTGTACAGAAGCTTGTCAGCTTGAGTCCCACTTGTTCACTTTTGCTTTTGTTTCTTAAGTAGTTTTTTGATTACCAATTCAATTTCTTTGCTGGTAATTGTTCTATTCAGATTTTCTGTTTCTTCCTGGGTCAGCCTTGGAAGGTTGTATTTTTCTAGAAAGTTGTCCATTTCTTCTAGGTTATCCAGTTGGTTACCATAAAATTTTTCATAGTATTCTCTCATAATTCTTTGTATTTCTGTGGTGTTCGTAGTGATTTTTCCTTTCTCATTTCTGATTCTGTTTACGTGTGTAGACTCTCTTTTTTTCATGATAAGTCAGGCTAAGGGTTTATCTATTTTGTTTATTTTCTCAAAGAACCAGCTCCTGCTTTCATTGATTCTTTCTCTTGTTTTATTCTTCTCAATTTTATTTATTTCTACTTTAATCTTTATTATGTCCTTCCTTCTACTGACTTTGGGCCTCATTTGTTCTTCCTTTTCTAGTTTCATTAATTGTGAGTTTAGACTGTTCATTTGGGATTGTTCTTCTTTCCTGAGGTAGGCCTGTATTGCAATATATTTCCCTCTTAGCACGGCCTTCACTGCATCCCACAGATTTTGTGGTGTTGAGTTATTGTCATTTGTCTCCATATATTGCTTGATCTCTGTTTTTATTTGGTCACTGATCCACTGATTTTTTAGGAGCATGTTATTAAGCCTCCATGTGTTTGTGGGCTGTTTCGTTTCCTTTGTGCAATTTATCCCTAGTTTCATACGTCTGTGATCTGCAAAGCTGGATGGTACAATTTCAATCTTTTTTAATTTACTGAGGTTCTCTTTGTGGCCTAGTATATGATCTATTCTGGAAAATGTTCCATGTGCACTTGAGAAGAATGTGTATCCTGTTGCTTTTGGACGGAGTGTTCTGTAGATGTCCGTTAGGTCCATCTGTTCTAATATGTTGTTTAGTGCCTCTGTCTCTTTTATTTTCTGTCTGGTTGATCTGTACTTTGGAGTGAGTGGTGTGTTGAAGTCTCCTAAAATGAATGCATTGCATTCTATTTCCCCCTTTATTTCTGTTAGTATTTGTTTCACATATGTAGGTGATCTTGTGTTGGGTGCATAGATATTTATAATAGTTATATCCTCTTGTTGGACTGATGCTTTTATCATTATGTAATGTCCTTCTTTGTCTCTTGTGACTTTCTTTGTTTTGAAGTCTATTTTGTCTGCTACAAGTACTGCAACTCCTGCTTTTTACTATTAGTTGCATGAAATATCTTTTTCCATCCCTTTACTTTCAGTCTGTGTATGTCTTTGGGTTTGAAGTGAGTCTCTTGTAGGCAGCATATAGATGGGTCTTGTTTGTTTAGCCATTCAGCAACTCTATGTCTTTTGATTGGTGAATTCAGACCATTTTCATTTAGGGTGATTATCAATAGGTATGTACTTACTGCCATTGCAGGCTTTAGATTTGTGGTTACCAAAGGTTCAAGGGTAATTCCCTTACTATCTAACAGTCTAATTTAACTCACTTCGTATGCTATTACAAACACAACCTAAAGCTTTTTTTTTCCTCCTTTTTCTTCCTCCTCCATTCTTTGTATGTTATGAATCATATTCTCTACTCTTTGTGTATCCCTTGGGTGACATCTATTTAGACTTTGGAATACTTCCATCTATAGCAGTCCCTCCAAAATGCACTGTAGAGGTGGTTTGTGGGAGGAAAATTCTCTCAGCTTTTGCTAACCTGAAAATTGTTTAATCCCTCCTTCAAATTTAAATGATAACCTTGCCAGGTAAAGTATTCTTGGTTTGAGGCCCTTCTGCTTCATTGCATTAAATATGTCATCCCATTCCCTTCTGGCCTGTAAAGTTGCTGGTGAGAAGTCTGATGATAGCCTGATGGGTTTTCCTTTGTATGTGATCTTTTTTCTCTCTCTAGCTGCTTTTAAAAGTCTGTCTTTATATCCTTGATCATTGCCATTTATATGTCTTGGTGATGTCCTCCTTGGGTCCCTTGTGTTGGGAGATCTGTGTACCTCCATGGCTTGAGAGACTATCTCTTTCCCCAGTGGAAGTTTTCAGCAATTACCTCTTCAATAACACTTTCTACCTATTTTTCTCTCTTCTTCTTCTTCTGGTACCCCTATAATGCGAATATTGTTCCGTTTGGATTGGTCACACAGTTCTCTAAATATTCTTTCATTCCTAGAGATTCTTTTTTCTGTCTGTGCCTCAGCTTCTTTGTATTCCTCTTCTCTAATTTCTATTCCATTTACCATCTCTTCTACTACATCTAATCTGCTTTTAAATCCCTCCATTGTATGTTTCATTTCAGATATGGAATTTCTTAATGATTGAATCTCCAACTTAAATGCATTTCTGAGTTCTTGAATATTTTTCCATACCTCCATAAGCATGTTTATAATTTTTATTTTGAACTCTTTCAGGCAGATTGGTGAGTTCTGTTTCATTTGGCCCTTTTTCTGGGGTTTGTGAGATTCTGGTCTGAACCATGTTTTGACATTTCATATTTCTGTGTGGTGCCCACTAGTGCACAGAAACTCCAGTCTCTGGAGCTGCTCAGCCCCTAGAGTGAGATTGGGGGTCATAGGGGAGCAGATCTGGTGCCTTGGGGGAGGAAAAATCTGTTTTCTGATTCCCGTCTGCGGTGCCTGTCTCCAGTGTCAGAGCCAGTGGGCCAAGCACGCATGTATAAACCTCTGTGCTTTGCGTCTCTAGCTGTTTTAGGCGGGGCCTCCCTCTGTCTGGCCTGACGCCAGCGCAGGGACTGCCGGTTTGCGAGCAGGTGCCTGCAGGCCAGTAGGAAGGCTCAGCAGGCTGTGTGTCACAGTGGGGGACCTCAGAGCTGAGTAGGCAGCCAGGGGGATGGAGCACCTGAAGCTCCTCAAAGTTCCCAACCAGCAGGGCAGAGCACGCCCAGACACCCTTGTCCAGCTCTCCATTATTCTGCATAGCAAGCTCCGTGCAAACCCTGTCCCCTCAGCAGCCTTCTCACTGTTAGGAAGCCTATCAGACCTCCCGCCCTTCCTCTGACACAGAGGGCCGGGTGTGGGTCCCGTCCTCCACCAATGGCCGGAATGTCAGTCTCCCAGGCCCTCCACCCATCCAAGCTCCCCAGTGTCCAGAGCACCACACAGTATAGGCTTCTGCTCACAAAGCAGACCTCCAGGGCTGGGTGTTCAGCAGTCCTCTTCCACCCCCTCCCCACTCTGTTTCTCTTCCTCCCACCAGTGAGCTGGGGTGGGGGAAGGGCTTGGGTCCCCCCTGATTGAGGCTTTTGTACATTACCCTGCTTCGTGAGGTCTGCTCTGTTTGTGAGATCTGTATGTAGTCTGGTTCAGCCTTCTTTCTTCTTGCTGTTTTAGGGTTAGTTGTATTAATTAACTATATTTTTGTACTATTTGTGGTTTTGGGAGGAGTTCTCTATGTCACCTCTCATGCCGCCATGTTGAATCTCCCCAATTATAAGTGTCTTATACTAACTTATTCTAAAATTATGTTCTTGGAGAGTTCTGGGAAGATGGCTGCACGAGCAGGGCAGTGGAAATCTCCTCCCCAAACCATATATATCTATGAAAATACAGCAAATACAACTATTCCTAAAAGAGAGACCAGAATATACAGGACAGCGCACAGCCTGCATCTGCACCTGAAAGGACTCGGCACCCCGCAAGGCGGGTAAGATATGGAGCCGCGTCCCGGCGGGACCCAAGACCTACCCCACCCCAGCGCACTGGCGGGAGGAGAGGATTCAGAGGTGGGAGGGAGTGGAAGTACAGGCCCACGAAATAACCAACCCTGGTGATCTGCGCCGGGAGCACTGACACACATCGCGCGGCATATCCGATATTAGAGAGGCAGACGGTGCAGGTTTTGAGCTGGGAACATACCAAGATCCTTGCAGCAGGCTCCCCAGGAAAAAAGAAAAGCGCGTTTTTTTGGCGGTCTTAAAGAGTCAGGGGCCCAACGGAGGAATACGATCGTCCCAGCACACTCAGCCCGACAGGCTAGTCCAGAGGAATTTTGGATCCCTTGGATGGTGACTGGGAAAAAGTAGCCACACTGAGATTGCACACAGAGAACAAAAGCCCCCCATTCACTCCCGCCCCGTTCAGAGCTACAAACGGCTCTGCAGAGCTGCACGGCCGCGGCTGCAGAATAGTGGAGCAACAGTGCCACCTACAGCATCCTTACAGAATCTACTCCCAGTGGGCGATTTTTGGGGGTTTTTTTCTTCCTTTTCTTTTCTTTCTTTTTTTCTCTTTTCTTTCTCCTCCTTCTCTTTTTTTATTTTTGTTTCATTGTTTGTTTGCTTGTTTTTTAAAGTCTTAAAGAGCCCAGCTGACATACATGGCACCTACCAGCGACCACTTCTATCACCATGAAAAGACAGAGGAATATGGTACAGACAAACCTCACCAAGACCCACACAACACCAGAGAGAGAGAATGAAGGGATGGAAATGCACAATCTTCCTGAAAGAGAATTCAGAATAAAAGTCATAACCATGCTGATGAATCTACAGAGAAATATGGAAGAGCTGAGGGAGGAAGTGAGGGAAGTCAGAAAAGACAATGCAGAAATGAGATAAGCCATTGACGGGCTCAGCAGCACACTGGATGAGATGCAAGAGACTGTTAATGGAACAGAAATCAGAGAACAGGAATACAGAGCAGCTAAGGCAGAGAGAGATAAAAGAATCTCTAGCAATGAAAGAATATTAAGAGAACTGTGTGACCAATCCAAACAGAACAATATTCGCATTATAGGAGCACCAGAGGAAGAAGAGAGAGAAAAAGGGACAGAAATGTCTTTGAAGAAATACTTGTGAAAACTTTCCCTCGCTGGGGAAGGAAATAGTCTCGCAGTCCATGGAAGCCCACAGATCTCCCAACACAAGGGACCCAAGGAAGACAACACCAAGACACATAATAATTAAAATGGCAAAGATCAAAGATAAGGACAGAGTATTAAAGGCAGCTAGAGAGACAAAAGAGATCACCTACAAAGGAAAACCCATCAGACTATCATCAGACTTCTCAACAGAAACCTTACAGGCCAGAATAGAATGGCATGATATATTTAATGTAATGAAACAGAAGGGCCTGGAACCAAGAATATTGTATCCAGCACGATTATCATTTAAACATGATGGAGGGATTAAACAATTTCCAGACAAATGAAAGCTGAGAGAATTTACCTCCCATAAACCACCTCTAAAGGACATCTTAAAGGAACTGCTCTAGAGGGAAGCACCCTAAGGCTAAAAAGATGTCACCAGAGAAAATAAAATCATAGCAAAGAAAGCAGACTATCCAAATGCTAACTAAAGGCAAAGAATAAAACACCTAGTATATAAAGAATGGAGGAGGAAGAATAAGAAGGGAGAGAAATAAAGAAACATCAGACTGTGTTTACAATAACTTAACAGGAAAGTTAAGTTAGATTGTTAGATAGTAAAGAAGCAACCCTTGAACCTTTGGTAACCACGAATCGAAAGCCAGCAATGGCAATAAGTACATATCTATCGATAATCACCCTAAATGTAAATGGACTGAATGCACCAATCAAAAGACACACAGTAACAGAATGGATAAAAAAGCAAGACCCATCTATATGCTACCTCCAAGAAACTCACCTCAAATGCAAAGATATCTCCAGACTAAAAGTGAAGGGATGGAAAAAGATATTTCATGCAAACAACAAGGAGAGAAAAGCAGGTGTTTCAGTACTTGTATCAGACAAAATAGACTTCAAAATGAAGAAAGTAGCAAGAGATAAAGAAGGACATTACATAATGATAAAGGGGTCAATCCAACAAGAGGATATAACCATAATAAATATATATGCACCCAATATGGGAGCGCCAACATATGTGAAACAAATACTAACAGAATTAAAGCAAGAAATAGACAGCAATGCATTCATTTTAGGTGACTTCAACACGCCACTCACTCCAAAGGACAGATCAACCAGACAGAAAATAAGTAAAGACACAGAGACACTGAACAACACACTAGAACAGATGGACCTAACAGACATCTACAGAACTCTACACCCAAAAGCAACAGGATACACACTCTTCTCAAGTGCACATGGAACATTTTCCAGAATACACCACATACTAGGCCACAAAAAGAACCTCAGTAAAGTCAAAAATACTGAAATTCTACCAACCCACTTCTCAGGTCACAGAGGTATAAAACTAGAAATAAATTTTAGAAAGAAAACAAAAAGGCTCACAAATACATGGAGACTTAACAACATTCTTCTAATTAATCACTGGGTTAACAACCAAATCAAAACAGAAATCAAAGAATATAAGGAGACTAATGATAACAACAACACAAAGCCACAACATCTTTGGGACGCAGCAAAGGCAGTTCTAAGAGGAAAGTATATTGCAGTCCAGGCCTATTTAAAGAAAGAAGAACATTCCCAAATGAATAGTCTGAAGACACAATTACTGAAATTGGAAAAAGAACAAATGAGACCCAAAGTCACCAGAAGGAGGGACATAATAAAGATTAGAGAAGAAATAAATAAAATTGAGAGGAATAAAACAATAGAAAAAAAATCAATGAAACCAAGAGCTGGTTCTTTGAAAAAATAAACAAAATAGATAAACCCCTAGCCAGACTCATTAAGAGAAAAAGAGAATACACACACATAAACAGAATCAAAAATGAGAAAGGAAAAATAATAACAGACCGCACAGAAATACAAAGAATTATAAGAGAATATTATGAGAATCTATATGTTAACAAGCTGGAAAAACCCAGAAGAAATGGACAACTTCTTAGAAAAATACAACCTTCCAAAACTGACCAAACAAGAAACAGAAAACTTAACAGACCAATCACCAGCAATGAAATTGAAGCAGTAATCAAAAAAACTACCCAAGAACAAAACCCCTGGACCAGATGGATTCACCTCTGAATTCTACCAGACATATAGAGAAGAAATAACACCCATTCTCTTTAAAGTTTTCCAAAAAATAGAAGAGGAGGGAATACTTCCAAACTCATTCTATGAAGCCAGCATCACTCTAATACCAAAACCTGGCAAAGACCTCACCAAAACAGGAAATTACAGACCAATATCCCTGATGAACATAGATGCAAAAATACTCAACAAAATATTAGCAAACTGAATTCAAAAATACATCAAGAGGATCATACACCATGATCAAGTGGGATTCATC
This sequence comes from Smutsia gigantea, assembly GCA_032199065.1. Lineage (NCBI taxonomy): Eukaryota > Metazoa > Chordata > Mammalia > Pholidota > Manidae > Smutsia > Smutsia gigantea. The sequence goes on along the minus strand of JAVSCE010018085.1, from coordinate 158,066 downwards.
CCAGGGATGCAAGGATGGTACAACATTCGAAAATCCATCAACATCATCCACCACATCAACAAAAAGAAGAACAAACCACATGATCATCTCCATAGATGCTGAAAAAGCATTTGACAAAATTCAGCATCCGTTCATGATAAAAACTCTCAACAAAATGGGTATAGACGGCAAGTACCTCAACATAAAGGCTATATATGACAAACCCACAGCTAACATCATACTTAATGGCAAGAAGCTGAAAGCTTTTCATCTAAGATCGGGAACAAGACAGGGATGTCCACTCTCTCCACTGTTATTCAATATAGTACTGGAGGTCCTAGCCACGGCAATCAGACAAAACAAAGAAATACAGGGTATCCAGATTGGTAAAGAAGAAGTCAAATTGTCACTATTTGCAGATGACATGATATTGTACATAAAAAACCCTAAAGACTCCATTCTAAAACTACTAGAACTAATATCTGAATTCAGCAAAGTTGCAGGATACAAAATTAACACACAGAAATCTGTTGCTTTCCTATACACTAATGATGAACTAACAGAAAGAGAAATCAGAAAAACAATTCCATTCACAATTGCATCAAAAAGAATAAAATACCTAGGAATAAACCTAACGAAGGAAGTGAAAGACCTGTACTTTGAAAACTACAAGACACTCCTAAGAGAAATTAAAGAGGACACTAACAAATGGAAATGCATCCCATGCTCTTGGCTACGTAGAATAAATATTGTCAAAATGGCTATATTACCTAAAGCAATCTACAGATTCAACGCAATCCCTATCAAACTACCAAGAGCTTTCTTCAATGAACTGGAACAAATAATTCTAAAATTCATACGGAACCAAAAAGACCCCGAATAGCCAAAGCAATCCTGAGAAGGAGGAATAAAACAGGGGGAATTACGCTCCCTGACTTCAAGCTCTACTACAAAGCCACATTAATCAAGACAATTTGGTATTGGCACAAAAACAGACCCACAGACCAGTGGAACATAATAGAAAATCCAAACATTAACCCAAAAATATACAGTCAATTAATATTTGATAAAGGAGCCTTGGATATACAATGGGGAGATGACAGCCTCTTCAGCAGCTGGTGTTGGCAAAACTGGACAGCTACATGTAAGAGAATGAAACTGGACTACTGCCTAACCCCATACACAAAAGTCAACTCAAAATGGATCAAAGACCTGAATGTAAGTCATGAAACCATAAAACTCTTAGAAAAAAACATAGGCAAAAATTTCTTGGACATAAACATGAGCGATTTCTTTATGAACGTATCTCCCCAAGCAAGGAAAACAAAAGCAAAAATGAACAAGTGGGACTATATCAAGCTGAAAAGCTTCTGTACAGCAAAGACACCATCAGTAGAACAAAAAGACATCCTACACTATGGGAGAATATATTCATAAATGATGTATCAGATAAGGGGTTGACATCCAAAATATATAAAGAACTCATGCACCTCTACAAACATAAAATAAATAATCCAGTTAAGAAATGGGCAGAGGACATGAATAGACACTTCTCCAAAGAAGAAATTCAGATGGCCAACAGGCACATGAAAAGATGCTCCACATCACTAATCATCAGAGAAATGCAGATTAAAACCACAATGAGATATCACCTCACACCAGTGAGAATGGCCAACATCCAAAACACAAACAACAACAAATGTTGGCGAGGATGTGGAGAAAAGGGAACCCTCCTACACTGCTGGTGAGAATGCAAATTAGTTCAACCATTGTGGAAAGCAGTATGGAGGTTCCTCAAAAAACTCAAAATAGAAATACCATTTGACCCAGGAATCCCACTGCTAGCAATTTACCCTAAGAATGCAGCAGCACAGTTTGAAAAAGACATATGCACCCCTTTGTTTATCGCAGCACTATTTACAATAGCCAAGAAATGGAAGCAACCTAAGTGTCCATCAGTAGATGAATGGATAAAGAAGATATGGTACATATAAACAATGGAATATTATTCAGCCATAAAAGAAAAGAAATTTGCAACAACATGGATGGAGCTACAGGGTATTATGTTCAGTGAAATAAGCCAAGCTGAAAAAGACAAGTACCAAATGATCTCACTCATATGTGGAGTATAAGAGCAAAGAAAAAAACTGAAGGAACAAAACAGCAGCAGACTCACTATAGAACCCAAGAACTGACTAATAGTTACCAAAGGGAAAGGGACTGGGGAGGATGGGTGGGAAGGGAGGGACAAGGGGGAAAAAGGGGCATTACGATTAGCAGATGTAATGTTGGGGGGGCGCGGGGAGGGCTGCACAACTCAGAGAAGACAAGTAGTGATTCTATAGCATCTCACTACGCTGATGGACAGTGACTGTAATGGGGTTGGTGGGGGGGACCTGATGAAGGGGGTAGTTTAATCACCATAATATTGCACCTGTAATTGTAGATTAATGATACCAAAATAAACTATAAAAAATAAATAAATAAATACAATTATGTTCTTACATCAACTTCCTTTTTTGTCACTTACCAACAATTAATCTTTTCTTAACGTTTGTCAACAAATTTTTCAACCCCAATAGACCTATTGAATCAAAAGGTCACCATGCTCAGATTTTCTTTTTAAAAAAGGAGAGTTCACTAGAGAAGCTTCTATCAATTTTTTAAAAGTTGAGCTGTGCCTGAATCTACCTGTGGTAGGTAGAATAGTGCCCATCGATGCCCAGAACCTGTGACTATGTTACCTTATGGACAAAATGAACCTTGCAGATGTGTTTAAATTAGGATCTTGTGTCAGGGAGATTATCCTGTATTATACAGATGGGCCCAATGTAAACACTAGAGTCTTTAAAAGTGCAACAGTGGGGCAGAAGAGACTAACAGAGAAAGAGAACTACATGACAATAGAAGCAGGGTCAGAGATATGAAGGCTTCCAAGAGAGAGGAAGGCTGCCAGGAGCTGAGGAATTTAAGCAGTTTGTAGAAGGTGCAAAAAGCAAGGAAATGTATTCTCTCCTAGAACCTCCAGAAGGTCCCCAACCCCACCATAGCTCAGTTTTAGCCTAATAACACCAGTGCTGACCTTGTGAACTACAGAACTGTAAAATAATAAATCTGCTGTGTTTTGAGCCACTAAGTTTGTGGTAATTCGTGGCAGCAGGAATAGGAAATGAATACACTAACAAACTCCAATTAAGCTGTGTCTGGTCACATTGCCAACATTCTGAAATCGTCACCCCTCCCTTGTCACTTGGTGTTGCCCAAACATTTATTAAGCAAGCTCTTCATTCCAATATGCAGCCCAATGAGGAAATACTGACTATATGACACTTAATATTACACACTTGATGCAGATACTGCCTTCAGTTATCATTTAAGTGATATTCCACTACAAAGGCTGACAATGAACTACTGGTAATTTCCTCTTGAGATACAATCGTACAATGAGTTCTTCACCCCACCATCCTGTGACCAAGTGTTTTTATAGTTCCTAAGGGGATACCATGCCACCTCTGTTATACCCACAGACAACAAAATAGGTTACATCAATTGTTTTTTTCAGTCTCTCAGAATGAAGTCACATTAATCTGACAGGAAATGTATATCACAGAATCATGACTGCCCACTATGCTGTCTTCTTCTGAATGCTGACAAACAAATATTTTAGTAGTTCCAATGTAAGATTATCTAACATCTTGATAGTTCCCAAGGTTATTCCCTCTTAATAAGGTTATTCCCAACCAATTCATAATAGATTCACGGACAAGTTAAAAAAAGATATGTACCACATAAACAGCAACAACCCCATTATAACACCAGCCACCTGAATAAGAAGTCTACAGTGTGACCTATATTAAACCAGTTTAATGTGACTCTTTCAGCAAATTTTCTTTTTACCTTGGCAGACATTCCCAAATGTTCCCCAGTTCCAGGATCCTATTTAATTCACACATTCTTTTCCTCCTAAAAGTGTCATATGAGACACTTTTCACATTACAGTGAAATCAAATCAAGTTTTTTAAAATTTACTATATCCCCAGAAAGATATCATGAAACGTGATATAGAAATTATTTTACATGTCAACTTTACTTCTGGCCTTCCCCAATCCAAGTTTTCTCATCTTCCATTTCTTTGTTTTGTTTTCCTGTGGTTTGTTTTGTGAAGAAAAATATAATGGAGGATTAACTTCTATTAATCTTTCTCCATTAATATCCTATCATCTTTCTCCATAAATGGACTCATTTTTAACAGTTCCCCAATGCCAAGAGGATAAAATTCCAAATTCTAACCCTATGATTCCAGATATCATGTGCACTGACCCTACCTTCCCTTACAACTAAACTTACTGCTTGTGTTCGGAGTCCTCCAAGAATAACTCCCACTTCTCCTCCAGGTCTGCTCATGCTAGTTCACCTTCCCTTTCCTTTTCCTCTCAGTCTATCTAGGTTCCTTCTTCCCTTCATTCCTTCTAGGCACCTCCCTAAGCATCCTCTGAATCCAGAATGCACATCTTCTTTAGAAGACTTGGCCCTTTCCTCATATTGATCCATTAGTTAACATGTGACAATGTCTTTTCTCCCCAACTACACGATAAAAATGGGTCCATGGCTTCTCTGTATATTCCACACCACTGGGCTCATTGACTTGCACAGCTATGTAGCCTTTCAATAAATATTTGCTGATCAAAAGATGGCAGTGTTGAGAGGTGAGACAGAGACCTCCTCTTAAAACCACATATAATACAAAAATATAATTAATACAACTGATCCTGAAAGAGCAACAGGAAAGAAGGCTGCGCCAGACTGCATAAACCTGGAGGAAAGAACAGACCTCACAGAACAGGGTAACGTACCAGAACTAGGACCCGGTGGGACCCAAGCCCTTCCCCCAACCCCGCTCACTGACAGGAGGAAGAGAAACAGAGCAAGGAGGGAGTGGAGATCTGGGACTGCTGAACACAGCCCTGGAGATCTGCTCTGGGAGCATGAAACTACATTGCATGGTGCTCTGGTGATTAGTGGGATTGGAAAGCTAAGACAGGCAGAATACCTTGAGAGACAGATTCCAGCTCCTTGTGGAAAATGGATTCATATCAGGCTGATCAGGGCGGGCAGTCTGAGAGACTTCCTAAAAGTGAGAGGGCTGCTAAAGGGGCAAGGATTGCACAGAGCTTACTGCTCAGGAGAAAGGACAGGAAGACAAAATTGTCCAGGTGCACTTTGCCCAGCAGGTTGGGAGTTTTCACAATCTTCAGGTGCTCCATCCCTCTGGCTGGTTATGCAGCTCCAAGGCCCCCCTCCATGACATGCAGCCTGCTGCGCCTTCCTCCCAGCCAGCCTGCACCTGGCTAGCAAACCAGCAAACCCTGCCCTGGCATCAGGCCAGCCAGAGGGAAGCCCTGCCTACAGCAGCTACAAATGCAAGGTGTAAAGGTTTACACCTGTGTGCTCGGCCCACTGGTTCTGGCAGTGGAGACAGGCATACCACCCGGGAAGCAGGAAACAGCTCTTTCCTCCTCCCAGGAACCAGCACCACTCCCCTGCAACCCCCAACATTGCTCCAGGGGCTGACCAGCTCCAGAAAGTAGAGCTTCTGGGCACTAGAGGTGCAACATACAAATATGAAATGCCAAAGGAACCTGGTTCAAACCAAAATCTCAACACCAGAAAAAGGATCGAGTAATACTGAACTAATAAATCTTCCTGAAAGAGATTTCAAAATAAAAATCATAAACATGCTCCTGGGGGTACAGAAAAATATTCAAGAACTCAGGAACGAATTTAAGACAGAAATCCAATCATTGAGCAACACAATGGAGGGTATTAAAAGCAGATTAGATATGGTGGAGACGATAAATGAAATAGAAATTAGAGAAGAGAAATACAAAGAAGCTGAAGCACAGAGAGAAAAAAGGATCTCTAGGAATGAAAGAATACTGAGAGAACTGTGTAAGCAATCCAAATGGAACAATATTCATATTATATGGGTACCAGAAGAAGAAGAGAGAGAAAAAGGGATAGAAAGTGTCTCTGAGGAAGTAATTGCTGAAAATTTCCCCAATCTGGGGAAGGAGATAGTCTCTCAGACATGGAGGTGTACAGATCTTCTAACACAAGGGACCCAAAGAGGACATCACCAAAACATATAATAATTAAAATGGTAAAAATCAAGGATAAGGACAGACTATTAAAAGCAGCCAGAGAGACAAATAAGATCACATACAAAGGAAAACACATCAGGCTATCATCAGACTTTTCAGCATAAACCTTAAAAGGCCAGAAGGGAGTGGCATGATATATTTAATGCAATGAAGCAGAAGAGCCTCGAACCAAGAATACCCTATCGGCAAGATTACCATTTAAATTTGAAGGAGGGATTAAACAATTCCCAGATAAGCAAAAGCGGAGAGAATTTACCTCCCACAAACCATCCCTACAGTGTATTTTGGAGGGACTGCTATAAATGGATGTGTTTGTAAGGTTAATTAACTGTCACCAGAGGTAAAAAACAGTGATAGACAAAGAATATAGAATATGATACCTAATATATAAAGAATGCAGGAGGAAGAAAAGGAGGGGAAAAAAAGAACCTTTAGATTGTGTTTTTAATACCATACTAAGTGAGTTAAGTTAAGATTCTTAGATAGTAAGGAAGTTACCCTTGAACCTTTCATAACCACAAATCTAAAGCCTGCAATGGCAATAAGTACACACCTATCGATAATCACCCTAAATGTAAATGGTCTGAATGCACCAATCAAAAGACACAGAGTCACTGAAAGGATAAAAAAAAACAAGACCGAACTATATGCTGCCTACAAGAGACTCACTTCAAACCCAAAGACATACACAGACTAAAACTGAAGGGATGGAAAAAGATAGGGATAAAAAAAACAACTAATAGGGATAAAAAAGCAGGTGCTGCAGTACTTATATCAGACAAAATAGACTTTAAAACAAAGAAAGTCACAAGAGACAAAAAAGGACATTACATAATGATAAAGGGGTCAGTCCACCAAAAGGATATAACCATTATAAACATCTATGCACCCAACACAGGAGCACCTACATATGTGAAACAAATACCAATAGAATTAAAAGGAGAAATAGAATGCAATGCATTCATTCTAGGAGACTTCAACACACCACTCACTCCAAAGGACAGATCAACCAGACAGAAAATAAGTAAGGAGACAGAGGCACTGAACAACACATTAGAACAGATGGACCTAACAGATACCTACAGAACTCTATACCCAAAAGCAAAAGGATACACATTCTTCTCAAGTGCATGTGGAACATTCTCAAGAATAGATCATATACTAGGCCACAAAAAGACTGAAATTGTACCAACCAGCTTCTCAGAACACAAAGGTATGAAACTAGAAATAAATTATACAAAGAAAATGAAAAAGCCTACAAACACATGGAGGCTTAACAACATGCTCCTAAATAACCAATGGATCAATGACCAAATAAAAACAGAGATCAAGCAATATATGGAGACAAATTACAACAATAATTCAACACCACAAAATCTGTGAGATACATTGAAGGTAGTGCTAAGAGGGAAGTATACTGCAATACAGGCTTACCTCAGGAAAGAAGAACAATCCCATATGAACCTAAAGCAATCTATAGATTCAATGCAATCCCTATCAAAATGCCAACAGCATTCTTCAATGAACTAGAGAAAATAGTTCTAAAATTCATATAGACCACAAAAGGCCCTGAATAGCCAAAACAATCCTGAGAAAGAAGCATAAAGCTGGGAGGATTACCCTCTTCGACTTCAAGCCCTACTACAAAGGCACAGTAATCAAGACAATTTGGTGCTGGCACAAGAACAGACTCATAGACCAATGGAACAGACTAGAGAGCCCAGATATAAAACCAGGCATAAATGGTCAATTAATATATGATAAAGAAGCCATGGACATACAATGGGGAAATGACAGCCTCTTCAACAACTGGTGTTGGCAAAACTGGACAGCTACATGTAAGAGAATGAAAATGGATTACTGTCTATCCCCATACACAAAAGTAAATTCGAAATAGATCAAAGACCTGAATGTAAGTCATGAAACCATAAAACTCTTAGAAGACAACATAGGCAAAAATCTCCTGCATATAAACATGAGCAACTTTTTTCTGAATGTATCTCCTCGAGCAAGGGAAACAAAAGCAAAAATAAACACATAGGACTACATCAAACTAAAAAGCTTCTGTACAGCAAAGGACACCATCAACAGAACAAAAATGCATCCTACAGTATGGGAGAATATATTTGTAAACGACATATCCGACAAGGGGTTAACATACAAAATATATAAAGAACTCACACGCCTCAACACCCAAAAAGCAAATAACAATTAAAAAATGGGCAGAGGATATGAACAGACAATTCTCCAAAGAAGAAATTCAGATGGCCAACAGGCACATGAAAAGATGCTCAACATCAATAATTATCAGGGAAATGCAAATAAAAACCACAATGAGTCAGAGAAATGCAGATTAAAACCACAATGAGATATCACCTCACACCAGTGAGGATGGCCAACATCCAAAACACAAACAACAAATGTTGGCGAGGATGTGGAGAAAAGGGAACCCTCCTACACTGCTGGTGGGACTGCAAATTAGTTCAACCATTGTGGAAAGCAGTATGGAGGTTCCTCAAAAAACTCAAAATAGAAATACCATTTGACCCAGGAATTCCACTCCTAGGAATTTACCCTAAGAATGCAGCAGCCCAATTTGAAAAAGACAGATGCACCCCTATGTTTATTGCAGCACTATTTACAATAGCCAAGAAATGGAAGCAACCTAAGTGTCCATCAGTAGATGAATGGATAAAGAAGATGTGGTACATATACACAATGGAATATTATTCAGCCATAAGAAGAAAACAAATCCTACCATTTGCAACAACATGGATGGAGCTAGAGGGTATTATGCTCAGTGAAATAAGCCAAGCCGAAAAAGACAAGTATCAAATGATTTCACTCATATGTGGAGTATAAGAACAAAGAAAAAATACTGAAGGAACAAAACAGCAGCAGACTCACAGAACCCAAGAACGGACTAATAGTTACCAAAGGGAAAGGGACTGGGGAAAATGGGCGGGAAGGGAGGGATAAGAAGGAAAAAGGGGCATTACGATTAGCAGATGTAATGTTGGGGGGGCACGGGGAGGGCAGTACAACTCAGAGAAGACAAGTAGTGATTCTATAGCATCTCACTACGCTGATGGACAGTGACTGTAATGGGGTTGGTGGGGGGGACCTGATGAAGGGGTAGTTTAATAATCGTAATATTGCACATGTAATTGTAAATTAATGATAATAAAATAAATTATATTATTTTAAAAAAAAACCACAATGAGATATCACCTCACACCAGTTAGGATGGCTAGTATCAAAAAGACTAAGAACAGCAAATGCTGGCGAGGATGTGGAGGAACCCTCCTACACTGCTGATGGGAATGTAAGCTAGTTCAACCACTGTGGAAAGCAATATGGAGGTTCCTCAAAAAACTAAAAACAAATACCATTTGGCCCAAGAATTCCACTCCTAGGAATTTACCCAAAGAATATAATTTCTCAGATTCAAAAAGACATTTGCACCCCTATATTTATTGCAGCACTATTTACAATAGCCAAGATATGGAAGCAACCTAAGTGTCCATCAGTAGGTGAATGAATGAAGATGTGATACATATACACAATGGAATACTACTCAACCATAAGAAAGAAACAAATCCTACCATTTGCAACAATATGGATGGAGCTGGAGGATATTATGCTCAGTGAAATAAGCCAGACGGAGAAAGACAAGTACCAAACGATTTCCCTCATTTGTAGAGTATAACAACGAAGCAAAACTGAAGGAACAAAACAGCAACAGACTCACAGACTCCAAGAAGGGACTAGTGGTTGCCTAGAGGGAGGGGTGGCGGAGGGGATTGAGGGGTATTATGATTTTGGCACACATGGTGCTGGGGGGTCACGGGGAACACAGTGTAGCACAGAGAAGGCAAATAGTGACTCTGTGGCATCTTACTATACTGTTGGGCAGTGACTGCAATGGGGTATGGGGGGAGCACAATAACATGGGTGAATGTAGTAACCACATTGTTTTTTCATGTGAAACCTTCATAAGAGGGTATATCAATAATACCTTAATAAAAAAAGGGGGAAAATATTTGATTAACACAAATTGGAAGATAGGAATAACACCTGTGTTGCAAATTAAATATATCAGTTTTATTACCTGCATTGTTAAGCTTCAGAGGTATTATCTGACTCAGAGCATACAGTAATCTATTCCATAATAAGCCAAGTTATAGTTGAGTTCTACCTTTATGTAATCAGGCACGTCACCTATTGTTGATCATTTTCATCCCTTACATATCAACTAAAACTTTCCTTGCTCAAAAAGCCTTTTTTGTCCTGCTCAACTAGATGAGGTTCCCTATTAACATGCACCTATAAATTCATCTTCCTCTGTCATTACACTTATCACATTGCAATAATTTTATCAGTGTCTGAACCATCATTCTCTTTGCCTTGTTCACAATTGTATTACCAGCGCCTAATTACATAGTAGCTATTAACCTACCAATCCATCCATCCATCCTCCATCCCTTCCCTTCTCCCTCCCTAGGTAAGCAGCCAAGCAACACTGCATCACTGGCTTCCACAGTCTCAAATAGCAGTTCTGGTCATTCTACCCTAAAAAGCCTCCCACACTGCAAGTTCCATTCTTGGCATCTAGGTGAGATTTTTTAAAATTCTTAACCCCGATTTTTTAAAATGATCATTTAGCTTACGTCACATGTCACAAATTCTACAATCTCACATGCTTTGTGTTCTTTTGCATTAAGTCAGCCTATAGGCCAAGATAAAAGCAGTGGAAATATATGATATATTCATTCAGTTTACAGGAATTCAGCTATTGTCTTCAGCAAAGGGAAAGAGAAAAAATAAATAAATGATTCACACAGAGCCACGGACTCTGTGCACCATTCCGCTCAATAACTACCCACTTCACAGCAAGCCTGAGATAGGACACAGATAACTGCTGTCCTCTCCTGGGATTTGCAAATACTGAGGGTAGGAGTTTTCTCTTTACTCTGGGGTGCTTAAGCTTGGAAGTTATAACACGGGGACTGTTACACAGGATAAAGATAATTCAAATATTAATTCAGGATTCAGTTAACAATAGTTTGATCTTACAAATATACAGATGACACCTGAAGCTGTGGGTCAGGAGAAAACACTACCTTACCTCTGTGAAAACTATAAACAGATAAAAAGTTGAATATACTTCATTAAGTTCAAAGGCCTTACTTTTCATTCACCTAGAGAGCTGACATTTGGCATCACAATGGTTAAAAGGTCTATGAAAGAGTGGGATACAGCTAAAAATCACCAAGATGCCCCAATATTCTGGAAGACAGGAAACATCTATCAGCTAATGCTGGTCCAGGTGCAAAAGAACTATATAAAGGACCATCAACATACTATTTCCTGAGGGCTCTGGAAAGAATGTTATCACATATAACTATGTCTCTTTAACATATGAAGCCCAACAGCCCAACCAGAACTTCTCCCCCATTTTTCCTTACTTTGCATTCTATGGAACAGGCCAGCTCTTCCCAGAAAATTTAATATCCACTCTTTGCTTAAGTTTAATGAGCAAACCCATGTCTTACACAAACATAATGTAGATCCTCCATTCTCATTTGTATCAGACATACTTCAAACACACACACACCTGACATGTAATTATCTCCCACTAGACATTATAGAGTAGAGCTGGCCCTCAAGTTAACATCCACCTTTTGCCTTTTTTCCACCTTGAAGATAAACTGGAACCAGCCTCACAAGGTGCGCACAAATCCTAAGACATGGACACCCTATCTAAACCGCGGCCTCCACCTGGGAAGCATATTCAGCCCAGTCCTCAAGGGATGGAGGACCCTACACCTGTGCCCCACGGGCTGCACACCTGTTCCGTCCTGGGGAGACAAGGTGATCACCCTCCTAGCCTCACAGTCAAGGGGAGTGGGAGGACCTGTCCTTCAGCCTCCTATTCGTTTGGAACCGACAAATGGAAATTGACCAATTCCAGGCCAAACTCAAGACACACCCCTCCACCCCAATGTCAACCCCGTCGGGTGGGTGGGCCCCAGTCCAGTTAGCCCGTCAGAGGCTGCTTCGTCAACCACCCCGAGGCCGCGCCGCTGTCGCGCGGGGGAAAGGACCTTGGCTCGGGGATGTGGCGCGCGTTCTCCTCCGCCCGGGGAGCAGCCCCTCCCCTCTGTTCCCAACCCGACTGGCCCATAACCTGGAAATACGCTACCGGCTCCGGCTCCGACTCTATCCACGCACCCCGGCCCACGTAGCCCCACCCCCGCTCTAGCCTCACGCACGCGCAAATCTACCACTGGTAGTTACGCTTCCGCTTTCCCCCGCTCCCCCGGGTCTCTCCTGGGCGGTCCTCCCCTCTACACTCCTCCCCATTTAAAGGGCCAGAGACACACAGTCTCATCCACTAAGACAGACGGTGTAAGTTCAATGTCTTGGAGAACAGGAGAGTGTAAACGTCAGAGGAAGGGTACAAGACAGTAGGTAGCACTTCGTGAGAGGAGAAGAGAAAACCTCCTCCGGCCCTATGTCAAAGAATTCATCTGGCCTACCTTCAGCCAGCCCAGAAAGCGCGGTTGGTTCCCAAACTTTCTGAGTTTGCAGACATTAAATTTTTTCTTAATCTTTTTGAAGACAAACAGAGCTGCCAGCTTTTTACTTTGCCAAGTAAGGACCATAAACACGCACACTAAAAACCAACTATTATTTTCCAATTTATCAACATTGCTCCACAAAAATACATTTTTAACAACAAAAATTTAGGAAAATACACTCAAATAAAGCTGTCACTTAAAAGGATAAAAACATGTTTATTTATCTTATTCTTCCTAAAGAAAGATGACAGTTTTCAGAACGGACTGTTTTTTAAAGCCACCCATGTAGATCACACTGACCTAGGGCACAGATCTTATGCCTGCTGGAGCCTCCGTTGAAAACACAGGAGGATGAACACCAAAAGATGCTCTTGTAGAAAATATTCAGTTGGGCAGACATTTACTGAGTATGAAATAGGTTCACTACACTTCTGAAGGCTTTGAAGGAACCCAAAAGTGGATAAAACATGGCCCTGCCCTCCAGATACTTTTTGTCTAAGAACTCAGTGTAAGACAGAGCTGCTATACAAAGCAAGCTGCTTTGAATGGTATAAGGAAGGCATGAGACCATTACTTTAGGACCACAAGTGAGGGAAAATGGTGGAAACCTTTAGGTAGGAGGTGGTGTCGTATTAGGACCCTGAAGGATTTCAGTAGACAGAGAGCAGGGAGAAGGACTAGCTGAGGGAACAGTGGGATCAAAGGCAGAACAGAGCACGACTGGGGACTACCTGCTGTCTTGTGGCTGCCGTAGCAAAAAATACCTAGTATACCTAGTATACATGTAAGGGTGTGCATACATGTGTGTGTGTGTGTGTGTGTGTGTGTGTGTGTGTTTACATCCTGAGACAGTGCCTTTAATATATGCAATGCAACTTGGTATTTTCTATTCTATTCTATTCTATTCTTTTATTTAAAAAATGCTGGCTACTAAACTGATTTCATGACTCACTAATGCATAGCAACCCATAGTTTGAAAGCACTGGTGTAGAATATGTTAAAGGTACAATGGAATATGAAGCTGAAAAGGCTGGGACCAGATCCAGGGGGACACTGAATACCAGGCTAGGGGGTTTTCTGGTAAGAGCCTTTGGGGGTTCTTAAGCAGAGGGGTGACATGACTATAACTGTACTTTTAGAAGTCTGGAGACTGCCTTTGGTTCTGAATTTTTAGAGAAAAATTATTAAACAGGAGCCTGTGTGGAGCAGGGTAAGTAGGTTGGTGAGATCAGAAACCCTATCTGACAAAGAACTGTTTAAAGTGCTGGTCTGAAAGGAAATTGACAGAAGTGGCAGGAGCTGGTCTATGGCAATGGCAGGTGGGGAAGGTTGCTAAGTGACCTTTTTGAAATATTCTACAACATTTGTAGACATTCTGCATAACTCTAGAAAGTAAATCTGTGGATGTTGTAGAGAGGTGATTCCAACTCACAGTAAGGAGTGTTTTAAGACTTTCTAAGAAGATACGCTATCATTTATAGGGCTATTGCATTAATTTAAAAATAAAAATATTGCACGCTTATTATATAAAGCTTGGAAAATTCAGGAAATATAAAAAGGAAAGCAGAAATAGCCCACATTCCAGAAAAAAAGGTATTCATTATTTTAGCTTACTTTCACATTTTTCTTTGCACATTTACATTTTTGACATAATAGAACTATGTAGACTATATAGTTCTGTATCCTGCTTTTTTTTTGCTCAATTCTATATCTTGAGTACTATACAGTTATTAAAATTGCTCACAAATATTATTTGTAATGGCTACATAATTGTTGATATTACAGTTTATTTCATTATTTTGGGATATGTAGGGGGTTCCTATTTTTTCACTGTTAACAAGAACATTTCCATGAATATCCTATACAGAAATCTTTGCCCACATTTTAAAATCATTTACTTAAGAAAGAAACCTATAAGTGAAATTACTGATTCAAAGGCTATGAAAGCCCTTAGGTCTGTGAATATCTATTGACAAAAATTGCTTTCCAGAAAGGTCAGGCCAGTTTTCATTCTCACCAGGAGTACTGAAGGATGCATATCACACATACCCACTAGCATTTATATTATCTTTAAAAAAGCTTTACCAGTTTGATAGAGAAATGGTCATTCATTTTAATTTGTATTGGATTACTAGTGGGGTGGACTAGCTTTATAAATTTACCAACCCTTTATAGTTATTCTGGGAATGCAGTTTCACTGCCTACGTTTGGATTTGTGATTGGCAAATAGTGGTAAGTGAATTGTTGCAGACTTAAGAGAAAATAAACAGAGAGGGGCTTTAAAAATAAATGATGTGGTCACACCGAGTTATAGCCAAATTATACTGTGGTCTATCGTGCAAACAGAGGTTAGTGGGAGAACTGAGTTGTCACGAGGTATGTGGTTAAAGAGGTCTGCTCCTGCAGTCAATAAAATATTCATGTTGTGAGGGGCAATTTGGTTTCAACAAAATATCATTCCTTATATTAAATCAACATCGTAAATTTTAATTTCCTCACTTGCTAATTTTGTTTGTATCTAATTTATAAATTTATTTGGTTTTATAGATGCATAAAATCTGTAAAAATAAGGAGTCTTTTCCTTAGCTTTGTGTTTGCAGCTATATACATATACATATATATGTATGTAACATTATAAAAAATAATTAAAGCCAACTCTAGAGATCTATGAGAATCTTTTTCCCTTACAAGGAATCTAAACATTTAAGTCTGAGGAACATTGATATAGGAAGTTTCTTAAAGTTTAATTTGCAATTATCTAAACATAGGCATTAGGATTTTTTTTAAAGGTAAAAATGGTGTAAGCTTATATATTGGAATTTTCTATAAAGATTATTGTTAAAATTTTCTTGCCTTTGGAAAGAGCATCAAAAGCTGTACCTTGTTTTTGAGTTCAGAGAGTATGTTTTGGCATAAAATGTACCATTTGTCAAAGTTAACTTTGTGTAGGTCACTAAGGCCTTGACAGAAGAATGTTTGGATTTACTAAACTTGTCTTTTTAAGTAAGACAAAGCAGTTGAGCAGACAGCAATTAAAATGGAACTTCTGTGAGCTGGTCTTGAGAGAAATTAAACCAATGAGAATAAAACCCCGCATGGGATGTCAGAGGCTTGGGGCATGGGAATTAGTAAGGCCTGACCATTTTGATGGCCAGAAGCCAGAAGAGGAGCGCCACCCATGGGCTGCGGTTGGGTGATGTCCTGATACCCAACCCTACTCTTCCCACTCTCCCCAACACAGGACGGCTAGAGAACATAATCCAGATGTTGCTATTAACATTGCATCCAGAGTAAGCCACATCTATCCTGAAGGACAATGTCTGCTACCTGGGAACAAGAGGCAGAGACTAGGTGATGAGTAATTGTCATTTCTTGGCTCACAATCACAAAATAAATTGTCTTCCTTTCCTTTTTAAAAAGGAACCTGGTGTATGGGCTCATAATGGAGTCAAAATATCCAAGTCGGCTGGAGAGAAGTGAAATTGGTTATCTGTCGGTTACCAAGCCAATCCAGATGTGCTTCTCAGGTTCTCTCTGCCTGGAATGCTCTTCCCCCCAAGGTAACCACATGGCTCACTCCCATGCCTTCTTTGGGGCTTTGCTCAGATGCCACTGCATTAGTCAAGGCAATAAATACAAGGCAGATGGGGAAGGAGTACTCTCCTCCAGCCAGCTCTCAGGGACCCTGGTTCTTTCCATCTGTGGACACTCTCAGCTGAACACATGGCCTCCAAGTTCCCCAATGCAGGGGGATGGAAAAGACACCCTGGTTCTGAACTCCCTTAGCCTGAAAGTGACATGTACCCCTTCGGCTCACAGTCTATTGGCCAGCATCAGCCACCTGGCCCTGCTTTACTGCACCAGAGCCGGACATGTCAGGGAGCACTCATAATACCTGAGGAGCACATACTACCTCTTCCATGGTCACCTCTCTAAGGTCTCCTGCTACCCCTCCCCTCCAGCATTCCCTTGCCACCTTCTTAGGCTTTATTTTTCTCTGTAATACTTATTACTGTCCAACATACTATATATTTTACTTATTTATCTGTTAAGTTCCTATATTTTCCAGTAGTGCATTAGTACCATGCGAGAGGAGATTTTTGCTATCTTCATTTATGGTTTTATCCCCAGCATCTAGAACAGTACTTGACATATGGTAGGAGCACCGTAATTTTTTATTAAATAAATGAAAGAATTCTACAATAACAATCTGTATCTGTGTGTGGAAGAGGTATCACATACACTGACCTAAGGTATAATAAAGAGCCCCCTTTACAACATATGCAAGCATGTGTTGAGTGCCTACAATGTGCCAGGCACCATACTCACTGCCAGGAACACAGATATAAGAAATAGTCCCTGATTCTTAGCCAGGAAGAAACAATAAAAAATGCAGTATCTCTTAATCAATAACAGAAAGAAATTATAGGAGCTCAAAAGGTCAAATTCTTCTGACCTTTAGCAAGAATCAAATTTTATGTTCAAACATTACTAGAAAAGCAACAACAAAGTGCGGGGGGAGGGGCAGATAAGGGACTCAGGACTCATAAATTGCTCCCCAAACTCATAAAAGAATTAAGATCTACATTCTCTACCATTTTGTATGCTTGACCTCAAGTTGCCTTTCTCTTTTCACTCACCCAGCCAGCCTAGTGCCTTCTCACATCCCACTTTCCCATCAGCCTTAGAGTATATAGCAGCCCAGGTGCACTTAGTTGAAAGAAACCTGGAAGATCTCACCATTTAAAAGCAGTTCTCCTGTGATCACTTCACAATTCCAGGAATGTCATCATTTGAAATCTGCTTGGAGTATTTTGTCTTCCAGCCCCACCCTGCCACCCCCTCTCATACCCTTGCAAGCAAATGAGCACAGCATTTATCAGCCTTTTGAGCTAAAGACTGGCAGCATGGGAGCTCTTCTGGAACTTAGTGGAAAAAGAAGGTGGAGAGGGAGGTCCAAGGCTGCAATCAGGGCTATAAAGTGGACCCTAGGCAGGCACTGAAGAGGACTGGGCATCAGACAAGGGAAAGGGCAAGGAAAAAGTAAAAAAAGATGCAGAAACAACAAGGGCACCAAAGGCAAATGTGACCAAATTGTTGCACCATTTTGCCTGGGGATAACCTTGCTTACATAAGAGGGCACACACTATCCCTTTAATGCAGAGAAGAAAGAATGAAAGCTCAGCTGAGAATGAAAGAAAATTCAAAATAATAGTAATGTTCCACTGCGTCAGGACACAGAATCCTATCTTGCTGTTCCTCCATGTAGGGCCTCTATCCCCAAGTCTACCTCATGGTCAAAGACGTCTGGGCCAACAACCACATCTAATTGGCAAGAAAGAGAAGAGGAAGAGAGAAGGTATATAAGTTATCTATTGTTGTGGAACTACTCCAAAATTAGAGGACTAAAAGAGTAACATGTATTATCTTACAGTTTCTGTGGGGTAAGAATCCAGGTGTGGCTTAGCTGGGTCCTTTGGCTCCCGGTCTCTCACAAGCCTGCACCCAAGCTGTTGGCTCAGACTGCAGACATCTCAAGGCTCAAGCTGGGAAGGATCTGCTTCCAAGATCTTCACATATTTATTGGCAGGATTCACTTCCCTGTAGGCCACTGGACTGAGGGCCAGCTCCTCACTGGCTGGTAGCCAGAAATGCCCTCAGTTCCCGGTTACATGGGCTTCTCCACAAGGCAACACACAATGTGGTAGCTTGTTTTGTCTGAGCAGGCAAGCAAGAGCCATCAAGAATGTGAGCAAGATGAAGTCACAGTCTTCTATAAGCTGATCTCGGACGTGACTCCCTATCATCATTTTTTGCTACATTCTATTTGTTAGAAGTACTAGCTCCAGCCCACACTCAAAGGGAAGAGATTTCACAAGACTGTGACTTCCAGAAAGTGAGATGACTAGGAGCCCTTTTAGAAGTTGCTGGCAAAGTTATGTCCACTCCCTTCAAAGACTCCAAAATTGTCTACACCAGTCCTGCCCACATCTAGCTGCAAAGGAGGCTAGGAAATGCAGTTTTTATTCTGGGTGACTATCAGCCCAGCTAAAAATTAGGCATTCACTCCTGAAAGGGAATTAATAGAATTCTGGAGAGTAGAAGCCTTGGTTATTTTGGGTGCCAGCACCGCGCATTGAAGAAGAGAAGAAAAATGACTAGATGGAGTTCAAATCCTATTCTGCCACACCCTACACTGAGTGAATTATTTAACCTCACTGAGTTTCAGTCATATATTCAGACTAAATGAAATGACCTCTGTGAAATATCTTTTATTTGGTAGGTTTTCAGTAAATATCTGTTTCAGAGGTAGCTTAATATCCCAGAAACCTTTAAACCATTCTCTGACAGCCGTGGGACTCCATGCCATTCATCGAACCTCTTTGGGCACCAGTTTCCTGTAAAAATCAGTACTTGACAGAAAAAATCAGTACTAACACCTTCCCTACCTATCTAACAGGTACTTTATACTAATGAAGATAACGTATGTGAACTTATTGATGGTTTTCTAAATTCAAAATGCCATGAGAACTTAGTGGGACATTAATGGCCACCAGGTGGCAGTAGAAGGCAATGAGCTTGGGTTACGGCCCATGGCCACCAGATGGTGCTGGCATTCAGCACACAACATTCCGGCTTTGCTGGAAGCCTTGCGAAAGAGCTGAAGGGCTCTCAGAGATGGCCAGTGCAATCTGCTCACTCGTGTGCAGATCAGGGGTCCACATAGCAGTGAACGCTGGAGCCCAGGTCTCCCAACTCCCAACCTAGGGTGGCTCTTATCCCTACAGTAATGATGCTCTTTCTTTCTAGACCTGCACTGAGGATCAAAGGTGCCCACTGTCTTCGTATTCAGATTTACCAAATTTTAAAAGCCTAAAAAATGTCCACATATATTATCTTCTTTCCAGCTGTAGTGCATAGCTGTTTTACATGATTTTAGAGTCAGACAGACCTTAATTTAAATCTATATAGCAGACTGTTTACTGCAAAGTTAGGATAATAATTTCTATCTGATAGGGTTAGTGTGAATTTGAGTTAGATGAAGTATGTGAGAAAAATATGTAACATTAATTAAAGCACACTCAATTAAGCAGTTTACATGTGTTTAATTCTTTATTATTAATTTAACTAGTATTTATTATTAATTATTTAATCATTTAATTCTCACTATAACCTTATGTGGCATCTACTACTATTAAGTATATTTTACAGAGGACGAAACTGAAGCATGGAAAGGATGTAATTTGTCCTACTAATAGCTGCAGGTGCAGGAGTCTGAATTTAAACCTGTCCCAGAGCTCATGCCCGGCAGAGTAAATGCCCAACAAATGACAGATATGGATCCATAGGTGCCAAGCTAAAGATTCCAGCTTGAGGAACAAGGGTTTGAAATGATACATAAAATAACCACAATGCACCTGCACTTCCAGAGTGGTGGGAGCAGCCCACAGTTGGAAGAAAAGTGTGCAGCACCCAAGTTAATAAAATAAAGGTAACCAACAAAATAATAATAGTAAAAAAGATAACTGAAATATAGCCGCTGGGCTTTAAGACTTTAGAGACAGAGAAAACAGGGTTTGATATCTGATCCTGTTTAATATCTTGGAAGATCAGGTTCCTCATCTAAAAGTTGATGCTAATACTCTATCTTGCAGAATTACTGTGCATGTTAGAAGCTTATATGGTTAAAATACACATGTTAAAATTTTACACAGTAAGGCAGACATTTGATTATTACCATTCTTAGTGTTCAACAAATACCTATTGAGCTGGTTGGAAAAGATTTATGGTGTTAAGGTATGTTCCTTCCCTCGAAGAACTTGGATAGGGGAGGTGATGGGTGTACATCCCATTTAGTAGGATGTGTCTTAGGAGAGGTGAAACAAGCAATGAACATTCGAGTAACAATTTTTTTTGAGAGGTAACATTTGGAGAAGATTTTATGGATATGACATTAAAGATTAGCCTTGAAGAATGCGAAGAAGATGAGGAGAGAATTTTATACACTTTATTAGCAAAGGTGAGGGGGCTGCAAAGAGCCTGCTTGCTTGGAGAATAGTAAGCAGTCCAGACTGGAAATGTGAGTCAGGCTGAGAAGGTGGCCTCAGAACAGGAAGGGCATTTCCAGTTAGACTTGGCGCATTAAACATATACATTTGAATCTGTTCCTAAGATGATAGTAGATTAGTGAGATGTAAACCCACAAGACTCCAGGAACAAGAGAAGAGAAAACTGCTGATGAAGATGTCAAAAAAAGCTTGGACTACGAATGGTATTTGGATGAGAACTAACTGACTCAGCAAAGACAAGAAAGCTGCCTGTAGGGCAGGCAGGGGGTGGAGAAGCTTTCAAGAGGGAAGCCAATTTGATATGAAAGACAAAAACAAAAAAACAGAAAAGTTTAGGAAATAGAGGTACCAAGTAACTCTGAAGTTGATGGGGTGGAGTTGGGCTAGAAACACCAGGATGAGTTGAAAGTCTGATTTTTCACTCCCAGCCCTGGAGGCCAGATGACTATCTCCACTCCACCCAGAAAAATACAGGAGGCTTTCTCTCTGGAGAGGCTGAAGGAGAGAGACTCTGGAGTTGGGGAAGACACAGGCAAAGCAGATAGAGGAGGTGAGGCACCACACTGACAACAGAGGGATTAAGTGAAAGCCTCCATCCTGAATACTGTGATCAACCAGCTCTTCCCCGACAGGCTCCTGGAATGCTGGAAAACTGGCTTATACTCTAGAGGAAAGAGATCAGGAAAGTGTCCACTGGGTAAACTGAGTGACCCAAGAGAAAGACCTACTAATACTGGCATCTGGGCGAGTCCCCTATAGAAGATAAGCTTCCTACCAGATGGCCTAAGGGGTGGTCCACCCTCCGACCAGCCCTGCACACACTCAGAGAGATTTCAATGAGCTCAGTAAAAACAGACAATCAAGGAGAAGAAAAAAAATTTAAACAGCATAATTAATATCCATAGAGGGAAAGGAAACCATTGCACCAATGAAACAAGATCAGGGGGCCACAGAAAAAAGACCCTTCAGGGGTAAGAAAGGATTCTTGGAAATAAAGAGAGCTGAAATTTTTTAATTGTATAAGTTTGGAAGAAAAAATATGAGGAAATATCCTAAAAGTAAAGTAATTAAAGATTTTTTAAAAGAATAGGAGAAAAAAGACAAGAACATTAAAGGGTTATTCCAGAGGGCTCAATGCTAGAACAGGAGTTCTAAAAAGAGGAAACTGTGAAAAGTTTAGGGAATAATTGCCAAAGAAATAATTAAAAATTTTTTCAGGACAGTAAAAAAAAAATCATATTAAGGCATATCACTGTGATATTTCAGACATCGGAAATAAAGAGCAGATCCTCAAAGCTTCCAGAGAGAAAAATTGGGCCACATACAAAGGATTGGGGTTCAGAATGCATCAGACTCAAAAGCAATGCTGAATGAACATGAGAACCTTGTTGGGATGATGAAAATGTTCTAAAACTGGTTTGTGGTGATGGTTGTACAACTTGGTAAATTTAGTAAAAATCATTTAATTGTACACTTGAAATGGGTGAATTTTCTAAATCCAAAAATATAACTCACAGTATTATAAAAAAAAAGAATTCATAAAATAAAAAACTGTGGAATATATAAAGCATTTCAAATACAAAAATGTATAAGCTTATTATGAAACGGCTTGTAAAACAATCCATGAAAATATAAATATTAAACAAAGCATTTAAATAAATTACTATATAAAGTAAAATAAAAACAAAAGCAATACTAGATGTAAGCTAAAAGACAACAGAACAATGTTTTCCAAATTCTGAAAACAAAAATTTTATCTAGAATTCTCAAGCCAGTCAGACTGTCAAAACATGAAGTTTAAGTTATTTGCAGACTTATCAGGCTTCAACAAATGTCTATCAGATGTGCCCATTCTCATACAGCTACGAAAGGATGTAATAAGGAGTAACCCAAGAGAGAAGACATGGGACCCAAGAAAAGGGGAGAATCTCATGCAGGCAAAAAACTAAAGAACTTTTCAGAAAGATGGTAAAAGAAACCCCAGGATTACAGTTGTGTAGCAAACCAGGAAAGGAACCAAATGAAGCAGGAAAACCTCAGGTTTCAGATGTGAAGTTTCCAAGAAAATAATGAAACACACATATAGATCACCTGATTTATTTGACTATAGAGAGAAGTCTAGCATGTAAGAGAGTTTAGGGTTGAAGTAGTGATAAGTACATAGAAAACTAAGCAAAGAAAAAAAAGCAGTTAACATTAGGGGGCAAATGCTATTTAAAAAAAGAAATGTAATCATGCATAGTTTATTATGTCACTCAGCTGTGAGCAGTATTTACCTAGTCATAATAATGTGAATACTGAAAGTTGATTTAACTAAATACCATGTTTCAATGATACTGATAGAATGTGTGGTGTAGTGTGTATGTAAGTGCGTGTGTGTGTGTGTGTGTGCGTGTGCATGTGTGCAAGGAAAGGGCCTGTAAAAAAAAGATAAATCCTCATCTTCCTATGGAAGTTGTCTTAATTTGGATTTCCCCAGAGGCAGACCCTGAGACAAAAATTTTCTGGCAAGTAGTTTATTTGGAAAGTACAGGGGACACTCATAGAGCAGTGGGAAAGTGACATAGGGATGGGAAAAAAATAAAGAATCTGTGATTAAGCCAGACACCACTGTGTGTAATTAGAACTTACTCCCACTGGGAAAACCCTGGGAAATGGGGCAAAACGCATGCCTCAGTATTATTCCACCTGAGGGAGAGGGACCTGAAGTATTTATACACCAACTCCTGAGAGTCACTAACTGAGGCTGCTGGCTGTGGGAGAGACGGCATACTCCTTTCCTGCTGCATGTGAGGGCAGAGCCCCAAAGCCTTCAAATACAGAGACGCCGGTCCTGGAGGTTGGAAGTGAGGAGGAATGCTTCAAGGGAAGGTCTAAGGGGTATAGGTGGGGTACTGACAACATCTGAGATAGAAGTCAATGGATAGGTCTAAAACAGAAAATTCTAAAATTACAATGTAAGCATCCATTAGAAAAATGGAGGTAAACACCTAAAGAAAGAGCAAAAAATGTGGAAAGCAATCAGGTCTGAGAAGTAGGAATCAGAGGTGAGGAGAAATGAAGCAGGGAGCAATTTGGTTTTCATTGTATAGTTGGTAGGACTATTTGGCTTTGTAAACATTGGATATATATTAGTTTAATGAAAATTAAAATTATATTTACCAAAAAATGAACAGACCAGTGCAAAGGAAGATGGGGTCAAGATCTCAGGATGGGACAAGGGCCGCAGGAGACCAGACTCTAGCCTCACTTCAGAACTGACCTTCCTGGGGTTTCTGAGAGCAGCAGGGGACAGCAGGGGGACGGCTGTCACAAGTGGTCTGCGGACAACTCCCTGTGGCCTAGGGGCCTGGGGGAGTGGTGCTGCCATTCACAGGCACTGTGAGAGCAGGTTTGGGAGGAGAAATGGTGAGGTGTCCTGGGGCCATGCTGAGGTGGGCTACCTAGGAGAACACCTGGGGAAGATGTCCAATGGGCAGCTCAGTGGAGGGCTGGGGGCCTCAGGGAGTTTGTGAAAATTGTTCCCAGCCAGATAACAGCACAGGAGTGTCTCAGATCACCCATGAGACAGTCAAGTGAGGGAATTTGGGAGCAGAATCATGACACATCTGAGGGTGAGACAGAGAAGACAGTGAGTAGATAAGAAGACATGGTGACAGACGTGTGAAGAGATGTGTGAAGTCAAGGGTCGTATTTCAGGAGCACTGGTCACCAGTGTTCAAGGCTGCTGTGCTGTCATCCAGGAGGAGGGGATGCGAACAGGAGCTCTTGCATTTGGCCTGCACTCGGAGCTGGTAGAAAAACCTCTGGCTGAGAAGTCAGGGGGTCTAACTTCTGGTCCTCTTCTCAACTCTGACCCTGGGCAAGTTACTTATCTCCATGGCCCTCAGTTTCCAGTCAGCACCACTGGACCAATAATCACAGTGAACTGTAGAAGCTGCTGCACTTCACCAGCATGAGACTCGAGATGCTCCCAAACTGCTTGATAAAAACTCACTTCCCTGAGGCCTTCACATCTGCCCCCTTTGCCCACACCTTCCTGGTCCCTACTCTGGGTCCTGCTCCCCTCACCCGCCCACCAAGTAAAGGAGGACGCCTCTAGGGCCCTCTCCCAGCCCTATGGCCTGTATCCGTTCCAGTTGGTTGGGCCCATGGTATATTAGTTGTTAAATATTTTGACTACCAGCCCTGCTAATAATACCTTCCCTGCCTACCTGACAGTGACCTGGTGAGGATCAAATGAAACAGCAGATGTGAGAGGCTTTTACAAAGGCCCCAAGTGCTGTCATATACTGGGTAAAATATTGTTTTAACATCAAAATGCAAAAGTAGTGCTGCAGTGAGACATGGTCACAGAGGGCAGGGACACAGAGCTGTGATGAATTGCAGGGCTGGGAACAGAGGGAGGGGGAGGAGGGAGGACGGAGCAGCAGGGCAGCAAAGGGAGAGGAAAGGAGAGGCTGAAACTGGCTGACCATGGGGCCTCCATCCCTAAGCCACCGTGATGCTCTATGCAGCACACGGGGTATTTGGACCCCCTCTGCCCAGTCCAGCCACAGAAGCCAAATCCAGCTCAGGCTGTTTGCTGGATTTTGTCCTTGTGCCAAACTTCCTGTGTGTGTGTGGTGTGTGTGTGTGTGTGTGTGTGTGTGTGTGTGTGTGTGTGTGTGTGTTGGGGGTGGGGAGAGATGTAAGTCTTTATGCCTATGTTCTTGTTCATGCAGCTTGATGTGACCTGTCATTGGTAAAAGCCAAAGGATGGCAGGCACCCCAGCTATTTTGGGGTTTGCACCACCTCTAGATGTCTGACATTCCCAGAGTCCAAGCCCCACACGTGGGGTCTTCCTATAATATCAATCCCAGTAACCCTCTACTCCCCCTAGGACCTTTACCATCTGCACAATGTTCAAACACATCATTCAGTGCTCACAAGCAGTCTGCCACTCAGGTAATGCTATCCCTGATTTACAGGTGAGGCAACTGAGACTCAGGGAAGCCAAGTGACTTGCCAGAGATGTGCAGGGAGCAAATGGCAGTGCTGGGAGTGAACCCATGTTTGTGCTTGTCTTCTTCGCTAAACAGACAATACTTCCTGGAGAGGTGGGAGTAACAGTGTTTGAAAGCAGGAGAACCTTCTCTAACTCAGGGCCACTGAGGCCGAGTGCAGTGACTTGACTGGAACAATGACTCTTTTGGAACGCCTGCGGCTTCAGCCAGAAGAGAAACTCTCCAGGAAAATCCATCAGAATCCTCATGCCTAATAGTTTCAACATTGCATCCATCTTTCTCCCGGCTATCCTGTCTTCTGTACTTCTCTGAGCATGTGCTCCTTTGTTTAACAACCTTCTAAGACTCCAGATTGCCTTCAGGATACAATTTAAAGTCCTGACATGGTATGCCAGGCCCTTCAAAACAGTCTGAGCATCTAGCCCAAGGGTTGCAAACTCAAGCACACGTAGAAGCCAGGTAGGCTGGTTAAATAAATGCGTGAATCAGGCAGGTCCCAGGGAATGAGAGGGAGCGGCTGGGGTCTGCGGCCGCCTGGGGAGCCCAAGTCCATCTGAAGGAGGCAGCAGCTTCTCAGCTCCCAACAAAGGCGGCTGTACGGGAACACAAGCCTAGGGTCGCCTAGGGTTATCTCTGGTTTTTAAAGAAGAGTCAAAATCCAGAGTTTAATGTGAAATCACTCAATTTTTCAATGTTGAGACGATTAAAAATATATATATATAACAAGAAAATAACTCTTCTCTTCGGGCTGCCATTTTGTGATTAGACTTTGAGCCAACCAGTCCACTCATTATTCCCCAAACGCCCAGGCAGGCCATATATTGCTCCGTTCTCAGGGTGTTTGCCCGTGCTGTTCCCTCCACCTAGAATGCCATTTCCTCCCTCCCCTAATCTTGTCCCTTTGACAAATTCCTGCTTGTCTTTTAATATCCACATCAACTGTCACTTTCTTTCTGTGACGTTCATGACCCTGCACCCTCCATACCAGGCAGAATTAGCTGCTCCCTCCTCTGGTTCTCAACACACTTCATACTAACGTCTAATAACGCCCTTACTGCATGGGCTCTTCATCAGCTCATGCGGGGAGTTCGTGTGCCTGTTCTGTGGTTTGACTCTGGGATAAACTGCCTGATTTCAACCCTGGCTCCACCCTAGGTCAAATACTTAACCTTCATTGTCTCCATTTTCTCATTGAAAAAATGGAAATAAAAATACTGTCTACCTCATAGAATTATTGTGACGAGTAAATGTGTATGTAAAGTGCCTTCTGCATTCCTTGCGAGGTAGTAAGTGCTTGCTTGTATTTTAATCATACCAAAAAAAATATTCTGCAAACACTTGCTGAGCACCTATTTTGTGCCAGGTGTGGGGGGTGGGGTGCCATCGTTTCCATGCTTCCTGTGGGAGGTGAAGCAATTTATCTGATAGTAAGTTTGAGAGAAAGACGAACATGCCAACCTCAACCCGTTTCTCTCCCTTGCTCTCTCTTGGAGCCAGTCTGCCTGCAGGACAGCAGCATTTGAGCTGCTCATTCAGGTCAAAGTTCTGTGAAGAGACCTGCAGTGTCCAAGCCCTGTCAGCTCGGCTCCAGGGGGCCGTATCAGGAAGCCCACCATGGCTGTGCACTCAAGCCTCATCTTGAGTCTATCAGAGATAAAGCTGATCTGCATGACTCTCATGTCTGTGTCTTGACAGCTCCCAAATGAGTTGCTATGTACTGGTTCCTCCAACCAGATTCCGGTGCTCGGAATACAAGGTGAATGAGATACAGCCTTGGCTCCTGAGTAGCTCCCAGTCTTGTGTCTGTCTGGTCCCTGGGTGAGGAAGGAATTCCCAAGTTAACATGGTATGGGGCAAAGAGCATGGGTGTTGGAGACAGGTTGGTTTGAATCCCAACTCTGTTTCTTCTTAGCTGGGCAAGACTCAGGCAAGTTACTCTGGCTTTCAGTTTTGTCCTCTGAAATCTGGGGTTGTTGCAAGGGTCAGGGGCTATTACAGGGGAGGGCCATTTGGCACATTCACATCAGTGCTCAAATTAAAGTTTCTGACATTTTACCCAATCATGTTGCCTCCTGCAGCCTTCCCTTTCTCAATAAATGGCCACTCTATTCTTTCCTTGCTCAAGTCAGAAATCTTGGAGTCATTCTTCCCTCCCACACCATATCCAATCCATCGACAAATTCTGATGCCTTCACTAAATATACCTAGAATCTGACCACTTCTCCACACCTCCACTGCTGCCCCGCTGCCATCACCTCTCATCTTGGTAGCTTCCTCAGTGGTCCCCTGCTTCAACTCTTCCCTCTTGTACTGTATTTTCAACTCAGCAGCCAGATGGAGCCCATTAAAAAGTAAGTCAAACACGCCCCTCCCCTGTTCAAAATCTTTCAAAGGATTCCCGTGCCACTCAAGCAAAAGCCAAAATCCTTCCAATGACCTATGTGGCAATATCTGGCCCCCAGCTGCCTTTCTGCTCCAGTCTCCTACTCTTTTCCCCCTTGCTTTCCCTGCTCCAGTCATCTCTTTGCTTCCTGAGCCCCTTGCTGCTCCTCAGAGAAGCCAGTTATGCTCATTGGCTCGAGCCTTTGCCCTCTCTGTTCCCCTCCCTGGGAATGCTCTTCCCCCAGAAGAGGGGGACCCTGCCAGCCCACCGACCTCACATTTCACTCCTTCCTGCTCTTACACGTCTTGCTCCCATAAAATTGGGCTAAATATCATTCCCAGGACATGCCATGTGATCCCATGCCTCCCAGCTTTGTATATGCTCTTCCCTCTACTTGCCAAGCTGTGCACCCGGGCACAGGACTGCCTCAGCCCAAAGGAGTGGCCTTTTCCTAATTTGCATCAAGATGTTTTATGAGCTAGTGGACACCCAAAAATTTGGTCTCTGCACCCTTCCTCACCAGAAGGTAAGTTCCATAGGCAGGGATTTTTGTCTGTTTTCTTTACTGCTATATTCCCATCTCTTATAAAGGCACCTGACACACAGGAGGTGTTCAATAAATGTTAAATCAATGAATATGATTACTTTTCAACAAACTTCATTGTATTGAGTTCAAACCTGACACTAAAAATAAAAGATCATCATGTCTTAATATGGGTAAATGTAGTAACCACAATGTTTCTCATGTGAAACCTTCATAAGAGTGTATATCAATGATACCTTAATTAAAAAAACAATAAATCATCATGCCTTTATTAAATTCTTCCATCTTAAAGTCACTTACAAGTTCCCTCTGTCTAGTAGAGTGAACGTTCCGAGCATCTATTACCACCTTTATCCCATCCCCTTTGATCACTTGCCACTGTGTCTAACAGAGTCTGGGGTGTTGCTATCCAACACTGACTTCATTTCTTCCGCATTAATCACGCTTAGCCTTGCCAACTCCAGATTCCACCAGCTAGTGTTTCCTGTCACTGTGCCCCCAGTGAGGAACTGTCGTCAGAATGGGGCACAGGAGATGGAACGGCAGCCAACGGCCATCCAAATCCGTGTATCCAATTGCCTGCAGCTCTCTATGTACCTGGGAGTCCCTCAGGCACCCGCAAAGCAGCAGGTCCAAAGTCGAACTCATTGGCTAGTTACCCTCACCCTCCCGTACACCTGCTCTCTTCCCCAACTGGGGGCCAGAGCAGGTCCCAAGCCAGAAGCCTAGGACTCATCCTCACCACCATTCACTCCTCTACCCCCATGCAATCAACCACTGAGGACTGTGGACTGATCTTCTAAAACAATTTTTCAGAAAGATGTCCCCTTTCCCCGCCTTCATTTAGTTCCCCATTGTCTCCCTTGTTCACTTTTACAACAGTCTCCCAGCTGCTTCTCCACTCCCACCTCCCAATTCATCCTACAGCCTGAGTGCTCTTTCTTAAAAGTATTCTGACTCTGTGACTTTCCCTCTAAGAAGCCTTCAGGGGAACCTCATGACAAAGGAGTGAAGCCTAAGCTCTTAGACTCCACATGATCGGGACTGTCTCTTCCCCTCCCTGGGAATGCTCTTCCCCCAGAAGAGGGGGACCCTGCTAGCCCGCCAACCTCACATTTCACTCCTTCCTGCTCTTACACCTCTTACTCATATAAAACTGAGCTAAATATCATTCCCAGGACATGCCATGTGATCCCATGCCTCCCCGCTTTGTATATGCTCTTCCCTCTGCCTGCAAAGCTTTCCTCTACCTTCTTTCCCAGGTGAACTCTTCTATCACTTAATATCTTAGAAAGTCTGTTAAATATAGTGGTATCAAATCCAGCTTTCCCATTTACTAGCTATGCAAATTTGGGTCACTTTTCTAAACTCTCAGTGCCTCTGTTTCCTCTTCTGTAAAGTGAGAATAATAACAGAACCTACATCACTAGGTTTTTCTGATCATTAAGGAAGTTAATTGATGGAAGGCTCTAGCACTGTGACTAGAACATGGTAAATACTTAATAAATATTTGCTAGTTTTTAATTATTTATCCTGCAAATAAATCACTTTCCACTTCCATGACATTTCTGTACCTTGTTCAAATGTCTGTAGTGCACTTGTCTCAATATGAGATGACTAGCTCACTGGTCTGTCCCACAGACTTGACTCACCAGACTGGAGCTAGCTTCTTAAGGGCCAGTCTTTAAAGGTGAGCTCAATAAATACTGATTTCCTTTAATCAACTGAATGAAATATAGACCAACCTCAAGTAAGACAGAAGGTCTGTGCCATGGGAATGGCTCTGCTGCACTGTTTGTATTCCGAGGTAGCCTGGCAGCCCCTTTGCCCTTGGGCTGAGGATGCCCCATTCCAGGCTTCCAACTGCCCCTGGCCACCCTCAGCACTGTCCTGCCCAGGAGGGTCTGGGCCAGGGAACCCCCTTCCATGCTGATGGTGGACAGACAACGTTCCAGAGCCTGGTGCTGACATCCAGGCTCATCTTCTACCGCTAAGTGGCCCTAACAGGGAAGCTCTGGTGAAGATGCCTGGCAAGCTGGAAGCGGCGCTCTGAGGGGTGCAAGCACAGCAGCACACGGACAACTACACCCTCCTCACACTCTGAGTGGCTTCAGCATGGGCTACAGCCTGACGTTTCCTTAGCTCTGGGCTTACCTGCCAGCCTCCCGAAACATGCGCTGGGTTTCTTCCTTCAGTCATTCCTACTCCTCGGTGCACACCACCCATTGATACCAGGTACCTCCTACCTCGATGGTAAACCCAGTGTTTTCAGCTTTTCTTAGTCATTGGGAAACATGGACAGCATTTCTCTCTTTCTCTGATTTCTTATATAATACCTGTGAGCTGCTGTCCCCCACAACAAATCTGGAATTCCCACAGTCATTGCTATATATCCATAAGAAAGTTGCTTCCAAACATATGCTGACAGTTATAAGAAAAGGCTCCCACCACTATGCCCCAGCCCCTCCTGTGTATGCCAGCCCTCTCGCTCAGAAACAACTCCTCGTCAGGGCCAGTGTCCCAGCTCACTGGATATCCTGAATGGGCTGCCCAAGGCACTGAAACCCCATTTTTGAGACACAAAGAGCCCACCACTTTGTTAGCTTTTTTAGGTTCTATTAGTCCCCATCTGCCATATTTGTATTAAACGTCAAAAATTCCCTGCTCAGCCTGGCCGTTAAAGTGAAGGATGGGGGTGTATGCAGAACATCCCTGGGTGGGCAAGAAAGAAAGTTTGAGTTTGCTGAGTACTTTACAGACAGTAATGCAATAAAGAAATCGGAATCTATATCGATGTGCATGTCTGTGTCCTGCTTTATAAAGAAAGAAGCAGATTTGGGATAAGAACCGATGACAACTCAGTTCAATTGCCTTTTGCTTGGTTCACCAGAATGGCTGGGACGGAGACCACTTCTCTCTTGTTTACCTCTTCCTACACCCCTCCTTTCTGGCTCCTTTTTCTTGCTAAGAGCCCTAATTCTCTCTCCTAAAGCTTTCTCTATGAAGCTCTGCTGTGGCGGGCCCCTTCACCTTCCGCCTCAGCTTGCCTTTCTCCAGGGACCATTCCTCCCTGGGGTTTGATGTACTAGCCCAGCACCTCCCGGCTAGCCGCCCCCTTCCCCTCTCTCCCCCATCTCTCAGGACGCCTTCGTTTACCCTCCTCGTCCCGTGGTTTCTCAGCACTGCCCCACGGACTTTAAGTTCCACAGACAGTGGAACGACCATAAAAATGGTCCCTCCCCAAGAACCTTCTACTCACAGAGGCTTGTGTCCTTCTGGGGAGACTGCCTGAGGAAGGTGGATCAAATCCACCATTGTTCAGGGCAATTAGCGGCCATGGACCAGAGCCATTGAAAGGCTGCCGGTGAGTGGGAGGCTCTATGCTACAAAAGCCCCATTCATGATCATTCATTTTACAGACACCCCAGGGGGCTAGAAGAACCCCCACCAGACACCCCACTGCACAAGAGAGAGAATCCCTGTCAGCTCTAAAGAAACAAATTTAATTCCCTCAAATTAGCCATAAATCCCATATGCAAACAAGCTGTCTGAAACCTCTCTGCAGATCAGACCTTTTTCCACAGAGGCTGAAAGGGAAACCTTAGCTAAAGTGCGTCTCAGCTTCCTCCTGTGCCTAATTACAGAGCTCTTTTCTTTCTAATCATCTTTATTTTAATGTAAGAATATGGTAAATGTCAGAATGTCAGGAGATGAATGTATGATCTAATTTATTTTTGCAGGGGAAAAGATGGGACCTGAAACACCTATTTAAGTCAGGTGTTCTGAAAATGATTAAATAAGAGGAGTAAGAGGAAGACCTAAGTATAAAATATAGCTCAAGAGACCTAGTGCTACAGATTCAACCTGCTTATTACACTGTATGATATGAATAATTTATCACATTTTACCCTGCATTAAGTACTGTTGAGGACTAATCTTCAGTTTATTTGCAGACCACATTAACCCCTACCTGCCGCAATCTGTCGTTTCCTGGGGAACTTTGTGGAGAGTCTCTCGGCTGCCCTTACTCTGCATTAGCATGGCTGGACAGCAGTAACTAGCCCAACTAGCCCCCTCCTGGGAATTCATCTGGGAATGTAAAGGACCCATGTCACCTGCTTCTGGGGCATTTTTCTTCTCATAACTTTCAAATCCTCCCACTCTTGGGTTGTTCCCTCCTATTGTCATGTCCTTGCCATTTCACTTACTAGTTATCCTTTCATTTCCCTGCCATATACACTAGTCTAGGCCCCAGCTTCTCATGCTGGACTCAAAGAGTCAGAGCTGGACTCCCTACTGACCTTCCTGGCCAGACCAACCTCCAGTTTATGCTCCATATGATCAGTGTTCCTAAAATCTGATTTTAACCCCAGTTTTCCTGGGCTTGGAAGACTTCTGTGGAGTGCCCTGTGCCCAGACA
Organism: Smutsia gigantea; assembly: GCA_032199065.1. NCBI lineage: Eukaryota > Metazoa > Chordata > Mammalia > Pholidota > Manidae > Smutsia > Smutsia gigantea. The sequence continues at coordinate 124,919 of JAVSCE010018085.1, read as the reverse complement.
CAGACCTGCCCTTTCACTCAACACTCAAGGCCTCCTTGGACTGACACAACCATTCCTCCACCCTCACCTCCTACTTGTCCTTCCCAGACACCCTCCCTCTCAGCAGACCAACCCCTATGTCTCCCTGAACAGCCAGACTCTCTCCCACTTCCGTCTCCCAGAGGAAGGGCACCCACAGCCTTCTCTTCAACCAGCCTGGCTGAAACCCCTACTGTACCACGACTCCTCCCTCAGGGCCCCAGACCGCTCTGAGCTTCTCGTCCCAGCCAGGCCTGACTCCCGCACCTTCTGGGGTGCTCCTGGAGCGGGGGCTCCAGGCTCTTGCCTAGGGCAGACGGGAACAGTGATCTGCTTCGAAGCTGGAACTGGGGACTTGTCTCAAAGAGTGGTGGGCATTCTGCTGATTCTTTACAGATTAATAAAAATAACACCTTGTATGGGGCTTGTATTCACATTTTGTAGAAGATTAAGAAGACATCAACTGCCTGTGTCAAAAAACATTATTTTCATTTAGACTTTTTTCCGGGAGGACTTGCTAATGAAGATGAGGAAAGCAAAACATACATCTCCAAGCCATTCCCTGGCACTGCTTTTGCCCCTGAATTATTAAAGGAAGTGTAGGAGACATACTCACAAACAAACCCTTTGTGTATAAAAATACTATACACGAAGCACACCGAGTGGGTGTCAGAATCATTTGCAGAATGATATGACCCCAGCTTTTTGGCCCATTCATTTGCTTCATTACTTGGTATTCCAGTTGTTGCAGAAGGCATGTCCCTGCTCTTTCCCAAGGCAGCAGCCCCTGGGACTAGAAGGCAAGTTCACTGGGAAGGCACCGCCCTGGGCTTCTGCCGCCTCTCCCCGTGGTCCCGGCACCAGGTCCCACGGGACCTCCACCTCTGGATTCCCCCTGCTCACCCGGCTCTACAGGGCCACCTCCTGTTTGCTTCCTTTACTCCCACAAGAGATAATCTCAGACATTCTCTTATACTTTAGGATCCCCAAATCAATTTTCCTTTGCCCATTTTCCAGCTGGGTCTCTTGCCTCAAATCGCTTTTAAAATGAGGTAGGAAATGAACGAACAAGAGAATGACATCTCTTGTCTTCACCTGTGCCATAATATCAGCATTGCCCATTAGTGGCCTTCCGTGGACATTGTGGCACACCAGCCCTGAGGTCCAGGGGATGACTTGGCCCACCACCGATTACACGGCTATTGCCCTTTCCCAGACTCTTTCAGGTCACCTTGGAGCACCACTTATTTCTGATTAAGCCAGATTCAAAGTTTACATGCTCCCACGGTAAATGACCTTCACTACTACTGACCTATATACCTGCCTGAAGGACAGAAAAGGGACGGGTTTGTGAGCCCAGACAGGATGGGTGCCGGCTTTCAAGTCGTTCCTCTCCACGGTGAGTATCTCAGCCTCTATGCCTGGGATGCATCAGAGAACTGCCTTCTAGTCCAACCCTCACATGGAGGCCTCATCAGCTTCCTAGTCACACAGTTTACTTCCCCGTTCACTTGCCACCCAGACTCATTTCCAGCTGTAGCCTCAACCCACAGGCCCAGCAGGCACCCAGGAAACAGCTGCAGGTGACCCAGGTGGCTTGTGGGCAAGGCCAGCCCAGCCCAGCCTACAAGGAGCAACTCATGGAACCCAAAGACAGTACCAGGAGCTCTTACCAGCTGGCCAAGGAGGTAGAAGCACATGGCCAGCTGCCCCAGGGCCTCCATCAGCTCTTGGAGATGGTTGGCCCCAGGACTGCAGTGACCAGACAAACCCAGGGTCATCACATCTCCAGGGAGGTGATTCAGTCTGCACCTGGATAGGGCCACTCATTAACATGGGGCACCCTGGCCCCACTGCTCAGCACCTTAATTCAGCATCTAAACAACTAGCATCATACATAGACCAAGAAGAATTATTCACCGTCAAGGAAACAAGTTCAGAGGACTCTAAAAATCTTAATGAATTCTTGGCACTGGCAGAAAGAATTAAAATCTAAGGGAGGTGGAGGACTGCAAAGGGAAAAAACCCTCAAGTGTGGCAAGAGAAATTATAATTAAAATAGCAAATTACAATTTCAAGGGAGGTAGGGTGAGGGGAGAGGGGAGAAGAGGATAGATGAGTATAAAGGCCAAGGGACATCCAGTGAAGCAGCTGACAGAAATGATTCCCAGGGATGTTCTGGGGAGAAAAATCCACCTGGAAACAGAGAAAAGGAAATGAAACAAGAATTTGCTGCATTATTTAAAGCTTTCCATGGTGGGGGCAGGGGTGAGGGACATGCAGGGGAGAGGAGGTTAAGAGAGAAGAGAATGCAATCGCTCTCCCAAAGGGGATTAAAAGAATCATAAGGGCGTTTTAAAATGACTCAAGCAAAAAGAGGGATGCAAATAATTGTAGGCCATGAAATTAATGGTGGCCAAAATTCTTAGTTCATTCTTAAAACTGCTTAAGAGGAAAAATGAAAGAGAGACATTTGTATGCTGGGGGAGTGGCGGAGTCCTTGAAAATGCAGCTCCCTGGAGCACTGACAAAACCAAACGCATGCCAGAGAAGGTGTCCTGGCATATAGGGCAGAGCTGACAAGGAAATCAGACTCTGTGGCAGGGGTACTCTCCTTACATAAAAATATCTGGCACTTCTCCCCATTATGTGTGGCTTCTCCACTATTTGGCTCTTTCGTCGAAGTCTCCACATCATGTCCAGAAATTTACAGAATCAGAAGATGTCTCTACAACAAACCACATTGAAATGAACAGGCCTGGGTTTGAATCACTTGCCTGCTTTGTGACCTTGGGCCAGTTATTTAACTTCTCTGAGTTTCATCACCTTATAGGACTGTGGTCAGGATTAAATGAGATTAAATATGAGTAAGTGCCTATCACAGCGTTGGGTCTGTAGTAGTGCTGCCAGTGAAGGTTCATTGAATCTAGATCCTTCTCCCCTTGCCAATTTCTTTGATCCAAAGGGACCTTCCTCATCAAGACCTGCCCTTGGAACACCCTCCTTCCTGGGATCTCCATTTTACAGCTCATTAGAAAATACATAGGCCTAGACTCTCAGAGGGAGGCACAAGGCACTCTGGGCCCCCAGCAGAGTCTTAACATCCGCCCTCACCTGGATAGTGGCATTCATAGTCATCACCTGGTCAGTCGGCCAGGCCACCGCATGCAGCCACTCACACTCAAGCCCACACAGCGCTTCACCTCATGGGGCTCTCTTCATCCCAGCTTGTCCCCGCTCTTTCCCCTCAGCTTTTGCCAGCTCCTTCCCACAGGCATGCTGGGGCCCAGACCCTCCCTGAGGGAGGCCAGCAGGGTGGGAAGAGGCGCTGGTCCTGCCCTGTCAAGGGAGGCCGCAGGGAGAAGAGATAGGAGCGGCAGTTGGGAAACAAACTCAATTTCTAAGCAAACAATGACAAGACTTGGACCCTAGGGCAGCAGCGGGGGTGTTGAGAGTTCTGGGGAAGGAGTCAGCAAGGCCCCTTGATGAACTAGCTCTGGGGCACAAAGATGACAGGGGAGCCCAACCGGACCCACATCACCCCTGGGCCAATAATTCAGGGTCTCTCTCTCCAGGGCTGACAGAAGAGGATGACTTCCCAGATACCGCTGAATCCGTGCTCTACTGCTGTCAGTCATTCTACTCTGCCTGTTTTTAAATAGCTCCACCGGATTTCTCATTCCTCTTTAACGGAGTGCCCGGGGACCTGCAGCCTATGCTTAGTAACGGGGGGAGTTGTGGACCATGAGGCTGCCAACCAGGCAGCCGACCACCTTACTGTGGCTGTAAGGATCCCATCCAGGAGGGCCTTTCAGGGTCCACCCTGTGCTCCAGAGCTCTGATTTGACCACATGCCTGGAGGTGGTGAAGAGGAAGTTAAATTTTGCTTTCCATGTCCATGAGGACTTCCAGATTTGTGATGAGAATAGCCACCTGGCACAGGACTCTCCTGTTTGCATTTGCCCCAAGAGGCCCACCAAACACCACTGTGCAGCTCTGGGAGACGAGAACCCTGCTCCCTGGGGAACGGGAAAGAGCCTCTTAGTTGTTCAAACCCCTAACTTACCAATCTTTCAGTGGCAGAGGAGGTCAGTCCCCACCCACAGCCAACCCTTGCCTGGGGTACCCACCTCCCAGTGTATTGTCTGGTCCTGTCTGAGTACTTTGGAAACTATACTAGTCAAATAAAAATCAATTACAAGACTGTGACTTGGAGCAAATCACTTAACATCACCGAGCTTCAGTTCCCTCAGCTGTAAAATGGGGACAACTACCCGTACCTAATGAGATTATGAGTAGGAGAAACTAAAAACACAAGTGCGATCTTTTGGCGAACTGTAACTCCTAGACAAATGAATGTTAATTAGTCATTATTTATGGTATAGGGGAGCATGTCAGCACTTACATCTTGAGGAGTCTTTCTTAGGCCTCTAGCTTAGAGGCTGGAATGACACTTCCTCCCCTCCCTTCTTTTTAGCATCCACTGTACCCTCAATTTACCTCTTTAATAGCACTAGTCAACCTGTAATTGTTGCTTTGCATATGAATCTCTCAGTCTACTGACCATACCTTTTCCTGGCCCACAGCTGGGGGCTCTATATGTATTTGATGAATGGTCAGGCACTGGGGACCGAAGATGTCATATATGGCCACCAGGGGGCAATCAAATCCTTCTTAAGCAGATCGACTTGAGTCATTGCAGAGGCCCTTCTCAGAGGAAAAAGAGCTGTTTAAGAATTGCTCCGCGCTGGGTGAAGGCCAGGGCCTAGGGTCTGGGCCTCGAATTCTCTCTTTGTGTCTGACACTAGCTCTGTGCAAAGACAGGACCATATCTGCCATGGTGTTCTGCCTGCAGCACACGTGTCCAAGATGACCCTAGAGGGACAAACTAGGTTGTGCTGGGAGGTGGGGGAGGATGGTTGAACTCTGCTGACCTGGCCCAACGGCCGGTGTACGTATTGTAGGCACACGTCTGTGTGAGTCCGTGAAGGGCATGTTTATTAGAGCTCTGGGCTCCTCCATGGAGATCTGGCCATCCACCTCCCCTTATAAGCAGCATGGCAGAAAAGTGCCAGACAGATCTAGGTCCACTGTGTGGTCTCAGCAAGTAGCTTCCTCTGGGCCTCAGTTTTCCTATCCATGAAATGAAAGGACCGGGCAGGGTGTCTCAGGGCCTTTCTAGCTCTGACATTCATTCTTTGAGTCTCTGCACGTGGGGTGATTCAAGGTCAAGGGCTCTGAGTAACCTTGGGGATTCTCAGACTGGGTTAGAACCTGAATCCTTGGGATACACCTCTGCTACCTCTAGCTTGCTATCAGGGCAAACCCCAGACTCACATGCTGAATGCTTCCCTGGACCCAGAGAAGAAGGCTTTCAATTACCTGTAGGGACAGTGTCACTTGCCTTTCTGTCCGTGGAGATTTCCTGGGTGGGGCAGCCTCGGCAGATCTCCCCTTGCCCTGTACCACCCCCAGTCCCCACCTCTCATCTCAAACCCCCAGAGGTCTCTTCAGCCACCGATGCTGCTATCAGCTGGGAACGTGAGACTCTGTGACAGACCCACTAGCCTGGGACACTGGCAGCCTAGGGTCTCTTGGGGCTCTTTTCTCGGGGACCCCACCCAAGCCCCCTCCTTTCACCTCCAGGCAGGACAGGCCAGACAGATGAGACTCTACCCAGGCACGAGCTGCTGTTGAAATAAAGGCAGATATGCTTCTTTATAATTTTCCCCTTGAAATAAACCCACACTTAAGAACAACAGAAACATGCAAAATGTGTTTTTAGTGGAACCCAGATGGAGGGCTGGAAGCCCAGCAGGCCGTCTCTGTAGAGGGTTCTTTTCTCTGGAATTCTATCCTCTCCTCTCCATCCCCTTCAGAAACACCCACCCCCTCAGCCCTTGGGCTTGCTCTCCGGCCTGGGGCTTGGGGTCATGTCCCTCAGGCCATCTCCTTGAGGCTGTTCCCAAGGGGGCAGACTGCTGCCCCCATCTCCCTCCAGACATCTAGAAAGATAGGTGGTTTCAGAGATTTGGGGGAGGGGAATGGGGATCAGGACCAACTCAATTCGAACACCTGGATCTGCCGAAATACAACAAAGAGAGTGAATTAAGACATCTGAAAAAAATACTCTGAGGAATTCCGCTCACCCACAAGGCCCACTGATTCTCATTAAATAGCTACAGTTCTCCATATTAACATATGCAAATCAAGCCCTATGCCATGAAGAGGTAGGATACAAAAGCAAGTCCTGACAACCCCCTTTCCACCCAGGAATTGGTCAAAGGAGTTCCCTGTGGGATGAAGAAATCGCACTGGTTCCATTGTTATTCTATTAAAACAACAGTTTTGAGAGTTGTGGCCAAAGGATTGCCTGTTTTTAGAAGAGATGAGAAGAGTTTCAGGGGGAAACGAGGCAAATGGATCCTGCAGAAGCTGCCTCTTCTATGAAATTGTACTGGTCAGTTTTCAGCAAATGCTCCCAATGTCCACCATGTGCCAGAGGGCACACTGGGCGCTGGGGATGCAGAGGCGACCAAGACATGGGGCCTAGCCCTAGATTGCTCACGGTGGAAGAGGAGGAGGAGTGGCGAGCTGGGCCCACGGATGGTCTGCCTCAGGGACCTGCAGGTAAAGATAGCGGGACAGGGATTCTGCCTGTCAAAAGTGAAGTTTGGGCAAGAAGCAATTGATTTTGGAGTTATTGATGTAGATGTGGTAGACAAGCCATCTAAGAGAGCAGTGGAGGGCTGGGAGCCATTTTGTGGGAAGTGGGTGACTTGTTCCTTCCAAATCGTTATGGAGCCTGGTTTTTGTTTCATTTCCTATTGAGATCATTCCTGGCTACAAGGCTTCCTCCCGGCAACTTCCTCTCTCTTATTTCCCCCTTTTCCCTTTTTCCTGTTTATTACTTACAGTCTGTGGGGTGATCGCAACTGAATCATTTCAGGGATGGTGCCGTGAGCGCTCTAGCTCCCTGTCTAGCACCCAGAGGGCCCTCAGTGAGGAGGCCCTCTGTGTTTGTTGCTGAATAAAGGAAGGAGAAGCCCGGCTAGAGTCCTAGTTTTCCACTCCTTCCAGCCCTGCTCAGGGCCTCACTCCACTGGGAGGGAGGGGGCTCCAGGACCGAACAGCAGTGGCCCTGCCAAGGCCCAGGAGCGGCAGGAAGGCCCGAGTCCTGTCTGAGCTTCATCTCCCATATTCAGCCGTGACACTTGGACAGCGTGAGGCTGTGTGATCTCCCTGGGGACCCTCAAACATGAGCCCTGCTCCATATGCATCGAGCAGCGGGCCAAGAGTAGAAGGAAGTGCCCAGACAGAGGGAGACAGAGTATTAAAATTCCACCGACCATTCCATGGAAAGGAGTTTACAGTTCCTAACTGACCGTAAACCCTTTCTCCTGACAGGTCTTGGAATACATCACTCTGGGCTTTCCCAGAGCAGCTGACACATCGCAGTAACGCTCCTCCAGAAGTCAGGGTCTGCTGATTCCAGCAGGGACGGGAAAGCAAGCTGAGAGCAGCTGAAATGGCCCCTGTCTCCTTCGACTGCAGAGACACAGGGCAGGCGGCCTGCATGGCTGGCTCGCTGGATGGCGTGCAGGCTGTCAAGCGCAGCCCTGCGATTCCCAGCCCAAGCCAGAGAAGGTGGTTTGTTCTCTGTCTGCCTCTGGGCGGAATTCTATTCACCTAGTTGGGGAAACTCGTTTTCTCTCAACTGAAAGCGCTGACTGGCACGTTGCATATGTCTTTTATTAATAAAAACGAGAAAATGGAGTCATTATTACTGCATAATTGCAGTTCATTTGCTAGGCCAAATCTTTCAAAGCCTGGGGGCTGGGGGTGGGGCAGGGAAGAAAATAAAAGGGGACCTTGATATGAACCGCTTGGGAACCACCTGTGTAGGAGGCACCTCAGGAGAGGCTCTCAAGTGGCAAAGCGCCTTATGAGAGTAGAGCAAGGTGGGCAGCGGCACCCTCTCAGCACTACCAGACTGCACTGCGGCCCTGGCACAGCTCCAGGAATCAGGTGACCTTAGCAAGGCCCTACCCTCCTGGAGGCTCCGTTTCTATTTTTTTTTCCCCTCTTTACTTTTTTAGGAAATCAGAGCTCATATTCCTTCCCTGCTTGGCTCACAAGGCTGTCCTGAGAATCAGGTGATGCCCATGATGGATTCTTTCCTTTATTCATTCACTCGACCATCATCCACCCAAGTATTTTAGAGGCCAGACATTGTGCCAGGTGCTGAGATGCAAAGGGAATAAAACGTGAACCCTGCCTTCAAGGGCCCGTGGTCTAACGGAAGCCTCACAGAGAAACAGATGGGAATAACAACACAATGTGGTAAGGAGGACCCTCCCACACCCCCGGTGCTTCGGAAAGCAGGAAGAAAGGCACCCCACTCACCGGGTATAGAGAGACCTTCAGCATGGTGGTGCCTGAGCTGACTTGTCAAAGGTGAGCAGAAGAACTGGACATATATCACATCATTTCCAAAATGTGGATGTGACCACTGTGTGTGTGACCTTGACAACAGACCGCAGTGCTCCAGTCTGAATATAATTATTGCTGTGCGGGTTTTATAACGACTGCCCGGTGAGGCTGGAAAAGGAGAGGAGGGCAGTCAAGGGGACTCTTGCCCGGCTGCTCTGCCCCACGTGAAGGACAGCACCCCAGCTGCTTGCTTAAGTTATTTACACTACCCCTAGTCTCCTGTGGATAGAGCCTGGTCCTCAGCTCAGAGCCTCAGTGGTGTGAGCGGGAGGCCCCAGGTGGGACATTAGACTGTGATCACCAGGCTGGCTGGAGAAGAGATTAAGATGGGAGCTTGACCAGTTTTAAGATGGTGGCTCCCATATGGACACAGGCAGGGAACCAGACCAAGTGTATATAAATTGCCTCAGCCTCTTAAGGCAAGAACAGAGTTAAGACTAGAGCTAAGGAAGGACAAGACACCTGTACTTTGGAAACATGCTCATCGTTATGCTAACCCCATTTTCTGTATTTATTTTGTTCTCAGCCTCCTTTAATATCAGGTAAGGTTCTTTAAAAAATTTTTATTGCTATACAATTGACATATGACATGGCACTAAGCTGTATAACATAATTCAATATTTGCATATATTATGAAATAATCACAAAAAGTCTAGCTAACATCTATCACCATACATAATTACAAGTTTTTTTCTTGTGACAAGAACTTTTAAGATATACTTTCTTAGCAACTTTCAAATATGCAATACAGTATTATTAACTACAGTCACCAGGCTGTATATTACATCCCATGACTTATTTATTTTATAACTGGAAGTTTGTTCCTTTTGATGCCTTTAGCCCAGTTTGATTTTTTGTTTGTTTGGTTGGTTGGTTGATTGTTTTTGCTGTTGTTCTTTAGATTCCACATATAAGTGAGATCCTATGGTATTTGTCTTTGTCTGACTTATTTCTCTTGGCATAATGCCCTCCAAATTCATCCATGTTATTGCAAACAGGAAGATTTCCGTCTTTTTTACGGCTGAATAGTATTGCATTGCATGTACATAACATTTTCTTTATCCATTCAGCCATCATGGAGATTTGGGTTGTTTCCATGGCTTGGCTGTCATAAATAAAGCTGCAATGAACATGGGGTACATATATCCTTTTGAGTTAATGTTTTCATTTCCTTCATATAAATGCCTAGAAGTGGAATTCTGGGTCGTATGGTAGTTCTATATTTAATTTTTTGAGGAACCTCCATAGTGTTTCAAGGTAAAGTTATTTTTTAAGATACCAGCCTCTCACAGTTCTAGAGAACTTGAACTAGACTTGAAAGGAGTAATCTTACAATGCTAGAAGCCAGCACAGTGGTAACAACAAAGATCAGAGGGAAAAACCCCTCTTTCAATCCCAAGAAAGATGATGCTCAAGAGGCCCAAGTTCGGGCCATGCTGTCAGCCACCACTGCCAGCTGGACTTTCTCCTTCCTGCGGTCTTCTGTGTCACACTTCAGAGTGTTTTTGTGTTTCCGGGTGTTTCTTTTCACAGAGAAGGCATTTCACTTATAAGGCCAGTAAGAAAATAGGGCCAAGAGGGAACACTGAGAGCTTCCCTCCTCCAACACAGGGAAGAGGACCCAGGAAAAGGCCGGGTCTCATGGCTGGGACTTCTGTAACCTGTCGCTCTCTGGCTGCTGGACCCTCCTTCTGGTCTCTGCCAGCGCAGCTGGGGCTTCCCACACCAGCCATCTATGCGGCCAGGGGTCCTGATGGAGAGGTAGGTGGGCAGGCAAGAGGCTCACACAAGATGGGGTCTGTCTCCTGGCTGAACAAGGCAGAAATGTTTATTCCTCACCTCTGGGCCTCTAATGAATTCCGATTCAAGCCACACAGGCCCAGGAATCCACAGGTTTAATCATTTCAAAAACTAGCCCCACTCTGGGTCAAATTACAATGTGCAAGAAGCTCAGTGGAGCTTAAAGGCCACAACCTCATTATCATTTCATTAGACTCACATTTCAGCAAGATGGAAAGAAATGTCCTCACACACCACCCCCTCCTGTGGCTCTCCTCTCCTCCCCGGCCCTGTGGAATGACTCTGGAGGACAGCGACGGCTCACAACAGCTGTCAACCATGAGAGCCACCGGCCCACTCCCATCATGCTCTCTGCCTGAGGAGGACGCTTGGCTCGGCCGCCGGAGACCTCAGCACAAATCAGCGCAAATGCCTCCCAAATCAAGTTTGCAGGCCTGGGAAGTTTAGTAAAAACAACCCTGCTGTCAGTTTGCCTTCTCACAGCTGGAGGGGTCAAGTCATCAACATAGTACAAACCCAGGCCAGCAGAACCTTGTCCTGCCCAGGGCCCCAGACGCCCTCTGGGAAGCAAAGGGCTTGAAAATGTCTTAAACTTTTCCAGTTTGTTTATTTTCCAGTGTTTAATGATATTGTCCATGCAAGGAGCAGAACCCCAGCTCCTGCTAACAATTAAAGAGGTTTTCTAATTTAGGAGAAAATGTGATTTAAAAAGAGAGAGAAAGAACTTGCACAGGAAGTAAAGCCAACAATCCCATTGAGAACCTGCACGCCGAGAAGGCTTCCGCTGGGAAGACCCTGACTGGGCCATGAGCCCTTGGCTTCAAAGCTTTCCTGGGGGACTGCCCCAGCCAGGGGCAATTTCAGAGAAGGTTGGCCCCTCGGTGGTGCCTTACACACCGCCTGTCACACTTTCATGACTATGGCTTGCATCTATGACCCAAGGTTCCACACACCCCACTACCGCCTAAGTCCAGCTGGGTTCCCATCAACGAAATTACCAGATTTCAGGGCCACTTGCTCCCATTCTGCCATTTGGGGGATTCCTTGGGAGCACCCCATATGTGCTTGTGAGCAGGACTGTCGTGAAGAGTGGCTGCTATGTCTTACCAAATATTCACTGCTCCACCCTTTTTGCTCTGACACCACGCAGCCCCCAGTCACCCAGGATGGGCCGTGCTGCTGGCAGGCCTGGTAAGAGTACTGCCGCCAGTGCCCAGGACCTTGTCTCAAAGCTCCCCAAAAGGGTGGCACTGCCCACCCGGTGTCCTCGGTGCACTGGAACCGCCTGGTCCTGTGCCCTTTCCCTGCTCTGTCACACCCTGTCACCTGGACGCCAGTCAGGACTGCCCTCTCTGGGTCTCACAGGACCCCTGTGTAGACCCCTTCGACCTTGTCTGAGGCTACTCTCTACAGGACTGTCGTGGACAGGGCCTCTTCCCTCCCTTTCCCCGCCTTCCTCCTCACTGCCGAGAGACCCCTGTGCCCCACACTTCCCCAAATCCAGCAGACACATCGGAATCCCACGGCTAGAAAGGGTTTGGGCCACAGCTGGGGGTCCTTCCTCAGACTAGTGCATCGCAGCCTTGGCCGCATATTAGAATCACCTGGAGTGCTTTCTCAAGCCCTATTGCCAAGGCCACACCCCAAACCAAGAAATCAGAATCTCCGGGCATCTGTGATTTTTTAAATCTCCTTAGGCATTCCAGTGTGCAGCCAAGATTGAGAATCACTGCCTTAGAGGAAAGAAAGGAAGGGAAGGACGGTGGGTGGGAGGGCCAGGCCAAAATTGGGAGCCCTTGCCCTGCAATGAGGGGAGCTAGAGCACTAGACCGGTGACACAGCCCGGGACACACACCGAGAAAACCCAGTGATTCTTTTGCCAAACCCGCCAGTGACTCCTGCTGCTGTTGTCAGTATCCCCTTCGGCTGAGTCAACAAACTGGGAGAGTCAGCGACAACTGCTTCAGACCTGGCGGCGTCCGAGGTGCCTGGAGGGAGGAGGTTTTCTCAGTGGCTGTGGGGGAGACAGTCTCCAGCAATTGACTGGACATCGGGAGAGCTCTGATCTGGCCCTAGGTGAATTTCCCAGCTACCCAGGAAGGCTGGCCATCTGCTGTCTGGAATGGCATGACCAGGGACATCAGCTAGGTGCACAAAGTTCATTCATTCATTTGTTCGTTCATCCATTTGTCCATTCGCTCACTCCCATCTGAGGATGTCAGAGCTGTGTGTAAGGACCTCAGCTCTGGAGCAGCCTGGTGGTTCCCAGGCTTTGTTTGTAGCCAAGGAAAGCTGCTTTAAGTGAAACTGTATGGAAATGTAAACAAATAAAAGGGGAGTAGCTCTGTTGGGCCTAGCCCACTCACCTCCCTTTTCCTTAAGGGGGTTTTGCCAGATTTTCCCATTTCAAGGAGAAATGGGGTTTGGAAACCTCTATGTGAGGACACGGAGACCCAGAGCAGGGTGGTGCTTGCCCAGGATCACACAGATCACATATGACAAATCTAACTCTGCTAAATATGGGAGAATACAGAGCAAAGTAACACACACTCCTTGCAAAATTAATGCCTCCACCATGGATGCTTAATCAAATGCCAGTTTAATCAGTTTCATTTACTAAAGAAAGCCTTTGCCAGGCTCCTCGCCAGCACGTGGCACTGAGGGGCAGCTGCAGCCTTGTTCTCTGGGACCCATCAGGTCTCATTCATGTTCAGTTGGGATTCATACCGCCAGCACCCACTCCACCTGTCCAGGCTTGTTTTCCTGATTGTTAAATATTTTGAATATCACACTTGGAGTCCACCACCAAAGTTTCAAGAGTGTAAGAACCAGACAGTTAACAGAAAACATCAGTAACTAGAGAGCCATACCTGCCTTCTCACTGCTATTATTTGACACCAGATGTACTCAATATCTTTCAGGAAAAGGGGAGACCATTCTGTTCATGAGTTGATTTGCACAGGAGACTTTTTGGACATGGTCCTCCTGAAGATACATCTTCAGATTGTCTTCTAAGATGGTGTGAAACCCAACCAGTGCCTCAGGACCAAGGCAGCAAGCCTGAGGGTCAGTCCCTAATCCTTCTTGCCAGCAGTGCTGTATGCATGCACGGCAGGCACCTCTCAGGTCTGGAGCTGTATGTGGAGTGGGTGCTGTCCCTCCCTGGAAATTGCCCTTGGCTGAAGGGAGCGTTTTGCCTGTTATGTCCCTTCCCAAGGGACAATGACCCAGCCCCATTGCCTCAATGGAGGAACACCTTGGAAGGGCCACCCAAGCTTCAGTGTGCCCCATGGGAGCAGCTGTGGCCTTGTGGCAACCCCACAGGCATGCTTCTCCCTACCCAGTCCCTTTCATGACTCCCCCTTTTAGAGGTTAGTCCACGAACATCCCCCAATTAACCTCTGCACACAGGTCTTCCTGTTGGAGTCTATTTCTTGAGGAATCTGGCCCTCAGCAGTACATATGCACAAAATGGGGGCAATAATCCCAATCTCCCAGAGCTATTGTGGGGGTTAAGTAACCTCACTGTCCACATGAAATTCCTCCTCTGACGCAGTGCCCAGAATGAATAGAGTAAATGATCAACACCCTCTTGTTCGCTTCCTTGCTCTATCCGTTCTTCCTTCAGGTGCGTTTATAAACTTTATACTGAGTATTCTCTCGCCTCTGAGGATGACATGTGACTCTCTGTTCATTGGCAGCACAGGAGTTATTGACACATTCCAAACCCAGCAGTTGTTCGATCCCTTCTTTGTGTTCAGGTGTTCTGCGTAGCTGCTGTGCTCACCTCTCACACCACTGTGCACATGCGCACGCGCACACACACACACCCGAGCGGCACTGACTATAGCATGCTGCAATCTTTGAAGCCTTACAAACATCCAAAGTCTTACGCCATCGCCCCAACACACAATCAGAGAACTGCTTGTGTAGAGACCCAGATACCAAGTGAGACATCCCAGGAAGAAGAGATCATTTCCTGGTGGTGGGATCAATGTGGGTCTCATGAAAGAGGTCACATTTGTCATGGGTTTTGCAGGTAGGATAGAAATCCAGTTGACAGAGTGGGTACGAGTGGCTCCCCAGGCCAAATGAATGATATGCCATCCACTGTGGAGTTGAAAACACAATGCATGTCTAGACAGATCCCACAATCTTGACTGAAGACAGGGTTTCACGTTGGAGAGTGAAGGGGAGGAGCGAAGGCTGGGAAGATAGTTTGGGACCCGGCTGGGTATCAAGCTGAAGCTGGAGGTAGTGGGGTTCCACTGATAATACATGAGAGCAAGGAGAGCTCTAGGAAGATTGGTCATGGCCACGCTTGAATGGGAATGATACTGGAGAGCAGGAAACCAGAGCAGAGGCTGTGGTGACGGAGAGGACTCCACACCTGGCTGGGGTATTGGTGAGACAGGAGGGAGGATTCCCAGGTTAGGTGCACTGACCTCCTTTTCAGATCACAACTAAGATTAAAACCTTCAGGGGCAACTGTGCAAATACCCTCAGCAACTCATCTGAGAATAGGCAACAGTGAGCTCATTCCCCAGCAATTGTTTGGGGAAGTGAAAGAGGAAACTGACCTCAATAGAAGGTGCCTGACTCACCGTTTCTGAGCGACCTTGTGCAGGAGAACTCTCTGAGCCTACCGCCAGTCACCTCCTCTGTCCACACCTCGCCTCACAGGAATGTACACACCAAAAAGGTCCCATGTATGAAACACCTAGAGAAACATCTAGAGACAGGACAGACCCAGCCCTGTTTCCTTACTCCCTTGCTGTAAGGCCTTGGGGAAATCACTTAGCACCTTTCTGGGCCTCAGTTTCCTCATCTATAAAAACGTAATAACTATCACTACTCATTTGTGGAACTTTTATGAGATCAAATAACCTAATAAACGTGAAGGTGCTTAAAGCTCTTTGAAAGCGAGTGCTAAAGAACTGCAAGCTGTAATTGTTGATGCTGTTATATAATTGGGTATTATTATTGCTACCACCCCTGTAACTTTTGTATCTTTCTCTGAAGAGTCCAAACGCGCTGCTTATGTTCTTTTATCATGAATAAATCTCAAATGCCTCCTCTTGTTGAGACGTGGGCCTTACCCCAGAAGGCACCACAGACACTGCCTACCCGAAACGCACCTTGAGTCAGATCCTACGAAAGCCAGGAGGGGGACCTGACTGAGAGCACCTTGGGGAGGAAACGAAGGGAGATGAGTCACCACAGTGGGGAAGCTGTGGTGTCTCGGTCAGGGAAAGGCAGGTGACTCAAGGTGGGACACGAAGCTGTAATCACTCATCCCTCTAATTCCTCCCTCTCCTCCGCTGCAGCCGCCCAGATCCTCCCTGTCCCCATCCTGGTCTACCTTCTGGTCCCACTGCCTAGAAATCTAACGGTGCAGCCAAGATGATTCACCAACTATGTGCCTCATTTCCCTTGTCTGTAAGGGGCCTGGTCATCTCTGAGCTGCCTGCTTTAGGCGGCCAGTGTGAGCAGAGCTGCGCCTCATGAGCTGGGGGTGCAAGGATGCTTGGTGACGATAAGGTGTGCAAAGTAAACAGCAGTGCGAGGGGAGGATTTCATGCCTCGGGTGGGGGTAGGTGGTAGGGAGGAAGCCCCTCTGCAGTGGCTATGAGAGGAGTTGTACGGGGATCCTAGGAGGTTAGCTCCCCCCCGGACCCAAAGATCCAAAGCTGGAGAAAGTGTCTCTTGAACATGGGTATTCAAGAGAATATCTCTTAGTGTTCTGATACAAAGTTGTCTCCTCAAACCCCCTACCCACCCCACAAAAACCTAAAACCGTGAAACCCGGACAGTATGGGAGTCACCATCTTCCATCAGCCCATGGCTTGGCTGTTGTACTCTTCCTAAGTGTCTCTGGACTTCCTGGACAGAGGCATGGGGTGGGCCTGGGACAGTGACACTCAATCTATACCAGCTGTGTGACCTTGGGTAAGTTACCCAATCTCCCTAGTCTCAATTTCCTGTGTGTCAAATGAGGTATGTACCCCTGCCTCACAGCGGGAGGGGAGGATAAAGTGAAATAATGGCCCCAGATGCCTGGTGTGGTGCTGGGGTCAGGGCTGGCACACACTCGGTGCTCAGTGTTTCTCCCACCTGCTTTGATCCATGATCTCTTCTCTGGACAATAGCCCTTAACACTCTTTACAGCCACTAGGAGCTTACTCTATGTATTGTCTTAGATATTTACCATGTCATGGTTACTCTTTCATTCCTCTAACATTCATTGGGCATTTACTGTTTGTCTGATACTGTGCTAGGCCCTGGAGATAACTGTGACCAAACCCTTGCCCCAAGAAGCTCGCAGAAAACTGAGAGGGACAAATATGTGCGAATAATCCAAGGGTCTTATGGTAATTGTCCCAGTGGGGGTGTGAACACAAGGCGCTCTAGATCACAGCCTGTGGAATGACTAACACCGATTCCAGCAGTCTAGGCCTTCCATCCAACTCGGTGAGCGCCGGCTGAGCCCATGCTATGTGCCAGGCTCAGCCCAAGCACTGAGGATTCAGGATAAAGAAGACAGTGCCTCTATTTTCAAGGAGCGCAGGGTCCAGTGGAGAAAACAGACAAGAGGACATAAGAATTACACCATGTGGTAAGTGTCTGTGTGCCCAGGGTGCTGTCCCAAAAGAGGGGGAAAGCTAAGTTATGAAGGCAAGGAAGACTTCCTCGAGGAGGTGACATCTAAGATTTGAAGAGCAAGGAGGAACTGGCTAAACAGGTGGAGGGACTGAGTAGTTCTGTAGAGCTGGATGCATATGCACGAGGCTCTGAGCTGCTGGCAAGCTCTCTTTTCTTCTCTTTCTTCCTTCAACAACCTTTGTCCCATCAGACCCCTCAGCCCCAATTCCAGCTCCAGAGGCTTCAGCCCATCTGGTGCCCTAGCTAGGGAGTCATGTGGCTGAGCCTCTTCCTAAGAGCTGGGGAGGCTGCAGAAGGAAAACAGGGAGGGGAGACTTTTGGTGGGTGCTCAGGCTGAGGTGGAAAGAGAAAAAATTCCCCCACGCCAGGACTGATAGCCAGGGTTAGCCTGGAGCGGTGATTAGTCCATGGTAACAGCTGCTGGGTATCAGGAAAAACCTGCTTCCTCAGCTGAAGCCTTCCCACCCGCAGCCCTCTGCGTCCTTGCTCTGTGTTGGTCCCCTCTGCGCCTCTCCTGCCAAATCAGTTCCTGCTAATTTGGTCAAGGTGAAGTGCCCTCACCTTCCTGGGGTTTGACCATGCAGCCAGCAGGCCGCAGAGACTCCCAGCCCACCCCCTATCTGCTGAAGGACATGCATGTGCAGTCACCACGCTCACCCACACGTGCATGCACACACGTGTACCCACTCTTCTCCCACACGCAAACTCACAGTACCCGTGCTCCCACACAGATTCTCACACCACTTACACATGCATCTGCTCAGAGGCACACACACTTGCACATCAGAAGGGCACAGCTTGCATCTGCTCTGTAAGTTGCCCTTGGGGAGGATCAGACCCCCAGAAGGTTCTGGGCCTCCAGCCCAGGGACGGATGTCAGGCCCTGCAACAGAGAACCCAGTATCTTTCACTGAGAGGGTACCAAAGGGTTAAGAGAGAACATTTCCAGGGAGTTTGCCTCTTAATCAACACAGTTAATTCTTTTCCTTTTACAAACATAAATTCTTGGCAGTCAGTAACCAAGAAAGAAAGGGGTAAAAAAAAAACCTTAACCCAACATTAGTCAAATCTTTGCCTCTTCCTATTTTTTTTTCAAGTTAAAACTCAGGGGAATTCAAAGCAATGAGAGAAATCCCAGCCCAGATGGAATGTTTTTGCTAATATACGTCTGCAAGTTATTTAAATGTATGTTTAAGTGTGCGGGTATGTGTGTGTGTATGAGAAAGAGAGAGAGGGAATATGAGACCAAGCAAATATGGCTGAGCTCTGTGTGTGTGCTTGTGTGTGTGTGTGTGTGCACGCCTGTGTGACTGGAGCAGACAGCAGAGCAGAGGAGTCACCAGAGTCGGCTTGAGCCAGCTGTCCTGTGGCCCTGACTCTCCTGTCTAGCAGGACAAGGCCATTACCCAGGACTGTCCTTGCCCTTCAACCTCCGGCCTCCTGGGACAATAGTCCCTGTCTTTGTCCCTTAGCCCCAGGATGCTGGTGACACATTCTGCTAACAATAACCCATCCACTGTACACTTGCCCTTCTTTCCTGCTCAGCCAGAAGATTTGGAGCTGGAGTTTCCAGGCCTGGAAGACAGGAATAGTTGAGAGGACCAACCCCACCACCCCGAAACCCCCCAACCCCTTCCTCCTGGTGGCCATGCTTGGACTGGAAACTGGGTCTTAGATGCTATTCTTGACCCCTCACTGTCCCCTCCCAGAACTCTCTCACCTTTTCAGACCCCCATAGTAGTACCTGTCTACTCTGACCTTCAGCCCCTCAGAATCCCCTGTAGATGACAGGACTGCCCTGTCCCTGACCCATAGGCTCTACCTCCACAAGGTTCCCCACCTCCACGCCACAAGCCCTCCCAGCCAGACTCAGGGTGCAGGAGCTCTGCAGACCACTCCCTCAGCCCCCACATACCCCTAGCTCCCTCTCCTCTGCTCTCTCCTGAGCTGACTTTAATTCTTTTATCTTTTCTCTGAAATCGCTCCTCTGGCCCCATAATCAGCTGTGTGGGTTCCAACTTCCTGGCTCCCAGGGAAAATTAAGCAGCTTTCTCCATGTAAAGGCCCTTTGGATGCTTGGACCACGCCGTAGGCTGCTTGGGCCCCTCTCTGGCCAGGGGCCTACTCTCACTCTTCTGATTCCCAGCCCACCCTGAGTCCTGCGCCTTCCACACTGACTTCTCAGTGCCCCTTCCTGCCCTGGCTCCTGAGAGATCCCAGCCCTTCCATCATTCCTTCTCACGGAGGCCTCCTAGCATCAACAGCAAGGTCCAGGGCCTAGAGTCCACAACCTCCTCTATCCCCAGATCTTGGGAATAGAATGGGGGGCAGGGTGGGAGGGCAGGGGCAGTGCTGGGGGCTGCAATCTACAGACTGCCACTCAGGCTGCCCACCCACCACTGCCTGCTTTCTCAAACTCTGGCTTCTCCGCTCCACCCACCCTCAGAGGCCCTTTCTCCAAGCACAGGACCATCCATGCTCTCCCCTGGCTGGTAAAGGAACAAGGCCACCAGTGTTCAACTCTGAGAGGGTATCGTCTCCTCTGCCCTTCCTCCAGAGCTCCGGCAGGCTCCCGTGCTCACACGGGCGTAGCCTGAGAGAGAGCAAAATCCAGCCAGCACCACAGACCGAGGAGGAAGGCGCAGGGGCGGCATCCTCACGGCAAGGAGAAATGAACTTGGACTGTGTGTCCTTTGGGCTTTCCATGATACGCAGCCAGGGGATAGTAATAGCTTAGATCTGACTTTCAATACAGAAATAGTTGCCTGGAAAGGAATCTCTGAGATAGAAAGAGGAAAAGAAGACATTCTATGGGAAGTGTCCTTGACTACCACCTTGCCAGGGCTGGTTTCCCTCTGAAATGGGTGGGGTCCTGGGACCTCTAAACATGGACACTGGCTTCCTAAGGCCTAAAGATGCCAGCCTGTCTTGGACTAAAGGCTTCAGAGAGCCCATGAATCCCCTGACACTCTATGTGAAATGTTGTGGATATAGACATTATTATGGGAGAATCCCCATTCCCTTAATGATGTTCTCAAGAAAGTCTCTCACCTCAGGAAATTAAAAACCACTTAACTAGAGATTAACATGAAGGTGACACTTGAGGCTGGCCAGAGTGGAGCCGGATAACCTCTGGCCAAATCAAGTGGGCTGGATGGGAATCCGAGAAGCTGACTCCCACTTCCAGGTGTGTGTAGGGTGGGGTGGGGGCTCCTGGAGACTCCATCTTAAAGCAGATCTGCCAGGTGAACTGCCCTGGCACACATTTCACACCTTCACTGGACTGAGGAATCTGTTGGCTTTATCTACAGGGTGCTGGCAAGTACTGGCTGGTGACAGGGTAAAGGCGACCCACGCTGAGCCCTAGCTCTTCCAGGGGCATTAGTGAAAAGTGCACAGGAGGGTCTGCACCCATAACTTGCACGATGTGTATGAAGCTCATCTGTCTCAAAGTAAGAACAGTGCCCACTCTTAAAGGGGCTGCGAGTGTGTCCAGCACTGATGTGGGCAAGTCAGAGGAATCTCGGAAAAATAGGGGACGGTCATCAATGCCCAGGGGCGATGTGGAGCAAACAATAATTGCTTAGTGAAAGTCCCTTAGCCTAACTCTGCCCTGACCAACTACTGGACCCTCTGGGCCATGGTGCCCTCTCCCAGGAAATGATGAGGTCGGGCTGCAGGGCCTCTAAGAGTACCTTCACTGCTGGCACTTAGACTCCCCTTCTCCCCACTTCCTGGAGCTCTGGTGTGGGGGATGAGGAGATTATCCAAAAGCCACAGGGGGCTTTCCCAGCCTTCACCCGCTAGACTCCAAGACCACCCACCAGGGACCCACACTTGGCTCCTTCCTCCCGCAAAGTCAATTTTCCTACAAAAGAGGCTGTGGGAACAGAGAGGTTTTTCCTCTTTCTTTTCTCACTTGTCTGTTGCTTGCTTTCAGGCTCAAACTGAATGCATTTGAAGGATGGAGGTGGGGAGCCCCATTCAGACAGGTGCAGAAGGAACATCCTGGCCCCAGGGCTGCTGGCTGCCAACCAGGCCAGCCGGGAGGTGGGGTGTGTGGATTTTCCTCTGGGTCCTCTTCTAGGACAGACGCACTGCGGTCCCCAAACCCTTCAAGCTCACTTTCCAGAGCCTGATGGCTCTAGAATGCTTTCCTCTGCCCCATGGGTGCCTGTGTGGTTTATATACGTGTGTGTCTAGATAAGTGCATGTATAGAAATCAAGGGTTTACAAGGTGGCAGTGAGGTGCCTGCCTGTGGCAGCTGAGATGCTACCAGCGCTTCCAAGAGGGCAACTCCAGTCTCTCCCCACAGGTTCTCCCGTCACTTCCGCCCGTGACTCCTTCTCCCAACTCCCCAACATCAAGCTGTCATCATCACCAGCTCCTCCCTCACTTTTCCTCCCTGCAGCCAGGCTGTTGCTATATCCTCACTTCTTCCTCCGCAGCAACTCGGAAATCTGTTCCTTTCTTGGTCTCCACCCCCTCCGTCAGCATCCCCCTCCTGCATCCCCATCTCTCCTGTCTCTGCTTCTCTTCTGCTCCCCTTCTTGCCTTCTCTGACTCTGTGCTGTCCCGTCTGTCCCTCTGTCCGTACTTGCTCTATGTGAAGCCCTCTGAACCCCTTCCTGCCTCGGTCTCAGTCGGCTTCCTCGCTATTTTGTTGTGTGTTTCTCTCTCGCTCTCTCCCTCCATTCATCTCTGTCCTTCGACAAGTAACTCAGCCAGAAACTCCTTGGGGAAGCAGTGTTTCTAGCCTCCCTCTTCCTTCTGACCTCACTGTCAAGTTGACTTCTCACCTGGCCTGGCTCCGAGTGGAGCGGAGGCTGCACAGGGGGAGCTGGACCTCCTGGCCTGGGAGAGCCAGTGGGCCGTGGGAAGAACAGCTGGGCTTGAGTAACCAGTGATGCAGCCCTGCCTGTTACTAAAACAGTGGCAGACCCGGCTCATTTGCATGTCATGTCTCTTTTACATAAATCTGCATGTCAAGCTGGGGGCCCCAGAACCAGGTAATGCAAAATGATGCAAAATAAACTAATCAGTGCACCCTGTTGCAGGTGTTAAGCCATTCCTATCCTCCAACTGCCAGAGTAAACCCCACCGGGTGTGTGTCTTTATGGGGGGGTGCAGGGGTAGCAGGAGCAGGCAGCTGTCCTACCTCAGGCTGTGGAAGGCCCCAGGGGCAGCCCAGGGACTCTGGAGTGGTCCGGAGAGAGAGGGTGAGCCCTGATGGCTTGGGAGGGCTGTGAAGCCAGCCACCCTGGACCACAGCCTCATTCAAGCCCTGGAGACTCAGACACCAAAGCTGAGAAGAGGTGGGATTTAGGGCTCACCTCACTCAGTGGGGAAACTGAGGTGCAGGATGTTGGGGAGGGACTTTTCCAGGGTTACCTATCTCTCTATGGTAGTCTTCAGATCAGAAGCCTGCACTTCTGGCTCTAAGCAAAGTAACTGCCCTGCTCCTTATCACTGGCTAGAAGTGATTGAATTTCATTGCTCCATTTGAAGGGCTCCAGTGACTTTGGGGGACCAGAGATGACCAGAGTCTGCCCTTTTTCTCCACGCCCCCTTCAGGAGCACTGTCCCTGCTCTCACCACCTTGGGGCGCCCTCCAGCCCTCCCTGATCCCAACACGGGGCCCTGCTTGCCTGTCAGGAAAAGGCAGCGTGTAAACGAGGTAGTGGCCATTCTGCCTCTGTGTTCTCCAGCCACTGAGAGGTGTGACTTCTTGGGTCCCCCTGGATTGGAAAGTGGTTCCTGAAGCCCCCAGCCTTCTGAGAGGTCCCTTCATGTGGGAGGCAGACAGAGAGCCAGGTCACTAGCACCAGACCCTGTCCCAGACACAGCTCCATTTCTCCTCTGACCAGCAAAGGTGAACCAGCCATGGGAGCACAAACACCCCCAAAGACTGCATGTCCTCTCCAGACACACCTGCCGTCAGTTTAAAAGGGAACCACCGCAGATCACTTTTGTACCACCTCTTGACTGCTCTCATTCTTCCTTGCTGCCGAAAGCTGGCTCAGAAGGTTCCATCTCCCCATTGCGGAGCACAGACTCACTGTGCTGTGATGGCCAATCGCAGGAGGCAGGACATGGAGGAGTTAAAAGCAGGAGCTTCAGAACGAGCCTCATTTCTGCCTGGGCCCAGGTATTACCACTTACCAGCTGTGAGACCCAGGGCAAGACGCCTGGCCTCTCTGAGCCTGGGTTTCTCATCTGTGAAACATGGGTGGTAATGGTTCCTTCTTCCTATCTTCCTAGGGTTATTCTGAGGCTTAAATGAGAAAGCATGCGTGGCACCCCACACCGTGCCTGGCACACATGAAGCACGTATAAATGGTAGCCATTATTATTGCTCTTGCAAATACAGCCATCACAACCAGTCTAGCCCAGGTTAGAAGAAAGGGGTCAGGAAGCAGAAATATGTCCACTTGGAGCCTTTCTCCCACGCCTTCTGCCTCCCATGATCTTCTCCTGTCCCTCTCATTCCTAATCTAGTCACATTAGCACCCAGCAAGAACATTCTAAAACACAAATACTGTCACACCACTTCCTTGCTATAAATCCTTTCTGACTCCCTACTGCTCTTAGGATAAAGCCCAAGCTCCTTGACATAGTTTTACGAGGCTTTTTGTGATCTAGCTCCTGCTCATCTCTCGAGCCTTGTCTCTCAGCCTCTTGTAACCTAAGCTTTGGGGTCACAGTTACTCAGATGCACAAGTCCAAGCTCCCCTCCAGGCTGTGTCATGGGCTGCTTCCTGACTCCAGCTACTCACTTTCTTTCCTCTTATCTTAGAAGTTGCTTCCTCTAGAATACTTCCACTCTTGTGGCTAAGGATTGAAAAAGAAGGGACTAAGGGGCTCCTTGACTAGGGAGATACTGCCTTGAGAGGTCCAAGCAGTAGGGAGTTCCGAGATCGTCCTAGCCCCGCAGCAGAGAAACCCAGGCCCCCAGAAGGATGGGCTCCCTCCAAGGTCCACCCACACCTTCTTAGCAGCACTAAAGGAAGTCAGTGACCCGCCCCCATCAGTGACCCGCTCCTCTGACACTAAGGTCTTTCATTGTAATTCATTTGCATTTAATTACTGAATCACCTCTCCTAGGGAGAATGAATAAACACAAAAGACTTGGGAACCCAAAGGAATGAATTCCAAGCCCCAGGAGAGACCACAGGGATTTATGTACTTTGGAGCAAGGGCTATTAGCCTCTCTACCATCCCGATAAGGGTTGCTGGCTCCTTTTACCTCTTCACATGATTCTGGTTGGCTTCATCGGCCACAGGAGCAGGGCCTGTGACTAGCAGGTTGGGGGGCAAAGCAGGGGCCTTCTTGGGGAGCTTTAAAGGATAGCCAAGTGAGAACCAGTCAAGGCCACCACTGTGTGTGGTAGGTACACAGGTTCTGGAATCAGAAGGCTTGAGCTCCAGTTCCACCGTTGGAGTGAATGGCAAGTCACAACCTCTGGGCACCTCAGTCTCCTCAACGGTCAAATGGGATGATGATAAGCTGTCTCCCCAGGCTGTCGTGAGGGTCGTGCAAGGCGATAGATATCAAAGCGCCTCCTAAACAGTTCACCGTGCAACATGCATTCTTCGCGATGAAATGGGACAAACCCAGGAAGGCTCTGATCAGGAGCCTGGCTCCCGTGCCCAGAGTTGATTGCTGACTACTCTCTGCCCTGCTCACATTCTGTGCCTATCTGTTAGGGACTGAAAGGTATTGGACTTGCAAATGTTTGTTCCTTATGGGCAGAGTTTCCTGAGTTTTATCAGCCTGGCTGATAAGATAGTCCTGCCCCTTGGGGTGAGGTCTGGCACCTGGGCTTCTGCATGGCAGGTGACCTCTCAGACCTTTTTAATACCTAGCAAGTCAATATATAGGCTCTCAAATTACAGGCCAGAGGGGGAGGGGCTGTCTAAGGGGGCCTCCGAAATTAATTCTCTTTGTTTCTGAATCAGATGTCTAGAGTTGACAGGAGACTCCAAGTTAACACCTTTCATGCCAGATGGTGACTGAGTCTCCACTGGCTCCGCTATGCTCAAAACCAAAACGGTTTTGAAAAGACTTGAAGGGAGCACCTTGCTCCTTCAATTAAGTATGAAATCTCCATAAGTATGAAATCTCCATATCTATTTCAGCCTTTGAAAAGTGAAACCCAGGAAGGCAGTTTCCCCAGGCTGAGAGGAGAGGTGTGCGGAATTAATACTCCATCTCAATTTTTCCTGTGTAATTTAATAAGTTTACCAATCTTATCTGGGGACCCAGGCTACATTTAACCACTGGGTGAGCTGGGCTCCTGCTGTCGCCTCACTCTTCCAGTCAACAAAGCCCACATTAGAGCGGCCGACTGCTCAGGCGAGGTGAGTCAGGGTGAAGGGGAAAACAGACACACCTTGCTTGTCCCAGGTGACCAGTTAGCGACACGTCCTTCCTCCCTCAAACCTTCTAGCCGGATCCTCACAGAGTCCTCGGTGCAGCCTGACTCGAACCTGCCCTCCTAGGCTCTGAGCCTTGGGCTCCAGGTGGGCCCCACTGCCTCCCACCTCTCCCAGCCTCAGGAGGCATTGACCTGAGCAAGGTATTGACTTGCTAGGCATTAAAAAAGAAAAATAAATAAACCTATTCTGGGACTTCCCCAGCCCTGTACCTCCAGGAAGAAAGGCAACTGCCTGGGCTAGCTGAGTCCTGACCCTCAGCAGACCCTCCAGCCCTCCTTCTGCTGGCCAAGGGCAACACCAGAGTGCTTCTCTCTCGAGCTGAGAGTCCTTAAGGAATCTGTTCCACAGAAGTGAAATTCTCATAGAAAACTTCAGAATCCCTGGAAAGTAATCCTTGGAACCCAGTGTGGAAATTACTCAGGGTGTTTATCTCTGTCTGAACATCTACTGATCTTCTGCTTATCTCTACAAGAAGTACTTGGGAGGAAGAAGGATACCAATATGGAATTTTTTTCCCTATAAGAGAACTGTAGAGCTGGAAGGGATTTCAGACATCAACTAACCCAACCCCTCTTTTTCATGGACAGATAGACTGAGCAGGGGCTCTGAAGTCAGACGGCCCTGAGTTTAAGTCTTGGCTCTATGGCGAGACTTAGCAAATTATTAAAGCTTCTTTGTGCCTTGGTTTCATCATTTGTAGAATAGGAATGATAGGAACAACCTCAAAGGGTCGATAATGAGATAATGTATGTTATGTGCCTGACATGTATTTACACTAGGACATAAACTCCTCGCAAGCAGGCGCTCGGTTTCATTTACTGATATGTCCTCAGAGCCTAGAACATGCCGTGCCCACGGTAGCAGCTTATAAATATATTTGAATGGCTGAATGCCATGTGTGGTTCTCACTATTATTATTATTGCCCAGAGTATTTTCTTATTCAGCTTCAACCACCTTTTCTTTTCCTATCTTGGACTCCTTTGTCTGTTTCTCCTTGTAACAGTGTGTACGTGGGCTCTGCCCCACACACGCACATTCACACCTGCGTGTCCCTGTGCTGTTCAGCTGCTGTCTCTGTGTCTCTTCTCACCTCCAGGGGGAGAGGGAGAACCAGGAGGCTGAATCCAAACCCTCGCTTTTCCTACCCAACCCCCATTCCATTTAGCGTTCAAATTGCTGCTCCCCTTTACATATCTAAAATCCTGGCCACCCTCCTCTAATGTACTTTGTGCTGCCTAATAAGTCATGGGTGGTTAAAAAAAAAAACTCTCACCACTATTTCTTCCTTTCCAAGGAGGGCTGACCACTTATTTTTGTTTTGTCTGATTCAGAACTGACGGAGGCAATTCCCTTCTGCTCTGACAAATAGGGACCCTCAGCAAAGAAGGAAATAGAGCCAAAGTGAAAAGAGAAAGGGTCAGAGACTTTCTGCAGATTAACGAAGTTCTTATTTGAGCACAGGCAGCTGGACAGTTCTCTTCAGTGTTTCAGAAAAACACAAAGACTCTGAGACCTGCCTTCATTTGAGTCATTTGGATGGAGTTGGGGTTTTTATCTGTGTTATCTTCCGATTTCCCTCTCCTTTTAAGCTGAGAACTGTGAGGAGTGAGTGGGAATGCCCACTTTCTCCTGCCTTTGGGGTCTAGGACACTGGGACAAAATACAAAGAGACAATCCTCAGTTCCCAAATCCCCTTCTCACCCGTTGTCCCCAACCCTGGGTTTCGGGTTTTAATTCATTTTGAATTAGTGATCATCTTGAGGGGATAAAGGCTAGGAAATTGACAGACAAGATTGTAAATACAACGCAAATAATTCAACCCTACAAGTTAACATGGGCCCACAAGCCCAGACATGAAAGAATCAGACCACAGGCAAATAAGATTTGCCTAATAATAGGAAATAATAACAATAAAAAATGAGGCCTATGGTCTGCCAGAGACTAGATTGGTGTGACCACAAGATAAACTGTGAAGTGAAATATTCAGTCCTGGCAGACTGTAGGAGTTTGTGTGTTCCTTTAATGCACATGATGAAAAAACATTCCATTTACTTTCATCTTCTTTTTAATGATTTAACTGAACAAGGGTCTCAATTTACTAAATGAATGGAAATGTTGGTATTTAAGTGATTTCCATTCTTTTGAAATTGGCTTCCCCCTGTTTGTCTGAGCTCAGATCTAATTGGGCACAGGGTCTGATGCCCAATAAGTGTCCAGCTCCCCAGCCAAGCAGGGAAGCCAAATCCAGTGGTCTACCTAGTGGGACTCCAAAGAGCTGAGGCAGGTGGCAGGAGTGCCTCTTACCACAATTACAGGCCCTTTGAATGGAAGGGGTATGTACCCGCCAAGAATGGGCCGTGCCCATCAAGTTCAGCAAACTGAAGAAGCAAGTCTGTAATGGACTGAATACTTATGTTTCCCCCCAACACCCCACTCCCACCCCAAATTCAAATGTTGAAATCTAATCCCCAGTGTGATGGCATCTGGAGGTGGGGCCTTTGGGAGGTGATTGGGTCATGTGGGTGGGGCCCTTGTGAATGGGATTAGTGGCTTCATAAAGGCGATCCATAGACCTCCTCATCCCTTCTGCCATGTCGGGACATAGCGAGAAGATAACTGTCTGTGAAATAAAAACAGGACTTCATCAGACACAGAATCAGCTGGTGCTTTGACCATGGACTTGCTAGGCTTCAGGGCTGTGGGAAGAAAATGTCTGCTGCTTAAGCCACCTAGTCTTGGGCATTTTTGTTTCAGCAGCCCTAATGAAGTCTCGGTGTATAATGAATGGCAGCAAGAAAGAGTCTGAAGTGGGCGCCAGGGCTGGTGTGTGGAGCAGGGAGTCACAGGGCTGGGGTGTTCTCCCCTAGCCTGGGCCTTGGCCCTGAAAAGCATGCGTCTGCCTGGGCCACAGGAGCCACATAAAACCCTGCCTGCTCATCAGTTCAGTGTCCATGGCTCTGTTCCGCTCCAGACACTGGCTGTCACTTGGTCCCCGGCTTTCTCCCAGTCCTGCCTTCCTGGCAGGTCTTACCTGGACTTGGCAACCTGGCTCTATTTCTGCTTCATGACTATCTTGGAAATCCCATAACCTAGCCACAAAGGCACCCCCAGGCTCCCAAATCTACCTCAGTCCCTGTAGCTACATCCAACTCAGGTGCTGTCAGACTCCGGTGGGGAGGGGCTTGGGGAGGTCATGTGGGGAAGAACAGGTGGGAACTAGAGAATAAAAAGAGTGGGACAGAATGGGCAAGGAGGAGAACAATTTGGAAGAATATTAAAGAAAGAGTCAAATATATGCTCCCACCACATGTGGCATGAGTGGGCTGGGTTGGTAGCAAGATGAGACATTACATTGATTTCCAACACCCTTTGGCATAAACAGAGACCCGCTGCTGTCAACCCCAATGCTGTGGCCTCCGTCTGATTCTTTTGGCTTTTAGGTGTGACCTCTAAGGAATGACAGAAGGGAATGGTTGCTCAAGCTGAGAAAAATCTATTCAAACTCCATGCAGCACTCTAAAGCTTCTTCTTTGTGAGCTCTGTCTTTGCTCCAAGAATGTCTTCTTTTTCACTTCTGGAGGTCTTAATGCTTACAAGCAATGACCTGGCTCTTTCTGGTCTGGAAGTCCTGTCTGTCTCCTCACAAAGGGCCTTGCTTCTACTTCACAACCTCCTCCAGTTAAACTCTCAGCACTTGTTGGCAGAGGGTATGTGTATAGGAAATATCAGATTTATAAAACAAGCTATCAGTATTTGCCTTCCTCCCTTGTCATGGGTCAGAGGCTCTGATGGAGAAGTGATGCTCTATGAATCTTTACCCAGTTACCCAACCACTCACATCCCTAGAAAATGCCCATGCTGGTCATTCATGTTGATCCAAACAGAAAACATCCCTTGTGAGTCACTCTAGCTTTGCCTCCTCTTCCTCCACCAACCCAACCTCAGAAAATTTTCTAGTCAGCTTAAAAAAAGAGTAATGACAATCTGTACCAGAACACATATAGCATTTTAATCAAAATTTCAGATGATACAAAATCAAGTAGGGAATCACTAAATGGGGTAAAAAAATAAGGATCCAAATTAACTTTGATAGGTTATAGCAAGGAACTGAATTTAACAAGATGAAATTTACTAGTGGTTAATATAGAGTCCCACCCTTGGGTTCAAAAAAAAAAAAACAAATAGTACAGCTGTATAATTTCAGAATTTGGAAGATGGGGCTAAAAGAGCTACACATTGATTGCAAACTCAAATGAGTCAAAGGTATAATGTGACTCTCAAAAAATCGAAGGCAAATGCTGATAGACAGCGACAGCAACAGTGGGGGGGGACGTGATAATATGGGTGAATGTTGAAACCACAATGTAGCTCATGTGAAACCTTCATAAAATTGTATATCATGATACCTTAATAAAAAGAAATGAAGACCTATCTCGCTTGCTTCCATGGCTTCATGAAAAAGCAACTTATTAAAAAAAAACTGAAGGCAAGTTCAGGCTGCATCATAGGAAATGTAGAATACACTGTCCTCAGCACCTCTGGACCACACCTGACGTGTGTGCTCCCTTCTGACGCCTGGGATGAACACCGACAAATTATCATGCATCAGGGGGGTAGAAAGAGGAAGACGGAGGATCTGAAAATTGTAACAAACGAAGACCATGAAAGAACTAAGGAAGTTTCCCAAAGAGGAAAAAAGATTTAAGGGGGCATGAAAACTGGTTTCAGGTACTTTAAGAACTAACCTGTACAATGGTGTGGGCGGTCACGGGGAAGACAGTGTAGCTCAGAGAAGACAAGTAGGGATTCTGGCATCTTACTACATGGATGGGCAGTGACTGCCATGGGCTATGGGGGGGACTCGATAATAAGGCTGAATGTAATAACCACATTGTTTTTCTTGTGAAACCTTCATAAGGGTGTATATCAATGATACCTTAAATAAATAAATAAAATTTAAAAAACAAACAAAAAAAGAACTTACTTCTACAAAAGGGATACAGCTCCCCCTCCTTCCCTAACTCAAGTGGACAAAACTGGATCCATGAGAATAAGTTACAGGGAGCTAAATCTCAGTCCAGTCTGAGGAAGAACTTATTTTTCTGGCAATGAGAACTGTCCAAAGCTAGAATGATCCTCCTGATGAGGTAATGAGATCCCAGTACCAGAGGCATCTGGGCAAAAGCCGGAGGGTCACATATGAGGGATGCTGCAGAAGGAATTCTTATATTTGTCAGAAGATTAGATCAGATGACACTTTAGGATCCTTTCAACTCCCAGTCACTGATTCTGGGAGTTGCTATTATAATTTATTACACAGTCCCCTACATGAAAACATCTAATTCCCTTTGGTAAAGCAATAAAGCTGCTGAATTTGGGAAATATTTTCCAGTTCTTTTCAGACCCAGTTTTAAAATTGCACATAAAGAGCACAGTCTCTGGAGACAACTGCAGGGATTCAAACTTGGCATTGTTACTTATTAGCTGTGTGACCTTGGGTGAGTCACTTAACCTCTCTGGGCCTCAATTGCCTCATCTATGAGATAGGGATAATAATAGTACCTGCTTCATAGGGTTGTTATGAAGATTAAATAAATTAGTACTTGAAAAGCACTCAGAACTCTGCCAGCATAGAGTAAGTAATATAAATGGGCTTGTTAAATAAAAAAAAAAATGTAAAATGGCTAAAACAAAAAAACAAGAATGGTCTCAAACTTAACAAATAGTTCAAGGACATCCTCCTCCTTTACCAAGTCATCACTAACTGCTCTGGCTGTAAAACAGCCAAGAGCCCAGAGGTGGTAAGAAAAAGAATGCAAAAATCACACAGGCTCCCTGAGCGCTCAGGGGGTGAGCAAAGGCTTCCTGCTACTGGTTCACCATAAGCTCTAACAATGCCTGTGTTCAATGACACCAGCTTATCCCTACCTCTCCAATCCCGCCTCTCTCCTCTTCGAGTTGCTTGGAGGCCAAGGGTGTGCTGCACTGTAATAAAGCAGCGTAGGGGGAGGGCGGGGGCTAGAGCATGTTCCATATACAGGGCCTGTCCCTGGGAGCTTAATATCCTCTTCCTGGAATAACTATTGTCCCAGCTTCTCGACAAATACCAACCATCATTAATAAAAGGACTAATAAAAACATTTATTGCACTCAGCCAATGGCCTCGCTTTTTCTAGCTCCAGGGCTTTGGCAGAGGCAGCTGTTGAGGATTTGAGGGTGAGAGCTGGGAAAGCAAGACTCCCACGGCACCCAAGAGATCAGCCCCTGCCCCCAGCCCTGCCCCAGCTCCCTTCCCAAGGGTGGGCAGCCAGAGCAGTGGGAGAGCAGAACATGGAGATAATGCATCACTGAGGGATCCGAGACTCCTGGGTCCTTTTAAATGGTAAATATGGGGTGTTGATGCTTAAAGAAAAAAACTATCTCATGACGTTCTTTCAACCAGCCTAAAGCATATTACGTTGCAAGATTATGATCCCTATTTTACCGAAGGGAAAATGAAGGCACAGAGGGATGTAGGGGCTCATGTAGCCATATGATTTGTGGCATCCTTGCCAGAACTAAAACCTAAAACTAGCATCCAATATTCCTGACTCCCACATCCAGGACCGTTTTGAACTAAAAAAGGGGCAAGTCTGTATCTGTGTCCAGCTCCGAAGGGGGATCAGTAAATTCTCTGATCATCATCATTGCTTCTCTAAATTATTACTGTTGTTATTATAATAACTAGTGGGGAAAGTTGAGTGGGTGGTGGATACTGGATAATTACTAAGCCCCCCAAATTAAAGTGTTGAGTCTTTACTTTTCCATGGCTGCTCAAAGATGAAAATGAAAGCTGGCCTCCAGGGAGACCTGGGAAGAGTCCTAATGTTGAGATAGAGAGTCCAGGAGGGAAAGGCAATGGAGAAAGGCCAGGCCCAAAGGCCTAGGAAGCCAGTCTTGGAGATCCTGGGATTCTAAGTGTGGATGGCATAGCTGCACAGGAGGCCAGGAAGGCACAGTCAGACCAAGCAGGTTCAAATCCTGGCTCTGCCACTCCTTTGCTGTGTGACCATAGGAAAGTTACCTAACCTCCCTGAACTTCAGGCTCCTCATTGTAAAATGGGGATAATAATCAGCCCTCCCCCACTGAGGCTGTTGTAAGTAAGGGTTAGAGGATAGGCTGTAAGAACTCAAAAAATACGGTTCTTTCCCCCTCGGAGCCTAGGGACTTCCCAGTGAGGAGTATTATAACTGTGGGCCCTCGAGACTCTCCTGACATCAGGATGACATTAGGAGGCAGAGTCTTTTTCTCGGGACCACCCAGATTCAGTGGAGAATAACTTTAGCCTCAGTTTCCTCCCTAGTTAAGACAGAGCAACAAAATCTTTGCCCTCAGCTCCTCCCTGCCCCTGAGGGCTGTCAGATGGATGGAGGAGATACCATACTGGGAGGAAAGGTGGGAGTTAATAACAGCACCCTAGATCTCTATTATTATGGTCTTTATTCTGGCTCTGGCCAGTAAGCAGCAGGGACCAGGTGACTCACTGTCTGCTCACCACAGCCCTGGTCCGCCTGCTGGGACTTGCCTGCCTTGGCAAGATGCCTCCACCTAAGAAGTCTCCACCTCTTTCCCACCTCCTGACGGCAGCTCAGGGTCCTCTATCGCCAGATGGGAAGGGGGCAGGAGGGGGATATTTGGAACAGAGTGCCCAGCTCAGAGGGCCTAGGACTCCTGTGCCATTGGGTGCAGCCCTGCCTCACATCAGTAGCCACAGAGCGAGCCTAGGGT
This sequence comes from Smutsia gigantea, assembly GCA_032199065.1. NCBI lineage: Eukaryota > Metazoa > Chordata > Mammalia > Pholidota > Manidae > Smutsia > Smutsia gigantea. The sequence continues at coordinate 91,736 of JAVSCE010018085.1, read as the reverse complement.
ATGGGGCTGGTAGGAGCTGGGGCCCCTGAAGTTTGTGAGATTCAGACCAACCACTCCTGGAGAGTTCTGATCCCTTCAGAGTATCCCTGGGGATGGCAGGGACCAGGGAGAGAGAAAGTTTCAAGAAAAAGAGGATTCAGGTCTGGGTCTATCCCTGTGACAGCCCTCCTTGGTTGGGTGGGGTGGGGTGGGGTGGGGAGGGGGAGGGGTAATGGTATGAAGGGCAAGCCATTGCCCACCTCCAGGGAACTTGCTCTGAATGGCAAAAGCCTGGCCTAGGATTCGCCTAGAATCTGGGTGTCATCAGAGGATAGTTCTTCAACTCTAACTCAAATACCTGGGTCCTAAAATCCCAACAGTTGTAGGGAAAGGGAACTGGGGCGCTTCTGACAGCCAAAAAGAACCCCCTCCCCACCCTTGCCTTGCAAGCACTCTATAAATGTGATCTAAACATCTGTGACTCACCCGCACACACCCCTGCAGTTTCGTGGTGAAGACACAGCTAATCATAGCTGGTGTTTGGAGAGGCTGCGGGATTTTGCCACAAGCTCCAAGCTTGTCTCCCTGCTTCTCCAGGATGGCAAAGTGGGTATGACTGGCCGAGAGTTTGACAAGGAGGAGTTTCTGTCTCCCTGAGGATTGGCCTTACCTGGGGAAAGAACACCCCCCCAGAAGGGCCATTAAAGTCAGGGTTGGTTCCCTGGTTTCTGATCGGAGCTCGCACCAGGAAGGGCAGAGCTGGAGTCCCTAAGATCTACCGGTGATGTTTGTTTCGGTTTTGGTTTGGTTTGTTTTAACGAGAGCTGGGAGGAACCCAATTATAGGACATCTAGTTGTATTCCTCCCTCTAGGTGAGAAAACTGTGGTCTAGAGGCTGGAATGATTTGTGCAGTCTTTGGGGTCTTAGATGCAGAGCTGCAGCACCGATTACAAATTCAGTGTTCTTTCTATGAACTCTTCTAGGTCCATGTTGCGTCCCTGAGAAACAACAGAAGCTCCCAATCATTAAACATCTGATACACGCCACTTACTAGGTCAGGTGGTTTATGTACATTACATCAGGCTGGGAATACAGATGAGGGGCACTAACATCAGAGGCATGGTTTACTTAGATCAACTGCATATTTTCTTCCAGGTCTGAGGCACAATGATTCTATGGCACATGTTTTCAAATTCACAGCCATTCAGTCTATGCAGTTTTATCAACTGATTGAGCATTTTCTATATACCAGCTCTCCACAGGTTCTCTGGCAGTATACTAGAATCGATGATTTATTAGAGTTATAGACAAAGGGTCAGGAACACAGAAAAAAAGGTGTCCTGGGAGATGGAGAAGGTATATAGATATATTTAGGCAGGGTTTTGAAGGGTGAGTAGGAGTTTTGCTAGGTGGGGATGTGGATGGGAGAGATGAAATGCTTGCAGAAAAAATAACATATGAAAAACCTGTAGAGTAAAACCACTATGAGTACTTGGAAATGACAAATCGACAAATTGTTTGAGACAGAAAGTGGAGATGATACTACAGTGGCAAGTTGAGGCCAGCCTGAGAAAAGTCTTAATGCCAGCTTAATGAGGACACCACTCCAGAGTTTAAACTTTGGATGTCTGCTTTGGAAGGACTCTGAGTTTCTCATTCCTAGCTTATGTATGTACATTCTACCTCTGATCCTGTCTCTGCCCCCAGCTCCACCATCACTACCCCCAGTGCCTGGGCCCCTGGAATATATCCACCTGGAGTGCTAATTAGGCCCTCCGGGAAGTCTGATACCACCTCCAGCTGTGGCCACAACCTCTAGCTCTTTGTGTCTGCACAGGAACCTTCTTTGTGCTCCCCTGGTGTTCCTCTCATTACCGGGTGCTAGTGGAGTCTCTGCCTCATGGCATTCTACTTGGTCAGACTTTGCTGGAAGGTCCATTCACTGGGGCACATGTGGAATACCCAGCTGAGCCATGGAACCACAGCAACCCCTTTCCTGTTGCCATTCTGGTCCGGGCCCCTGGCCTACCTCACCGAACTCTACCCCCATCAGCACTATCCCTCCCCTCGACTTCCACTCAACCTTCCCTTCAGAACAAAGGCTTTCCCCTGCTTCCTCCCTGGCTGGCTTTTCAGCCTACCCTACTCTGGGAGCCTGGAATATAGTGGCAGGCCTAGTTCTTCTAAAGTTGAGAAATGCAGATCCTGAATCCCATGTGTGTTTTCATTTTTAAACTCAGATAATCATCCCAAAGGAAGCATCCTGAAAAGGAAGCCAGAAGATACATTTTGGAGCCTGACAGGCTTGAACCCTGGCTGTGTGACCTTTGGCAAAGCATTTCACTTCTCTGAGCTCCAGTTTCCTCATCTGTAAAATGGGGATATTAGCCCTCACTGCACAGGGATTAAAAGAGATAACTACTCAGGATACCAGTCAAGGAGGGCTGAGTCCAGCTGAGAGACCCAAGCAGGAAGGGACACATTCCTTTGCTTCTCTTAGGACTGGTACCTTTAGCTTCTAGGGCCTGAAAGAACAAACAAGAGTGCATTCCACCGGGGCTTCCAGCTGTTGCAAGTGACTCAGGAGTGAAATAGGATGGAGCACACCCTCTCAACGGCTCCCCGAGCCTCTGTCAACCAGAGGAAGATGGGTCCTTCCTGTTTCAAAGGGAATCAAGGGCTCCAGTCAAAGCCGACCTCCAAAGCCCAGCAGACAGGTGGCTCTCAGGCTGACCTTTGCCAGACCCAGTAAGCAACATAGTTTCATTGTTCCACCCCGGCTGCAGAGCTGGTTGGTGGAGTTGGCTTAGAGAAGGATATTTTGTACTTGGCTTTTGGAATGACTAATGAATGAGCTGTCTCCACTGCAGAAGAATTATGCCACTTAAGCAAAACCCTGCCGGGCTGGTCTGCTCAGAGATAGCTAATAGGAAATGCCTGTCAGAACACTGACGCTTCAAAGCCAAATATATTCTCACTGTGTTCTCTGTTTGCTAAGTTTACTTTATGCAAAATATAACTCAGCTGAAAATATGTAGATGGCAGAGAGCTTGCTCCCTTTCTCTGGAAGAAATGTTGACCTATAAGGAGGGCAGCTCCCAGTAAGCTCTACTGGTCGTCAGGCTGAGGAATAGCCAGGCCCTCTGCTTGGCCAAAGAGCATAGACCTCTACTCAGTACAAAGTCTTTGCCGCTAATGGGCCCTAGCAACTATGATCCTTAAAATAGAGGCAACTGCCCTCCCACCAAGCTTCCAGACAATGGGAACAGAGGGAACGTGGGCAATGGTGAGCACAGACTGCCCAGCCTGCGGTTTCATCAGGTGCTGCAGGGGCCGACAGGGACCCACGTGGATACATTTGAATTTTTGCCTTTCAGTGGTCTTACCCCCCCAGCGCACACTCCCCGGAGGTGAGGCACAAAGTCCTCCAGCCAAGCAGCAACCGAGAAAAGTCAGTGACCTCCAGAACACTGGGCTGGGCAGCAGTGTCTTGGGAACTGAGCTGATGCTGAAGCAATGCAATCTTTGGGAAGAGCATGGGGTGAGGAGTCAGGGAGTTTTTGTCTCCTCTCCTTGTGTGACCTTGTGGGAAACACTTCATCTCTTTAGGCCTTGGCTTCATCATCTATCTAGAAATGGAGACACTGGACCAGCTCAGCAATTCCTGGGATCACATTGACCCAAGACTATCACACCAGATAGAATGGAGGCAGGAGAGTGGTAAAAGGATGCACTTTTCAATTCCCAGATCGTTTCATCTCTCAAGGATCGCCACGGTTGCCATGAGGTGCTGGATATAAAGATAGGAGCGTCTTTACAGGGATACTTGCGATCTCTTAATACCTAAAGTGGGAAAGATTTCCTGACCTAGGTCTTTAGCGTGTGGAGATGTCCTGTGAGGAAGAGCAAAGAGACAGGGACTCCTACAGCCTCTGACCCGAGAACACCCTACTCCCTTAGTGCCACAGTCACCACACCACATGGCAGCAGCTTAGCCCCTCTCCCAAAACACCCTTGCTGGTTAAGGGGGCTGGCCTTCCTTGAGGAAGGCATTTGGGTTTACTCCTTTGGGAACAAGGTGAGAGCTGGGCCTAAGGAGCTCTGAGCTTCCCAGAGGAACCAGGAGAATAGGAAGCTGGGAGCACCCATAGTGAGGCAGGCAGGGGGGGCATGCAGATGGGAACTGGACAAGCTCAGCTCTGAGTTCAGTTTTGTTGCAAGATGGGCACATCTAGAGGAAACAAAGAATGCTCTAGGGTTAATCACATGATGCAGATTTTAAGCACATTAGAAACTCAGAGAGGCAAAGCTGAGAGAGCTGCCGATGTCTCTGAACCTTAGTCCTCATCTGTAAAACATGGATAATGATTACCCACCTTAGAGAACCAGAGGTGATGCATGTAAATGCCTACTGTACCACCTGGCACATGGTAATCACTTGATAAAAGGGAGTTACTATTTTTATTGCCACAGCTTAGAAGAAAGCTTCTCAACAGAGTGGATTCCAGGTGAGCAGAAACTCATCCGTCCCTTTAGCCTTTGAGGCCAAGCCTAGGGTGTCTGGACCTCCCAGCTGGCTCTTCCAAGGCTGCCAGCCAACCTCCATTTACCCCAGTTTGCCACACAAATAGTATCCTTTTCTTTGTGTGCAAAGAACATTGGAGAGCCTTGCCTTACAGTGTTCAGAGTGGGCTGCAGAGCATATGAGGCCTTTGGTAAGGTGGTTTGCTGCATACGAATCAAGTAGAATAGCAAAATCCAGACACAAAGGGTGTGTGGCAGTGGGTCTGGGAGCAGGAGGCAGCTGGGAGGCCTCAGTGCTCTACATAATACTTACTTTGCACAGGGGACCCAGTACAAATTATTAGTTTTGTGATTGATTCTGCTAAGCGGAACAGAATCCACATTGGGAGATATTGAGGGGAAAAAATGCTGGATAATGTCCCATCAAGTGGGGTAATAGAGGCTATGACAGAGTGGTAGGAATAGAGACAAGGATCCAGGGCTTGTGGGGACGAGGAAGCTGAAGAGCTGGGAACCGGCAGGAAACACAGGACACAGCATCCAGAAAGCCGAGCAGGGCTTGGCCGAGAACAGGAACTGGCCATAGAATGTGGGGGTCCCACGGCTACAGGGAAGAAGCTATTGCTGGCAGATAGAGGCAGGGGAGCTACAGGATGCCCAGGAGACCCAGCTGAGGAGATGAGACTCACTTAGGCCACCTTAGAAAGCCATTTCAGTGTTAAGAGCAGGTGTCATTGCCCATCAAGCTTGCAGAGGCATGGCAGGTGAAGAATCACACAGGGACCCCCACATACAGGCAGGGGGAGAGGTTGGAATATGGGGGAGGCCAGGCCAAAGGGACTGACTTGGCTGGAAGTGTGGCCAGCAGTGCCAAGCACAGCAACCAGAGGGGCAGGCAAACGTGGGTCAGTTCAAGTCTACCTGAAGGTTGGTACATCAGGTAGGGCAGCAGGAGTCCACAGGCTGGAAGGCAGTGGCACCCTGCTTTGGGGTGGCTGGTTCTCAGTGAGAAGTGGGGTGCAGTAAGGGGAGTAAAGGGCTATCTGGGACAACTCCCCGTCAGCTGGCTTTTGCAAGAGGAGTAAAGAGCATGAGCTTTGGCCTCAGACAAACCTGGTTTGCATCCTAGCTCCCTCACCTGAGTAGCTATATGACACTGGAGGTAACACTTAACATCTCTCAGTTTTCTTATCTGTAAAGTGGGAATAATTATAGCACCTTCTTTGTGGGGGGTAGAGATTAAACAAGGTCCTTTGTGGAGTTTCTGGCACATATGGACACTCACAAAATTGTACCTGTTCTTACTATGATGACTTAGCCCCTGAGATTGCCAGGCTCCCAGAAAATGAGGAGGGATTCAGAGGATTGATGGGTAGAACCTGGCAGAAGCCCTGCCCCTGTGAGGTAAGCTGTGAAGGGAAAATCCCAAAGGCTAGAGCACAGATAAACTCCAGCTCAAGTCTCTCTTCCACCACTGACCATTTGTAAATCCTTTACCAGGTGACTTGATCTCTTCAAGCCTCAGTTTCTTCATCCGTAAAATGAAGACACTAGTATCTGCCTCTTGAGGGTTTTGTGACAATTAAATGAGATGGTGTATGTGAAGCACCAACCCACTAGGTACTTAGTAAATGGCTCCTCCATGATGAGGCTGATATGTGAAGAAGGAGAGGAAGGATGGAACCATGGGCCATATGGGTGTCCAGGAATCACCCCCTGTACCCAGAGCTTGGCTCTATCATAGCAGAAATACTTTTTCCCTGCAGAAGTGGAAGCAGCCTGAGCTACGGGAGCTCCATATGAATGTACCCTGAAGACATACACACACACACTCTGATAGGACTCGACCTGCCTGCACAGGATGGCTCAGGCACCAGGCAACCCATGTCTGATGGTGGAGAGCAGCAGTGGCTCCAGCTGGGAGGGACCCAAACAGAAGGATTCAGAAAGAGGGAATAAGGGAAGGACTGGTGGAGGTAAGACTCGGTAAGTAAGTGAGTGAGTACTTCTTGCATACTTTCTGTAGGCTGAGTCCTATAGACCCCCTGGTGAACAAGACAGCCATGGTCTCTGCACCCCCAAAGCTAACCCCAGTGGGAGAGGTGAAAGGGGAGCTTTAGGAAGATCATTCAGTGGCTTCAGTGGTTACATGCTGGTTGGAATGGAGCAGGGAGGACACAAGGTGTGGGGCCTGTGCAGGAGTGCTTGCCATGGTCTGGGAAGGAGGAATGAAAGCTGGGGTGGTGGCCAAAGATATGAACGTGTCATGGTGGAAAGAGCATGGGGTGTGCATCAGACAGACCCAGCTCTACCTCTTAACCAGCTATTTCATGCTAGCCAGATTAGCTTTTTGGGTCTTCAGTTCCCTTCAGTAAGATGAGATAATGGTACCTGCCTTGCAGGGTTTCTGGTGATGATGACATTAGATGACACAGAAATCCTGGCTCTTAGTGTAAGTGTTCAATAAATGGGGGCTATTGTCAATATGAACAAGAACAACAAGGCAAATCTAGGAGACACTTTGCAGGAATAACTGACAAGACTTGGTGCCTGAGTGTGGGAAATATTGTAGTTGACATGTGGGCAATGATAATGTGACTATCTTCTGTGGGTGGGAATTGGAATTCCCTGCGGGGAAAGGAGATCTGGACTGCGGTGGAATGGGTGAGTCCAGTCCCAGCTGAAGGAGAATTCTGAAGTCACTTCAAGCCAGGATATACCATTCAATTTAGGGGAAAAAACACTTGAGTTCAGTCTCAAAGTTAAATGTTTCCACCTTTATTTTCCCCTAGATTCTCTCAACAGTTGGAAAGGATGCCCCAGAACCCCAGAGCCAGAGCCAGGGCCAGCGTCGGGCTCCCTCTGGTCCTTGTGCCACGTTGAACGAACTCTGGGAGAAAGCTCCTGGCCCCAAAGTGTGGTGTGGAGCAAAACAGCTGCTCAGTGGACCTCTTCCCTTCTGTAGACTGAACAAAATGTCAATAAATACATTATCTTTTTTTTTTCTTTGGCAGTCCCAATGCAAGAAAGGGGCTCACAGGACACGGCCCAGACAGGAACAAAGGAAACACTCCCACCAACTAGCTTGTCAGCAATAAGCTGCAACTCTTAGAGAAGTCTCTGAGCCAAAATTCTCAGGGAGAAGTTCCAGAAGACTGCCCATCAGGTGAGAAAATGTAGGCAAAATGCAACGTGTCCAATGATAAGCCACAGAATCATCCAGCAAGCCTGCACCCAACTATGTCTTAAGGAGGGAAACTCCAAAGAAGTTTTTCCTTTAATCTGGCACTTGAAACGAAATGCTGCTAAGCCCCCCACCTCACCCACCCCACCCTATGGGTTGCCATGACTACTCAAGTTCTTAGCACATGAAAGAACCACCTCAGCACGTCCCTTAGAACAAAAGAAAATTACTCCAGGTTTCTGGGCAGAGAACTCCAAGGAATGGGACCTGTTACTGGAGAGCAGGTTCTTCAGGGTTGCTAGTGATGAAATATGAGCCTGCGGGGACCAAGGCCTTCAGAAAAGCCAGGAAGGAAACTAGGACCGACAAGACCCCAGTGCTCGCCCCCGCTTGCGGAGCCTGTGCTCTGCCGTCATTGCTGGCTGGCTCTGTCCCCTCAGCTGGGCCTCATTTGGCCCTGCAATGAAGCACATTAAAAGAAAACACATCCTCTCTCCATATGGGAAGGGGCAGGAGTTTGGAGGGTAACAGGTCCTGGCTCAGTAGACCCCAGGGTGACAGCTAAGGGAGCCTTCTCTTGCTGTCTAGGCTGGTTTGCTCTTGAACAGCTGAGGTGAGGCCAACCTGCAGCATAAGTAGGAAGCCCCTCCAAAGCCCCTTTGAAAACCTGAGGCCTTGCTAATGAAGCCAATCTAAGTCTTCCCCTGCATCCAGGAAGCAAAGCCAGGGAGGCAACAGCTGTACAGCCCACCTGGATGCTCCCTCCCCTGCCCAAGCTTCAAGTAAAAAACCAGGGTATCACCCTTGACACCTCCCTCTTCTTCATCCTTCACATCCAATCCTTCAGCACATTCTGAGTGTATTCCCTAAAAATTTCTCATAGCCATCCACATCTTTCTTTCTTACTGCCACTCTCTTGATTCAGGCCTCACCATCTCCAGTGGCCTGAAATGACACCTGATCATCTGCACATTGGAGCTGGAGTGGCTGTTTTAACACACATAAATCTCATGTCACCTCCTGCCTAAAATCTGTCAGTGTTCCCCTTACCTTTAAAATTTCCAACTCCTCAGAAAGGCACGTGAGGCCTTTGATGATGTACACCTCTCACCCTGCTTACCCTCCTCTACAGCCAATAAGGGCGCATTTCCCTGACTTGCACGCTCTCCCACACCTTTGGGCCTTCCCAAACAGTTCTTCTCTGCTTGGGAATGCCTTCCCTAATCCAGTGTCTGGATATCCTTTGCTTTCCCCTCCAGATCCTCTCTCTGCCCTGGTCTGTACCCCTAAGGCTGCCCCATATGGACCACCAACAAACTACAGTGCCTTCTGGCTTCTGGTTGGGTTTGGCCAATAGGAAACGCCAGGAGAGACTGAAGGATAGGAAAGGGTGAAGCCAGGGTGTTGATTCCTTCCCTGAAAGGTCATGCCTTCTATCAAGGTGGCCTGTATTATATGACTCTCTGTCCTTCCTGAGTACAGTAGCCCCCCTTCCCACTTTTTTTGGCCTAGGGGTGGTAATAGCTCTACTGCTGCTAGCCCTGGCCTCTGTGATATCTTATGATATTCCCCTATTCCCTACCCACATCTTTGCAAATAGCACCTTGTACATAAACCCTCCTCAAATTATCCTAACTTAAGTGTGTCATCATTTCCCGTTGGGACCCTTACTAATACAGCCATCCTTTGTCTTTGCTAAAACATAGTCCTTGGAACTAAGCTCAGGCAATACCTCCTCCAGGAAAGCTTCCCTCTTCTCTCAGACTGGGTCAGCTGCCCCTCTGCATGGGCTCCCAGAGCCTCTGTATATTCCTTTGTCTCAGCTCTTTCCACATTTTATTTTCAAAGCCAGTCCTCTGCCCTAAATCTGAGCCTCTGGAGAGTGGATATCATGTGTTGTTGCTCACCCCTGCACCCCAATATCTGGCACAGAGCAAGCCCTCAGAAAACATTTGCTGAATTAAGGAAAGAAGCAGAAGCAGTAGGTCAAAGTGAGACCCTGCCAAAGACCCATAAGAAAATAGTGCAGAATCCTTTTGTGGGTTGCCTACTACACAGGAGCTAGTGTTCCCGGACCCAAGTCAGTTAGATCACAGACCAAAGCCAAAAGAAAGGCTGTTATTTAAAGCATACCCGTACCTCCAGATCCCAGGGCCCGTGTAAGTGAGCATGGGGAAAGAGGGAAAGAGATGTACTAGGTCAGCAGCTGTGCTTCCTGAAAAAAGAGAGTGGCCAGCCTCTCTCAGCTCTGGAGAGACAATGAAAGTGTCCATCCTTGAGCTAGGAGCCCTGCGAACCTGGCATCAACCCCTGGGAAATGCACATCAATTTTCTGAAATAAAGTACTAAAAATCCAGGGGCTGTTTCAAAGGACCCAGCACCGGTCTACCCCAAACACAACCAAATCATTCACTTATTTATTCATTCGTTTATTGGGGGTCTGCTCTATTGGGGGTCAAAGCACTTCTGTTTGATTCACTCTACTGAAATTCTATTTAAAAGGGAAAAGTCATTTTTTTCTTCCAGTCTGAGTCCCTGCTGGGCCCTGTAACAGGCTGTAAGGGCCCTGTAAGGACCAGAGGACTGGGCTCCAGGTAGAAAGGCCCCAGGCACCTGGACCAGTCATGAAGGCAGAATAGTGAACTGGTAGTGAGAGGACTCTAGAATCCTGGCCCCCTTTTCAGACAAGTGACCCTGGGTAAGTTACCACAGATCTCTATGGCTGTTTCCTTCTGTGAAAAAAGGGACTCATAATAGGATCTAACTCAAAGAACTGTTGTGAAAATTAGATGCAGCAAAACATCCTCCAAGAGGCTGCATACAGCAGTGTATCACAATCCTATCAGGCTCTTTTTATAGCAAATATTTTGTAAGACCACCTTTACTAGTCTGAAATGAAATTTATAGACAGCATGACACCTACATACATAATTTTTTAAAGAATATACATTCTAACTCAGGTAAAGAATTAAAAGGAAATAACTTAGAAAATACTATGCATTTTACCATATAATTGAGCATAACTACCCTAGAAGACATAGACAATTGCACCTACTTATAATATGTTTGATTTTAAGAGAATTAAAACAATATTGATGGGAATATTATGGGTACTTCTTTATATCTGGTGTTCTGAAACAAAACTAAAAAGTACTATATATTCATACGACATGCATGAAAGCAGATGAATAGAAGTGTGTTATTTTGGCAACTCAAATATCATGAGCATTTTGCTGTTGGTATTGTGGTTTTCTGAAATGGTGAATGACTCCTGGTAAATATAAAATACAATATTCTCTCAATGTATATGAAACTAGCATTTATGAAAACTTCAGTATATTAAAGTTATGCAGAAAGTACTTTGTGTTTGTATACAAAATGGAATTAGGTTCTAGGCTCAGACCAATATAAAGAAATTTTTCTACCTATATGAATGGCTGGTGGGGCATTCAAATGTCACATGAAGTGCAGGACAAATCTTCACTGTACAAAACTGCCCCACCTAAGGCAGGAAGTCTGGTCCCCTCTGCCTTCCCCAAGAAGTATCCCCAGAGACCAATGTAACATAAATAAACCACATCTCTCTAAAACGCCTTTAGGGGGCAGCACTGACTCCATTTAGGATTAATGGGCCAGAGTTTACGGGGTTATCCAACGGATAAGGAACACAAGGTGATAGCCAAACAACCTCCAGGAACACAGACAGCATTAGGGAAATCTACCAGCACAGGACATTCCAACCCAAATGTTTTCTTGTTTGTCTTGTCTGGTTTGGGCCCTGGCCTAAGGTCATTCCCAAATGCATAGGGGGTGAAGTCTATCTTGAAAGATGTAAAGAAGAAATCCACACCAAAATAGGCAGAGCTATGTCACACAGACTTGCAGGTAGCAAAAAAGTCTCAGTAAACTGATAGACCCTTGGATTTTTCTCCTCCTGCCCGACAACTGGTACCTCTCTGAAAAGTCTATCACCAGCACTCTATAAATGACCCTTGCTCATCTACAGCTCCATCATGAATCAGCACCACAGAGTATTTCACAAGGTTGCGACCTCTTGCTTCTCAATGGAAAGCCATCTTAAGAAAAACGATTGTCTTTTGTGGATATAAACTGCACTTCTATCTAGCAGACTAGTCAGGGCACTGAGGTGAGCTGGCGTGTGCCCACCCCATTCCTTCATGTATGCAGCCTCATGATCAACAAAACCTTATGTGAATCCAAGGTCCTGTTTCCTACAAAAAGGATCAATCACTTCAATCATCCCTGGAAGAGGCAGCTCCTCAGACAGGAAACTGGAATTCAGATGGTAGCACCAGATAGCGGGGGAACCCTCATCTCCTTCTTGGCTTGTCTTTTAGTGGATCAATCTGAACTTTCAACAGGGCAGCTCTCCAGACTTCTGCCCTGAGGCCAATGCTGCGGTGGCAGTACTGACCTCACGGAGGCAGCCCCACACTAGGGTAAGGCAGGCCCTGAGCCCTCATGATCGAGTCATATATTGTCAACATGATTATATGAAGTCATGTCACTCTCTGTTTTATTTCTCTTGTTATCCCCTACCTGCAGTAAAGCCTGGTCTGAAGGAACCTGCCTGGTCTCGGCTTCCCTGCGTGTGTGCTGGAGGGTGGGGACACTGACTAGTGTCAATAATGAATGAGAAACCCTAAGGGAAAATTCCAGGCACCTCTGTCCACAGAGATTCTCCTTTCATTGCTAAGCTTGGAGGAGTAGATTTTAATTCGTTAGGAAAGGAACTCTTCACCACTGGGTCTGGCAGAACTAGGGAGGCCCTAATTTTAGAAGAGCCAGGTGAGACATCCCAGAAGGGGACTCAAGCCCATGGGCTAAGCCCACAGTCAGGTTATCAAAACTTGAGAATGAGATGAAGGCAGGTCTTGCAGCACAGAGACTTGATGTTGGGACCCACCCTGTGGGCTGTATAAAGCATAATTATATCTATTTTGCCTGATGACAAAGTGGGTCCACCAATACTTGGTGGTGGTGAGCCTGCCTTGGGAGAGAGTGGTTCCACCCATGGATAGTATGGGTCCACAAAAGCTGGGAACCAAGCAGGCTTAACATGTATCAACTACATGTGCTTTTAGGGGAAGAGAAGATGACAAGAGAAAAAGTGAATACACAAATAAAATAGAAATAAAAACTAAAGACATTTTCTCAAGGTTTTTTCTTACCACCTCCTGCTCTTCTCCGGAGTCAAAACTATGGTGGTCCCAGGAAGCGGTTAGAGGCAGAAGTCATTAGGGAAGGGACTGAAACAGCTCTGGGTGTTTTTGAAGAGAAACTGCCAACATCATTTCCAAACGTCCCGAGAAATGTGACCTTCAGAGAGCAAGACCTGAGAACTGGAGCAGCTCCTGAACATCCCAGACATCTCTGCCATTGGCCTTCTGCTCCACAGAGCCACCCCCTCAACTTGGGGCACATTTTGAGAGAAACCAGAAGGGAAGGCCTCTGAGTGTGATGAGATCTCACAAAGCCCACACACTCAACCAGTGGTTCTTGACCCTGCATTAGAATCACCTGCAGAACTTTTTAAACACACCCAGGCCTGGACCCCACTGCCAGAGATTCTGATTTAATTGGTCTGGGGTAGGGCTCAGGTATGCATATGCATTAAAAGCTCCCCATGTGATTCCAATGTGCAGCCAAAGTTGAGAACCTCTAGGTTATACAATAGGAGAGGCCCTCACTCACATCCTAGTTACTCTTCATTTATATACACTTCTAACGATCCAGTTGTCTGGTTCCCTGGCTGGGTTATGATTAAAAGCAGCATATTTGGAAGGGGAGAGAAAGGCTACTAATGAAAAGACACTAAAAGCAGTAGGACATAACACTGAGAGTCTGATCTCAAGTGCAAAGATAGAAAACCTATAAAAAGTAAACACAGCGCTCAACCCCTCCCCTCTCCAGCAGATCCTATTTAGAGGAAAGGCCTGAGGGGATCAAAGCAGGGGGACTGCAGTGTGAAGAGCAAGTGATGTCTACTGACTGGCCCTGATATATAAGCCTGTGTGGATGGTTGCTCTACACATTACCTCATTTACTACTCATCACTCATCACAGCCCTTTGAGATAAGTATTACTGCCCCAATTTTACAGATACCCCAAGACTCAAGGAGGATCTTGGGCTTGCTCAAAGCTGCACAAACAGTGACCTGCAATGCTGAGACTGGAATGCCGGTGTTAGTGTGACTCTAAAGCCCACATAAGTTGGAAAGTGACACATCTGCCAGTTTCTATGCTAATATTTCTAATGATGACCCACAGTCTAGAGCTGGATTATTCTCAGTATCCAGCCGTTCAAGATGTTCATTTTAGGAATACTTACACACACAAATATATGCTTTTCAACAGTGATGAAAGAACAGGGCATCCATTTGGGAAATAAATAAATAAATACAAGTTATTTCCCAGCTCACACCATTCATCAAAATGAATACCAGATGGATAAAGATGGAAATGAAACCATAAAGGTACTAGAAGAAAATATAAGTGAATATTTTATAATCTTAGGATGGGGAAGGACTTTCTAAACATGTCAACAAAAGCAGAAACCATAGAGGAAAAGATTGATAGATTTAACTACATAAAAAATTAAAAACTTCTGTACATCAAAAACCACCATAAATTGAAAAAATATTCAACCTCACTAGCATTCAAAGAAAGGCAAATTAAAACAGCAATGAGAGGCCCCCCTTTTCTTTGCTGATCAGATTGGCAATGATTAAAGAGAATGATAATACTGAGAGTTGGCATGGGTGAGGGGAAACCAGCGCTCACACACTGTTGGAAGGAGTGTGAATTGGTACGGTCTTTCTGGAAGGCATTTTGGCAATATGTATGAAGAAAGCCTAAGAAGGCACATAACTTTGACCCAGTAATTCCAACTATAAAATTTACCCAAAGGAATGAATTGATCTACTACACACATGCCCACACAAAATGTGTGCAAGGATTTTATTCGCTGAGGCACTCTTTGCAATATTGAAAAACTGCAATGAAAAATTAGATATTTAATAAAACTGAATCAGTCAAATAAATTATGTTATGTACACAAGAAGCAGTATTATGCAGCTACCAAAAATGATCCTGTATAGGCAAACAGGCCAATGGAATAGAAAAAAGCCCAGAAACAGACTCAAATATATATGAGTATTTGCTGTGTGATAAATATCAAATCAGAGGAGCAAAGACAGACTTTTTAATAAATGGTGTTCAGCTAACTGCAAAAAGATAGAGGCTGGAGCAGTATTTCACTATGTATACCAAGATAAGCATCAACAGGATCAAAGATTTAAATGCACAAAATAAAACTATAAATCTACCTGAAAAATAAAAAAAACTCCATTATAATCTTGGAATAGTGAAGACCTTCCTAATTGATTTAAAATCCACAAGTCATGAAATAAAAGACTAGTAAACACATCTATCTATATAAAAATCTTAAAACTCCTACATGGCAAAAGCACCATACGCACATTAAAAAAAAAAGGAAATGACTAAAATCACAACTTATTTCATACCAGGGTTAATCACTTGAATATATAATTTGTTCTATAAATCAAGGAGGCCAATAGCACAACAGAAAAAAAATACGTTTTCAGAAAAAAAGAAATATAGACAGCTTTTAAGCATATGAAAGTTCAACTTCACTAATGAAGAGTGCAAATTATTGTGGCAATGATATGTCCATTTTTCACCTATCAGATTTGCACATATCCAGAATACATTTGATTGGGGGAAGTTATAGGGAGATAGGCACCCTTATATATTGCTGGTAGGAATACAAAATAGTATACCCCTAGGAAAGACAACTTAGTATTACCCTTTGATTCATCAATCCCACTCTCCAAATTTTTCCTGCAAATACATCTGCACTCATACAGAAATGACATGCACATATATTGTAGCATGACCTATAATAGCAAGAGTTTGGAAATAACCCAAATGTCCAATTACATGGAATTGGTTAGATATCATGGTCCATCTATACTGTGATATGGTAGGAAGCTGTGTACTCATAAGAAAAGTCTCCACTATATACTTTTTTTTTTTTTACAAAGCAAGGTTCCTAATATATAGTGTGAGAAGGGATGGGACATTGCTTCTTTTTCAAAAAGGAGCGCCACAACTATTAAAAGCAGTGACTTACATGAGGGGAAATAAAAAACAGGTGAAGGAGAACATGGGTGCAAGCAAGAATTTTCAGTGGGATACTTATTTTCATTTTGTTTTGATTTTTGAATTATATTATTGTCTATTTCTAAAATAAATTAATGCATTATGTCCAGGTTCATTTGTGTTAATATGAAAGATTTTCAAAATGGATTTAATGTACAAAGTAGCTCACAGAGATATATGGTTTAGGGTTATTTAATTTTAACTATTTTTCTTTTTATCTTTATTTTCTAAATTTTGTACAATGATCATGTTTTATTCTGTAATTACAAAATAGAGAGAAAAAAAAACTTTACTTTAGCCTCAAAGAAAAGTAACCCAGGAAAGATTTGCAAAATGACAAAGAATTTAATATCCTTAATATTTAAAGAACTCTTGCAAAAAAAGAGAAGACTGCTCCAGGAAAAACTTCAGTAAGCAATAGGGTAAATAAATATATATGCACACATTATTAGAAAGCAATAAAATAATTCTGAACACTCTTTAATGACAGGATAGTTATTCTATATCAAGGAAAAGCAGGTTGGCAAACAGTGTCATTTTAGTAAAAATATATCTATACTAGATTTACAGAGTTTATTTGGTGTATTTGTTTATAGATACAAATATACCTCCAGAATAGAATCTGTAAGGACAGGCTCCAAAAGGTAAACAGATACAATTTTTCAGTGGTAAGAACAGAGGCATTTAATTTTTTTCTTGTCTTAACTTCTATTTTTATGCAATGAAATGATTATATGTATAATATAAAAGGAAACATTATTTGTAACATTGCCTTGTGAAAAATTTAGCCACAAGTAAGTTCATCACATTGTATTTAATAAAGAAAAACAAAACAACATAACTGTATAGTAATAGGCATTAAATGTAACATGGGGTCTGTGCGATATTTGCAATCACTAATAATTATGTTATAGAAAATACTCATTAGTGTGGAAGATTCATAGTAAGTGAAGAAATACATACTATATGTATATGAAGCAGTGTATGTAACTCCATTAAAAAATAAAACTGTATATGCTTAGAAAAATTGAGAGAGGATACATGCTTAGGTACTTGGGGCTACCCCTCAGCAGTGGAATTATAGGTGTTTTTTGTTTTTTTATCTTTCATGGTCAGGATTTCCCCCAAGAATCTACAATAAACAGTCAGTCCCTTCTAAAATGAGAAAAAATAATGTGCTCAGGAATTTTTTTAGTGGTTTAAAAAAAATAATGCTTCAAGAGACAAATTCTAAACTAAGAAAAAAAGTCACCCAACCAAATGGAGTCTGGCTAACTAAGACGGGCTATCTCCATCTACTGATGATAAGAAGTAAAGCTTAGCCTTGCTCCTAAGCTGAGGTGTTCATTCCCTCCTTCCCATCTTCAATTTGAGTCTCTCTCGAATGCAGGGTGTCAGCCACCACACTGGCTACAAAGATGCTGCCCTCCAGAAGAGAAGGCAGGTCACCCCACCCCAAGAATCCTTGGTCCAACCACTTGCCGCCTGGCAGGTAAGTTATAAAACTGCTGGCCTGGAAGGTGGTTGGTGGGCAGTGTGACAGGGGAAGTGGCTAGGGCGTGAAGGTTCTCTCCAAGGACCCATTCCTGGCCACAGCCCTGGCCCTGCCCTTGTGCTTCTGCTACAGCATCCCTAGCCATCCTGGTCTAACTGCTGAGCCCCTTAAAAGGAAGGAGTGGTTTCTCAGGTGGGGCACCTCTCAGGTGGACCTCCAATAAGGCCAGGGCAAAGAGGTGGGCTCTGAGGCCCAGGCAGCCCCCTAGGCCCTTCCTGTTTCCTGGGAGTTTATGGCAACAGTGTTAACTGGTCTCCTGCCTTCATTCCCTGCCCTGTCCCACTCATCTTCCAAGCCCCTGCCACTCTCCTAGTAATATAGCTTATTATTTTATCCAAAATCAGTACTTCTCAAACTTTCCCAATAAAGTACACCAACAGCAGACAAAAGAAATGCCTTCTGGGCCTGGAGCTTCTTTGAGCACACCCAAGCTCTCTTTGAAGTCTTCTGTTTCCTCTTAAAAATTCATGAAAATTTTGCATTCTATTCCATGATATATCTGAATTATTTTAATATGAAGATGTTTAAAATTATTCACCTCAAGGAAAACTGATGCTCCTGAAAGAAATATTGTGTTTTTTTAGAAGATCAACTCCTTCTAAACCCAAACTCCTGATAGGCGAGGTTCTTTACAGTCTGGCCTTCAGGACCTCTCTGTTTTCCTCCCGCCTGGACTCCCAGCATTTCCTGACTTGCCAGGTTCTTCCCAGCCCTTGTTTTTGTCAGGCACCTCCTTCCTACATACCCCTCTCTCTACCTGCTAACAGACCACCACCCCTAAAGGCCTTACAGGGGATCAAACACCACCTTCCACATTAAACCTCTTCTGATGGCCCCTGACATACCATGTGAAAGACAGCATGGCGCCATGAAAACAGCTGGTACTCTGGAATCAGAAGGTCGGCGTTCAAATCCTGGCTCCAATTCTTGACCTTGGACAGCTTACCTAACTTGTCTTCCATCTATCTATTTATAAAATGGGGAATAATCATGCTTTTCTCACAGGGCTGTTATGGGGATTAAATAAGACACAAGCAACTGTGTAATGCCCAGCACACGTTCCCTTCTGCTCCTCCAAACTCCTATGGCACTTTATTTATACCGCCCACATAAAGAACATACATTCACATAGTCATTCTTTTTTTATAGTGGCTCCTTTCCCTAAAATAGATCAATGGTTCCCAATGTCCCAAAGCAGCTTCCCACACTACCCCAGGATCCATGGGCTTGAAAGATTTTCGTTATTAAATCAAGCACATTTATGAAATAGCAGCCTGCCTTTCTAAGTTCTCGATCCTATTAAGCTTTAGAATACTGTGAGGGGTCCCAGCCTTTTCTCTCCTGCCTAATTTTAGGGACTGGGAGTTGGGAGCCACCCACGGAGACCATAAACACCTTGAGACTCCAGCTCTGTCTTCACACTTCCCACAGCACCTTACTCAGCGCCTTGCACTTAGAACACACCTAGTAACTGCTTGTGGCATAAACAAAAACTTTCACACAGATGACAGAGGGAAAAGCCCGCTCTAAATTAGCCAGTCGGCATGCAGAAAGGGGTCATTGTTATGGGAGGCAGAGCTGGAGGCAAGCCCTTCTCCCCCCAACCTGGAGCAGCACCCCCAATTACACCAGCCGGCCTCCAACTTCAGTGTGTGAGTGATTAAAAAGCGCCCTCTCTTCAGTGTCTGGAAACTCCTGCAAAGAAAGTTTGCTGCCCGAAGTTGGCTTTTGACTAGAGTCTTAATAAGAGGCCTCAGCAGGCTATGGCTAGACAGACAATGTCACTTAGAGGAGCAGCTTGAAGCGGCAGTTAGGAGAAGAATTATTTTAATGAATACATTTCCTTTCAATTGTATGGGAATATCAAGATCCCATTAGAATAGGGAAGCAATTAGAACTAATAAAGATGAATGCACAGTGCTCCGTGCGTGTGGAATAACAAGCAGCCAACAAAGGGGCTCCGGAGAGCCCGCTCTAATCCAAACGAACTGGCAGCCGGCAGAGGGAAAACGGTTCTCTTCAGCTGCTCAAAGCCCCTGGGACCCAGGCATTCTGATCACGGCCAGCGCATGGTGTGAGTTTGGCCTCGGAGGTGGGGGTGCTGAGGAGCCCCCACCCTGGCCCGGCCTCTCGGGAACAGAGATGGGCTGTTGGCAGTCCCTTGTCGAAAGCCATTCAGACCAGGGCCCTGGCTCCACGCCAGCCTTGCGCCTGCCCCTCGCATCGGGCCTCATTGTGTCCAGGTGGCAAATGCCTTCTTGCCAACTCTCCTTCGAGGTTTAGAAAGGGGGTGGGACAGTGGAGGAGGGAGAAGGGGGCCCTGTGTCCCCTGCATCTCTCTCCTCTCCTACTGGCCAGGGTCTGCTCCTCCTCTAGGTTGGGTGTTATGTTACAGATACTGGTGGGTCCCAGGCAGCCAAACACAGAGGTACTGTTGCTTACACAAATGCTCTTCAAACAGTAACAAACAATTTTCACTACCCAAGTCAGATCGAATCATCCGCCTGGCAATCCTGCCTCAATCCCAGCTGCACATACAGGACCCACGGCATTATGCTCTGCCCATTCTGCTGTGACAAAACCGGGTTCCATTTTCCCCTGGCTCAGGGATATGAGACAAAGCTCTTCCTCTGATCCTCCCTTGGAACTGCATCAGCTGCATGGCTGTCAAAGCTGTCAGCAGAAATGGGGAAGACACAAGCACCTATGCAGTTTGGGGCTCGCTCAGATCTGGGATGAAATATCACTCAGCATCTCCGTGAGGAAGGCACTCAAGAGTTTAGAGGACTCTGTTGCAAAATTTAGAAGGAATCCAACAAGATAACTTTGGCTCCCCACCAAAGCATTCACTGGCCTTAGAGTGTCATAACTTGACATTTCATTATTTAATCTTTTTTGGCCAGACTTTTTTTCAACTAGGATGTGTAAGCTCATTCCAAAATGTCTGCATCAGAGACCAGTTATACTCATGACTGAGGTTTTTCTACCACTTCTCTTAAAAAAAAGTCATAACATTTTATATTTGCTTCTTAATGGGAGAGCACTTTAAAGTATGTTTATATTTATAATCTTACTTGAACTTCAAAATAACTTTGTGGGGACTAGCAGGCCTAAAGATGAGGACATAATGGCCCAGAGAGGCTAATGACCTGGTCCTATGTCAGGTCACAGGACAGGTGAGTGAAAAGGGACACCAGAACTCAGGTCTTCTGACCTAGTTCAGCACTTGCTTTACTCTGGGCCACACCTTCTCTACACCCACAGAGTGCTGGACATTTCCAGGATAATTCATCCTGTACTTCTGCTTTTCCAGTGTAGCACCCTTATCCCTTTCCACATACTAAACTATGATACGCACTGGGGGCTTTCAAAGACTCTAGGCCATAAAGGATCCTCCCCCAAGGTTTCAATCTAATAGTCATCAAAGTACTTGATTTCGTGCCCCCTCCCCACAGCCAAAGAGATATATACTTCCTTCCTTTTAATAGCTTAAGTAATAATTTTTTTTAAACTCTGCCTGTCCAGGACAAGGCAGACAAAATCACAACTGGAAAAATGACTGTGTGGGTCCCTTCCAGTATAACATTGTAGCATCCAGGGATTGGCAAATAGTAAGGCAAAGTCTATTCACCTTTCATACCCCTCACCAGTTTCCATACCTAAAGGCCTATTCATGTAATTTTTTAAAAATCTGTTATTTTTACAATATTTGAGGTATAATTTATACACTGATATAATTTATATACTTCGTAAGTTTTGACAAATATACACCTACACCCAAACCAAGACACAGAACATCTCCATCACCTCCAGAAAGTTCCTCCATACTCCTGCCCAGTTCACCCTACTTCCAGGCCTCTGCTGTTCTAATTTCTATCACCAATAATTAGTTTCACCTATCTTTAACATCAGATTAAATGGAATTATATAAAAATGAAAACTTTTATCTTTCTTCTCACACTCAACATAATGTCTGCAACACTCATCCACGTCGTATCAGTAGTTTGTTCATTTTTTTTTGATGAGTAGTATTACATTATTCATTTTTTAAAACCTAGTCATATTACTGCATATTTGTCCCTCAAAATTCTTCCCATTCAATGTATTTCCTATATGTCTCCTTGCCAATGCTTCAAATGAGAGAATATTTAAGTGGACTATTTTATCTCTAGTACTGTCCTCAGGTAGGAGTGGTTCTCTCTACTCCTGGGAAAAACAGATAACCCAGCAGTCCAACATGGTGGTCATGAGCCATCTTCAGAACAGACAGATCTAGGTTCTCATTTCCGGTCTGGCACTTAACAAATGGTTGGGTTGGACAGGTGCTTTGTGTGACTGTTTTCCCATTTGTAAAATGAGGATAATAATACCTTCCTAATAGGGATCTGTGAGGACTAAATTATATTGTACACAAAATGTTTGGCATAATGGAAACTAACAATAGCCTCAGGCTAAAATATAATAAACATCTTCCTGCTTCATTCACACTTCCAGTTTTTCTAAGTCATATAGTACAAATGAGTATTTTCATAAGTTTTTAAAAATGAAGAGTTCATGATTAAATCTAGGAGATCCTGCAAAGATTTTTTTTTAATAAATGTTATTTCCTATGGAAAAAAGTAAAGCCTTCCATCATTTATTCAGTGACAACTATATATTGAGTGCCAACTCCTGAGGGGCTCTGCAAAAGAGTTAAAGACATAGCCCTGGCTTTTAAGATGTTTGGTTTTGGAAGGTAATAAGCACAAAAATAATTATAATACAAAGCAGAATTTAGTCAATAACAATAATAATAATTAACATTTATTAATATAATGGCTAAGAGCATGGTTCAAATCTCAGTCACATGATGTTGGGAAGGTTACTTAACCCCATTTTAAAATGGGGATAATAAAATAACTTACTAGCAGGGCTGTTCTGAGCAGATGAGTTAATACATGCAAATATTTAGCACAGTATTAGCACAGTTAAAATATGTAATAAATAGCTAACATTTATTGAACACTCAAATGTGTGCCAGGCATTGTGCTAAATATTTTACATGCATTACTTCACATAATCTCCACAGTGTTATTACTATTATTATATCTACTTTCTTGATAAGGTAACCAAGGGGCAGGGAGTTTAGCAACTTTTCCAGTACTACATAGCTAGTAAACAGCAAATGCCACTGGAAATACACATCTATAAAATGGGGGTGATGATAATAGTACTTACCTTGATGAGAACTAAATTAATATCTGAAAATCAGTTAAAAAAAAAGCCTAGTACATAATAAGGTCTATGTAAGTGGCTGTTAAATGAATGCAAATTGCTCTGGCTATTCAGAGATGACAGTAAATGACTTTCATGCATGGAGACTAAGGAAGGCTTTGAAAAGGAGATGTTTAAGCTGAGCCCTGCAAAGAGAAAAAGAGAGATGTGGGGAAGGAGGTAAGGAGGGAGGGAAAGAGAGACCGAAGAAAAAAGAGAAGTGGGGAGGGAGGGAGAAAGAAAGAACAGAAAGGAAGGAAAGAAAAAAGAGGGAGGAAGAGGCAGAAGAAATGAAGAAAACTTAGTGTGTAAAAAAAAAGGTAATAGGAATAGTGAAGTTTGATCAGGTAAAAAATCTCCCCTTTCCTCCACTATTTCTGCCAGCTGTACTTCAATATTTATTTCACTTTCCTTTAACTCCTGCAGAATCTGCTATCCTTACCCCTCATCATCCATTTTTATAATATCTGTGGAGAGCCTCTACATGCCAGGCACTATTGTAGACGCTGGGGACACACCATTGAAGATGCCAGGTCAAGTTTTAGTTCCTATTCTGCACTATAACAATAATCCAAACTGGAATACCAGCTTTTGGTCGGCCCTACTCCAATCCGTTGCCACGAGAGACTAAAGGATACAGAGCAGGTATAGACACTCCCTTGCTTAAATCCCCCTGTAGTTATTTTCCCACCATGTTCAGAATAAATTTCAATCTTCCTAGCACCCTGTTCAAGGTTCTTCACCAATTGGCCCGTACAGCCTTATCGCCCAGGGTTCACCTCCACGCACTCTGCACTTGAGCCACACTAAATGGCTCAAAATCCTAGACACACATACTTATAAATAAGCACCTGCTGAAAGGACGTGGCTAGAATTTCATCCCAATTTCATACGTGTACATTGAAACATTCCCCACGCTCCATGCCTTGGAGGAGAAAGCCCTGGGTACCCTCCTCCAGTTCTCCTGCCAAAATACAAAGCTCAGCGCACACTTGCCGCCAGTCGCGTGGCAGAGAAGTCCGTGCGAAACTCATCGACTAGGGAGCCGGAAGGGGAGGGGCTTCGCGCGGTCCCGGGAACGCCGAATGGGCAGAGTTGGCCGGAAGTGGGCCGGCGAACCTGCGCTCGGGCGCGCACTGAGGCTGCGCCGCAGGTCTTCAGTGCCCACGGCATTGAGACAACCGTCCCTAGTCCTCTCAGGTGCCGCCCGGCAGCCACAGATCCCCTTCCCTCGTCTCTCCTAGTTCTCCTCCTGCCGCCCTAATCGCTGTCCAGCCCCTCCGCCGGGGTTTGCGCCAGCGGCTCGCACGCCCCTCAGTCCGTGTGCGTGCTTTGCACCTGCCTGCCCGAGAACGAGTTGCAGAAACCCGAGAGCGGGAGACTACCCATCCCTCAGGTGGAGGGGAAGAAGGATGGCGGCCATGACGGTGAGACCCAGGCCCTGACTGCCTCGCAGGGGGAGGCGCTGAGACCCCACCTGCAGGAGAGCCCTCAGGAGGACTTTGGTGCCGGGAGGGAGGAGGGCGCTGCAGAGTCCACTGTCACCCCGAAAGGCGCGAGGGCCTTGGCAGCCTTGGCCCTGCGCAGCCCGTACCGCCGTTTGGATCGGACGGTGACCGAATTAGTGCAGTTCAAGAGTCCCGTCACTCGCTCCGAGATGGTGAAATACGTTATCGAGACTTGAAGGATCTGTTCCCCGAGATCCGCAAGGGCCGCAGAGCATCCTCATTATGTCATGTTCCGAGCTGAAACAGCGTAGCCACAAGCACCACACTTACATCCTGATCAACAAACTAAAACCTCTTGAGAAGCAGGAGAATCTGGGAGAAGATGGCCCCAGATTGGGTCTCTTAATAATGATCTTGAGCCTTATCTACATGAAAGGTAACAGCGCCAGAGAGGCACAGGTCTGGGATATGCTGCGTCGGTTGGGGGTGCGTCCCTCAAAGTATCACTTCCTCTTTTGGGTACCCGAAGACGCTGCTTATGGAAGATTTCGTGCTGCAGCGATACCTCAGTTACAGGCGGGTGCCACACACCAATCCACACGAATGTAAATATTCTTGGGGTCCTGAAGCAACCTGGAAACCAGCAAGATGAAAACCCTGGGGTTCGTGGCCAAGCCCCATAAGATCCCTAGCACTGGCCTGTGCAGTACCGTGAGGCCCTGTCAGACAAGGCCTACGGGACCAGAGCCAAGGCCTGGGTTGAGGCCAGTATAAGGGCCAGTGCTAGGGCCGGCATCCACCCCTTGTGAGGGCCGGTGGAAAGGTGGTCAGGAGGGTCCCCCTGAGTGTGGAAACCACTGTCTTTTGAGTCATAAGTAGTATAAGTGTGTGTGTGTGTGGGGGGGGTCGTATTTCTGTAGAAGTATTTATGAAACTAGGATTTAGGTTTTGTATCTTGCTACATTTTGTTATATTTAATATACTGTTACATTGATATTTATAAATGAGATTGGTCTACTTTTTCCTGTAGGATTTTATTGTAGAGTTTTGTAAAATGGATTGGAAAACTTTACATTTTATTCTGTGGTCTTGAACAAATTATATAGCATTGTAATGCTGTACTTAAATGGTTTGAAGGAACTCAGCAGTATGATGGTCTGATACCAGGGTGGGAAAATAGCTGATTGGTGTCTAGCTTCGCAACACTTTTTGTCTATTGTATAAAGAAAAAAGAATGACATGTACCTCTATTTGCTTAGCTTTATAGTATCTGGAGAAGAATTAAGATGCTGTGAATTAGAAGTATACCCTGGTATACTTAATAAACTAAAGCTGTTGAGCATCTTTTGTGTGATGCATTATTTGGGGCGTTTGGGGATAGAATGCTAAACAAGATAAAGGTACTAATTTTTGGAACTGTACAGTAAGTAAATAAACCAGAAGTTAACATTGCAGTGAATTGAAGGCTATAGAGGGGCACCTAACCCAGCTGGGGTGACTGGGTAAGGCTTGTGTGAGGTTACCTTTAGTCAGACTTTGGGGGGAAGGGAGAAAAATGGGGCAGATGGAGGGGAGGGGAAGGAAAAGAGGACGTTGGGCATGGGAGATGGCATTTAAAATAACTAAAGATCACAGTTGCTCCTTAGTAACATAGGAAGAAGACTTGATACATGGCAGATCTGGAAAACACCCTATCTTTGCCAGGTTAATTGTTCCCAGGTAGCTACAGTGCACGAACAATGATGGTGACTGTTAGCATTTTGGTCCTCTCCATCTCCCTTCCCTCAGTCTCTTCAAGGTTCCCTCTTCTACCAAAGCCCTAAGAGACCAAATACTATAACAATTCTGGAAAGTATGTAGTGCGGGTGAAGGATACATAAATGATGTTCACTACTACCAAGAATTTCCACTTTAAGATCTCTCTCCTGGTTCTGTCATCCACTCTACCTGCCACCTGCCGCCTCTCATCTGGTGACTTGAAAGACATCCCTCACATCTTAACTGGCCATGACGAGCCATCTACACAAGCAGCATGGGCCCCTGCAATACCTACCACCTCCACTCTGTGGATAAATCCTGTAGAATTGGTACATAGAATAATAGGGTCCCTAGAGGAGTGGTAACCAAACCAAAGGTGTGTGTTTGGGGGGCAGGGGAAGCTGTTCCCCTACAGCTGCCATATACAGAAGAGTTGCTTTCTACTCTCTTTACTGCCAGTTTTTTTCTGCTTTCATTTGTGTCCAAAGAACATTTCTGAGTATGTAAAGGCTAGCATGGAATGCAGGCCTAGGGATCCAACAAATCAGCCTGAGACCAAAAGCTATAAGCTTATGGGCAAAAAATTACTAATGATTAAAGACACAACTTATGAGCAGTGTATAATTCATTACACAAAAATATTGAGTGCCCACTATATGCCAAGGACTTTGCTGGGTTCCAAAGATTAAAGTGAGAATTCTGTCTGTACCCTCAAGGAGCGATAACAATGATCATTTCTTAACAGCTGCTGAGAAGTCAGCAATGTGTGCATCTGAGGGGCAGATTACTTAGTGATTTGCGTAAGCTCACTTGGTCAGCAAACAACAGCACCAAGACTAGAACCAGGTCCCTTTCCCCCCAGTTCAGTGTGTTTCATCCTAGTGTACTGTTCCCCATTCCGGGCTTCCAGTGTTATGTGGTTTTAGTCATCACAACTCCAAAAAAACCAAGCAAGTCCTGTGTAATTATCTTCAGTTGTCACTGCAGTCCTTATGAGAGGGAAATAAAGTAGAAATACTCCCCATTTTATTGGTGGCAGAGGTGACTTTGCTGAAGGTCAGACATGTAACATCTGGCAAGGACAGGATTAACAACAGTACCATTTATTAAACATCTACAGACCAAAGGCATATTTTCCTCTACTCTTCCCAACCACATTGCAAAATAGGTGTTACTAAATACCTTCATTTTACAGATGTTAATGATGGTAATACTTTCCATTCACTCAATACCTAAGAGTGCCAGCTTTTTATGCTTAACATATGTTTTAATGATTTTTATAATAATCTTATAGGCCAGATATTATCTGTTCTGTTTTGCACTAAGCAAATAGATTCAGCGAATCTCTAAGGTCTCGCAGACAGTGTAATACAAAACAAGGACTGGAACTGAAGTCTGAGGCAAAAGCCTGTACTTTTCACTATTTTACATTTCCTTCTTGAGACTCCTTCCAGATTTGGTTCAATTGTCTCTGGCCTCATGTTCTTTTTTCAAATACTGCTGTCTCTGCAGATACAAACAAGGATTTTGTAGCCAAGGTAGTTATGACAAAATACTGGCCTGCAGGAGGGTGACAAGGAGGCTCAAATAAAGCTGGAGAATTATCTGTGAACACTGGTTCTTGCTCTGCTCACTCTTCCCAGAGTCTCGGAGTGCTGACTACATGCAGAATGTGTATCTTTGCTCGAATGCAGTATGGTTTGCCCTTAGAGGCCATGTTGCCTCAGTCTACTTCAGTCTGCTCTCTCCACTAAGTTTCAGATTAAGTCCTTCATGCCTTGGAACAATGAAATAACATTCGTGAACCTGTAAATACAATTCCCAGTGTTGTTTCCAGGTGGTACAAAGGGCTATACCCTTGCCTCTGGAGAAAAGACCTCCCGTGTCACAGGTGCCATCATCAGCTTCTCCAGAGTACTGAACATGTGGCCTCTGGGCCCATGTGTAGAGCAGACATTGGCCAAGGTAAGGGCAAGAGATGAATTTTCCTGTTACATCTAGTCATTCACATGAGGGAGAAGAAAGGCCTGGATCTCCTCCCTGCTTCTGCTTCAGGCACAAACAGCTAGATCTTTCTGGGTGAAACATGGGTTGAGGAGAGGCTGCTGGTGGAGAGTGGTGGCAGATGGGTCACTCCAAGTCATGCTCTACTACAACTAGAAAGCAAAGCCAGTGAAGGAAATTCCCTTGAAAACTACGAGTCATGTCTTAAGACAATGGGAAGGTTTCAGTTCAGCCACAGACTCTGCAGGGACCTTGATACTCACCAGAGTCGGGACTTTTTGATCCACTGAGACTTGGAGAATGGGTGTTTGGAAACAGACTTAGGCTGGTCACAGCACCAACACCTAGCAGGCATGTAGGGCTCCAGAGGTGGCAGCTCATTTATGGTCCCTGCAAATCAGGCCTCATTCACAGGCTCAATCAGTTTCCACTTGAGATAATTATGCTTCTTGCTTTGGTCATGGTGGCAATTGATGCCTGTGCAAATTATTTCTCAAATTGTGCAGCCTAGCAGAGATGGCAACAATTACGTCCCAGCGGAAACACAGTGTACTGACTAAGGAGGGTAGGTATTCTGAAGCGTCCTAATCAAGGTCTTTAAAAAATCATGACTCTGTGACCTTGAACAAGGCATTCAGACTCTGAGGTCTGAAGCTCTAGGGAAAAGTTTAGTGGACGATGAGAGTAGTGGACGGTTACCATCCACACCCACACTGCATCCCACCAGCTGATTGGAGAACCTGCCCCGTTTCCCAGCCGGTCATGACTGGCAACGACAGCCAGCATTTATTAGCCTCATGTGTCAGGCATGTGCTCAGTATGATAACTGTGTTGTTTCATGAATCTGCACAGCAGCCCCATGAGACAGGTCCTACATTCGCCCATGTTACAGTAGTAGAGGGAAACCGCAAGAAAAGAGTAATTCCTTCCATTCTGTCAGCACACAAGTTAAATGACTTGCTGAAGCTCATGTCCTAGCTAGTGAGCAGCAGATCCAGAGCTTGAACCTAAATCATCCATGTTCTTGCTGGTGTCCCACACTGTCAGTCTTTGAAAGGTCCTTTGGGAGCAACAGTGTCCCTTTGAGAAAATGGGGCCAAGAGAGAAGGAAAGGAAACCACTCCTCCTGCTCATTTATGCCATAGCCCAGAGCAGCCAGGCTAGAGGAAGCAGCAGGGATGACGGAGATGGACAAGGTGGCTTCTCTGGTTGTAGAGTCATGGGCCTTTTGTCACAGGAGGGGTACACAGAGAGGAGCCCAGTTTTGAGGAATACCTCTGAGCAGCAGCTCTGTGGTCCCTACAGTGTGGGAATCATTGCCAGGGTGGCAGCAGCCTCAGCCGGTGACCATCCAGGGGCCCTGCTGGGTGTTGGCACAGTGAGGGACAGCTGCTTTACCCGAACCGTGAGAACAGAGAGTGCTAGATATGGGAAGCTCCTAGTCTCTGGAGCAGATGGAGCTCCTTGCTAATTCCACTCTCTGCCACTTGGTAGATGTGGCTCCCACTAAGTTACCTAACCTCTCTGAGCTTTGGTTTCCTCATCTTTAAAGCAGATAATGCTACCTACCTCAAAACACTGAGAAGACTGAATGAGGGAATTACTAACCACCGAGCACAGTAGCTAGTACATGGTAACCATGGTTATTACCAAATGTATGCTCTCATCCAACAAATATTTATTGAGACTCTTCTGTATATACCAGGCTTGCATACTAGATGGTGAGATGACAGCAGAGAACAAAATGGCCAGAAGTCCTTACCCTCACAGAGAGCTTACATACTAGTGTAAGGAGACAGATAGCAAGGAAGTACAGTGCGTACTTGGTTGGATGCCTATACCATAGGGAGAAATTAAGCAGGAAAGGGGGAAAGAGCGCTGAGAGGTGTGCAGTTTTGAACTGCCCGGTCAGGGACAGTCTCGCTGAGAAGTGACATTTGAGTCAAACCTGAAGGTGATGAGCAGGGTGTCTGCAGTGTGTGCAGGGCCTGGGCAGTGCTGGCAGGTGGGACAGCAGGTATGAAGACCCAGGGTGGCAGCAGCCCAGGCCAGTTCTGAGAAGTAGCTCCCGAGAGCGCAGTGAGCAGAGCAGGAGGGCTTGAGGAGAAAGAGATCTGTTCCTTCTCCTGAAGGAGCTTGCAGGGCTGGCACAAGGGCCTAAAACAACGAGTAAACACGGATCTGCACCCGAGAGTTTACCAGAAGAATTCAGCCAGGGAAGAAACCGCAGTGGCCTTAGGCAGTGAGGAGGCCTCCACTGGGCCCAGAAGGAGAAGGAAAGAGAAAATATTCTTTATTATCACCTTTGTTTTTCTAATTACAAATATTTATAGTGGAAAATCCAGCAAGTTCCATAAAAACATAGGGAAGAAAATGAATTCTCTAGAATACTGGCACCCAGAGGCAGCCATGGTTAATGGTGTGTATCTGTCTCTAGTGGGTTCAGTTTTCACCTGCCCAGGGCATAAACGATTTGCTGCTACTTTAACATTCAGTTACAACAACGCCGAGCCCCACTCCATGACATATTTCCCTCTGATATTTCTGGTAGCTCCCAATGGGCATCTCAGGCGATGTCACAAATCCATCCACCCCAGCAGTCCCTGCCTAGGGCTTGTGGAGGCTCACAAAAGGAGCCCCAGTACCCATGGCTGCCCTCAGGGTTCTGGAGAGCTGCTGAGTTCTGTGCAGAGGTGGACAGAGTGTCCTCCCCAGCTCTGTGCCAGCATATGTCACCTGGGTCCCAAAGCAACAGTGCAGGCCCTCTCCAGCCTCCTCAGGAAGCCTGCTTATCTCTGCTGATGATTTCTTGCAAGCAGCTCTCCACATTTCAGCTGAAAATAGCCCCCTCCACTGGGAGCAGTCCCGGCCTCCAGCCCTCCATCACTCCTCTCTTCAAGCCTTAGGAGGTAATGAATGAAAAGACATACCCTCTCTCCCAAGGCATAGCTATTTACCCTGCTGAGTGGAACAGTGAACATCTGCATTCAGGCTGACAACGAGTGACTACACAGTTTTAGGTTTGTGTTGATTTTCCAGAAACAGCTATAGCTCTCTACCTACTGCACATCCCACACACACACCTTTCCCACCTTCTCCTCATCATGTTTTCAAACCTTAGGGTGCACCTCAGCCAAGGGTGTTATACAGTGTTAGAGATGGCTAGAATTCAGGTAAAAGGTTGGAATGGGGTTACAGCAAAGGTAGGGTAGCAGGAGTGTGCAGTGTCCTGGGAACCCCAAGGGGACCAGTTAGGTTGGAGCAGAGAGTCTGTGGAGAAGAAAGCAGCTGGGGACAGGGGCTGAGGGACGTGACACCACTTCTGGAAGGTGGGCCGGCTAGCTGTGGGGTGGGAAGGCTGGAGGCAAGGAGGCCAAGTGAGAGAGCCTGGCACTATCCAAATAGGAGTCAGTGACTACCTGACCAGCAGTGGGGTGGGGGCAGTGGAAATGGGGGTGGGAAACAACTGGTTGAGAGAATAACCTGAAGTGATTTGATAACTGATTAGCTGTGGAAAATGAGAGAGAGGAATATATGAGGTATGACTCGGTAATTTCAAGCTGGAGTGACTGGAATAACCCTGGAGCTGTGCATCAGAACAGCTGGACACCCAGGGAGAGAGGTTTGGGGTCAAGAAGATGGCTATGGCTTCAAGCACATTGAGTCTCAGTCACTCGATTGGACATCCAATGGACACTTGGAGCAGAGGAAGGACACTGAGGCTGAAGGTAGACGTCTGAATCATTCTCTTAGAGAACATAGCCAAAACCATGGACTTTCTCCCTGGGAGAGGGTCTGGAGGGAGGAGAGCAGGAAGTTGACCCATTTCTCTTCCTGCTGTATAGGAGAAAGCAGGGATCTTGGACGTCCCAAGCAGATTACATGGAAAAGCAGCCCTGGCTCCACAGTTGTCTTTTGGGGCCTGGTTCTGGGGTCCATCTTCTAGATTTACTTCTACAAATGATCTGGGGCTAAGAAGGAGGTCTCAGAAGGGAGCAGCATTTCCAGGGAATCACAAAACTGGGAAAAGAGAAGCTGCAAGTTGTTGCAGGTGGGTGTCAGCTCAGGGGTCCCAAATGGTTTGTGTGCACTATAACAGTCATACTGCAGCTGGAAACACTCAAGACAGACCTAAGCCAAGGCTGAAATGGACCAACTCATAGGATTTCAGACTTAGCAGCCTTTCTCTCCACACTTTACAATAGACCTCTTTGCTTGGAAAGCTCCAACACCCGTCGCCTTTTATCAGACCTGAGATAGCTTAATCGCACTAGATATACCCCAAGGGAGGGAGACCCCACACATTCAGACCTTGCCCAGATACAAACACACCCTTGGTATATGCACACAGAAATATCTCCATAGAAGACACTGAATAAATTATTTGGCAACTATCTTATACCAGGTAATTTATCTAGAGCTTTGAAAGCATTTCACATTTAGTCTCACAACAGTTGTGAGAAAAAAGTTATTTTCCCATCTTATAGGAAACTGATGCTCAGAAGTTAAGTATTTTGCCCAGGATCAGATGCCTGGAAAATGGCAGGTGGCTCCTGCCCCAGTTTTGGCCTGTGCACACGCATGTTATTATTCTTCATCTATTGTACATATAAGTGTGCACAACAGACTCATACATACAAACACATATCCATCCCTTATTCACATGCAGAGTCCCATTTGGACATAAGCCCCTCCAAGTCGGGGATCTTCATTTTGCAAATGGGCATATTCCAGGCATCTAGAACAGTGTCTGGCATACAGCACACACTTAGTAAATATCTTGTGATAGTTGTTTTGAATTGAATGAATATACATGCATACAACACTCACTGTGTGCATCTTTATCTATACACGCTCACTCACTTCCACATACACTTGGAGCTGCACGAATTCACTGCCTGAAAGGAGATCCCAGGGGAGAAGCACACAGCTCTCAGAGCTTCCCTGACTGACCTGCTCCTGGAGGGGTAGCCTTTGCATCACATCTGCGGCTGGGCTCCATAGTCTCCTCCCTGGGGGGGTGACCAGCCTCAGCACAGCCCACCTCCTTCTTTTCTTAGCTCAGTCAAAACAAAGTTTCTAAACAGTCCTTTACTAAAAGAGAAAGAGAGAAAAATAAATCAAGAAACTACATGCTCTTGAGTGGATGAGTTGACAGAGCCAGATTCTTTTCCTCAGCTGTGCCCTCGAGTCTGGCCACAGCCTGGCTCAGCCAGTGAGGCGACCAGCTCACGAAGCCCAGGCCCTGCTTGGATGCTCTGCCAGCAGCTCAGATGCCCAGCCTGAGAGAGGAGGGGGTTGGCACAGCTGCTCAGTCTGGGGGACTCTCTCTTCCTCCAGATACTGCTTCTTCTGCTTTCAGGGCAGAGACCCTTCTGCCACTCTGGCCTTGAGCTAACTGCAATTTTACACATTCCTTGCCATCTGCTGTGACCTGAGCTTGTAAACCAGGCTGGTCCAGCCCAAACCATCTAGACAGTGTCGATCCCTTCCTTAAAACTTCAACAACTGTAATTCCTCTTAGAGCCTCAAGGCTCTGCTTGGGGCGGCTCCTGCCCACCTCTCAGCCTTGCCACCTACTCTCCACCGCTTACCCATTCTCCCCTGCCTTACCTTCTGCTCCCACCACTAGCCCTCCACCCCCACTCGCTACCCCCACCACCAGCTTTCCACCCTGACCTGCTCTCCACCCCTCCACCTGCTCTCCCACCACCCACTCCCACAGCCCTCTCTCCCCCCTACCACCCACCCTCTCCCCCCAACCGCTCTCCCCCACCCCCCACCCGCTCTCCCCTCCCCTCCCCCCACCCACTCTCCCCACACCCTCTCAGCCCCCTCCCCGCCCATCACCGGCTCTCCCTCCCCACCCACTGGCCGCACATGGGCTCTCCCCCGCCACCCACCGCTCTCCAGCCCCATTTGCAGTACAGTTCTGACTGCTGTGCCAGAGCCCAGTTCCAAGGATCCGTTCACCCAGGTGCCCCAAGGGACCCAGATCAGACCCTGGACCAGTGTTATCAGCATCACCTGGGCCTCTGGATTAAAATGTGACTTCCAGAGCCCACTCAAAACCTGCCCAATCAGAATCTCAGCTGGTGAAACCTGGAAACCAACACTTTTAACAAGCCTCCCAGGCGATTCTCACACTCCACAAAGTCCAAGAAGCTCCACCCACATCCACCAAATTCCATAGCTACTCCCATATGTAAGAGGAGTGGCTAAAGCATTTATTGAACACTTACTATTTCCAGGAAGTAGTTCCATGTATCAACTCGGTTAACCCTCACAACTCAGCGAGAGAAGCCCTTACCAGCTCCACTTGGTGTTAACGCCCAAGCTCACACAACCCTTGGTGGGA
Source organism: Smutsia gigantea (assembly GCA_032199065.1). Classification (NCBI taxonomy): domain Eukaryota; kingdom Metazoa; phylum Chordata; class Mammalia; order Pholidota; family Manidae; genus Smutsia; species Smutsia gigantea. The sequence continues at coordinate 57,467 of JAVSCE010018085.1, read as the reverse complement.
GAGTCAGGAAGGAGACCCAGGCCCTGTGACTTCTGCGCGGGTGTGCAACCACGACGCCCTCCAGCGCACACAGGGCACTCCCACACGCCCACGCTGACTCCCACACCAGCCCCCCACGGGGGCCTCAACCCCTCAGAACCACTGACCAAAGAGGAGAGGGAAGGCCGGGGTGTTTCCGAAGGCTCCAGGTTTCTCTCTCACCCCAGCTCTGGCATACGCAGATCTGAGCTGAGAGAGCCAGCAGCCACAGCCGACAGGGCCAGGGTGCTGGCAGACTGCAGCTCCAGGACTTGGCAGCACCCACGGGCCCTGAGGCTCAGTGCCGCCTACTGCAGTGAGCATGCCCACTGCAGGCCCCCCTGGCCAGGGACCCTTGAACCCTGCCGCCAGCCCGTACTGCCCAGCCCGTGCTGGCCCCCTGAGACCTGAGCCCCTGACGGGGCCCTCCTGGAGGCGGCAGCCAGAGAGCAGATGTGCCTGCAGCTCTCTCCAACAGCGAGTCTTCTCAGGAATCCTTGCCACGGGGGAAGGCAGGGGACTGGGGGAGGGATTGGAAAAACAAGTGAAATACCATAACACAGAAAAGTGATCCAAATAAAAAGCAGCAACTGTGTATCTGGAAGGAATAAACCTAAGAGCAGAGGCACGGAGCTGTGCAGCGTGGGGGTGGGGGGCTGGGCAGGAGCCGCCAACTAGCCACAGGGCTGCCCTGGCCAGGGACTGTGTGCCAGAAGAGCAGAGTCTAGGCTGACTCAGAGGCAGGAGTAGACCTCAACCAGCAGCATCCTCCCTGCCAGGGCCCCAGGCCCTGTGTGCTTCAGCGCCCAGAAGCCCCAGCCCCCAAGACCTACCTGGACGGTCCTTCTTGCCATTCTTCACCTGAAGGGTCTGCTTGGGACTCTGGAATGAGCCAGATTTATGCCCAGACTCACTGGTACTCTGAGCATGGGGAGAGACAGCTTTCTCAGAATAAGGCTGGGATGCTCTGACAGTGGAGGAAAAGGGATGGGAAAGATTTATTTTGAAGCCACAGAATGTAGAACCGCAACAGGTTCCCACCAGCTCCCTCCTGATGAGCAGTGTGACCTTGGGCAACTCACCTATCCACACTGAGCCCAATCTCCTCACTGTAAAATGGGTGAACCAAGCTTTCTCTGTTCACCACAGTGTCAAACAAGAGCAATAGAATGGACAGGTTATCATGGCCTGGGCTTGATAACCCAGAAAGTGAGATGGTGGTATGTCACAGGATATGGAGTTCAAGAATCAAATTCGAGCATACTTACTGGCCATGTGACCTTGGAGTAGACATCTGTAGTAGCTGCTATTAGCTCCTGCTTCCTAAGCCATGTACAGGTACAGAACCAAGCATTCTCACATATTGTATATTTATTTCTGTAAGGTAGACATTATTATTCCCATTTTTACAGGTAGAAAAACAAGGCTCAGGGAAGTGAAGGAACTTCGGAGAAGTGGCAGATGCAGAAGTTAACCAGGTCTGTCTGACTATGGAGCCCACGCCCCTGTTCCTATTACAGCCCAGGGGGTAGGGATGGGCAGTGTCACAGTTGGGGAGATGAGGAGAGAGGGAGTCCTGGCAGAGGAGACTGGCTGGGGCATCTGGCAGCAGAGCCAGGGACTCTGGCCTCGGCCAGCACAGGAGGCTTGGTGGAATGAGGTATGCCCAGACCTGGAAGAAATGAAGTCCCCAGCGACAAATCCCAAGACAACTTGGAGGCCAAGGGCCTGAGGGAGCAAAGTCACTATAACCACCATGAGGGAGATTGCCAAACAGGGCTGGGGAACAAAGTAGGGAGATTTAGAGCTGCCAAGTAGGTCAGCAGAGCATCAGACGGCTGAGTGAGATAGGGAAGGAGCTGGGAACAAGGTGGGTCGTTAACAGGGCACCCACAGATGAAAGGAGGCCCAGAGAGGTCGCTGGGTGGCTCAGGAATAAACTCCATAGCCATGCTAAGGCCTCCTCTTACATCAAATGCACCATGAGATGATGGAGACTTTTGGATGGACAGGTTTCAAAGCCTGGGCTGGAGCACAGAAAGTGAGCTGGTGGTGTGTCCCAGGACTTGGAGTTTAAGAATTGGGCTGAAACCTACTCACTATGCTATGCAACCCTGCAGCAGACACTTAATCTCTCTTTGCTCAAGAGCAGCAACACGTGAAGAAGAGCAAAGACGGTTTCCCTCCATGTCTGCTCCCCAGCCCCTCCCTCCAAGCCACTGCCTATCACTCCCTCTGTAAGCTCATTCTGGCAGGGAGTGAGCCCTTCCTTCCAAGCACCCTGTAGCCCCTGCCTCATGTGTGCCTTTTGGACAGTTTGGCCACTCCATTCTAATGACCGGTGTGTGTCTATCACCCCATCGGGACTGTGGGCTTCTCAAGGGCACCCTGCTATAGTGCGTGAGAGAAGCGCTGATGTTGAGAAATGAAGGGGGGACTAAGTGCATAAAAATTCATCGGGGGGACTTCCTAAAGCATGCAGTGGTTGATCTGGGTTTGTTAAAGAAGTTGGTACAGTTAGACAGCCCTTTTTTTTTTTTCCAGAGAAATCAAAGCTCTTCTTGGCTTTTAATACTTGAGTTCACCATACCAGTCCTCAAATGCTACAAGAACTCTCTCTGCAATGTTTATTCATTCATTCCACAAACACTTCCTGAGCATATATACTATGTGCCAGGCTGGAAGGCAAAAGCTAAGAAGATATAGTTCCTGTCCTCAAAAGTACAACTGAAGTGGCCCGATAGTTATGGATAATTATAACCTTTGACTATCTAGAGAATTCTCTGGGAGCCCAATAAAGAGTTAACCAATCCATCCAGGAGGGAGCAAGGAAAGGTGGGTTGCTACGTGTGGCTGTGCAGATCACACACTGCACAAGCTGGGGTGCTCCTTGGAGTTGTGCAATGCAGGGACCCAATCCTTCCAGACCAGCAGCATCGAAAGCCCTGTTGTCACCTCACTCCAGTCCCCAAACCCTAGTCGATCAACCTCGTCCCAGTGAATCTTTCTCCTCTGGCTCGTCTTCTCTCAGAATTTCTTTGTTCAGCCTTCCAGACAAAGTTTCTTTAGGAAAACTTCCCAGGAGCCCCTTCTATCCCCCTCCTCTTGACAGCTCTATAAAGCAAGCTGACTCCACTCAGAGAATTACATTTTGGGAAGTGTGATTCATGGGGAAAGAACTCTTTCCACGGCTTTCTAACCTTTGATGTGACCCCCGAAAACCTGTGTCTAATACAGAGCAATCTAAATCTCACAAAGCTCATAAACACAAGAGCCGCACTGCATTGGGCCGTGAAAAAGCCTCTGGCCAGCCAGCTCCTGCCACCAGCTGGAGGAATGTTCCCTTTCCCACTTTGAACCAGCAGCCCTTCCCACAAACCCTGTATTCTCTCCACAGCTCCTGCAGGGGCACCATCCCAGGCCCCAGTGGCTGGGGGAGGGAGAGCTTGCCAAGACCGACCGTGGGCCTCCTGTCCACAGCAGGACCCAAGACTCTGCTCTTCCAGTTCTGATAGGAAAGGCCTCAGTTGTTAAGCAAGCGAGAGAAAGGACAGAGAAACAGACATCCAAAATACAGCCTCCTTTATGGGAAGAACAGTGGGACCAGAAGGATGGTTGTGAACTGTAGGTGACACATCTGCAGTGGTCGTGCCCACCATGGACACCAGCAGCGATGGGCCTGGTTCAGACTGAGGTTTCAGGGAGTGTTGGTGCAGAGCATAACAATATAAAGGAAGCCTATTTCCCCATGAAAACAGTATTTAAGAGACTGATGTATCAGAAACAAATGTAATGAACTAGAGAGGATATACCTGTTCTCAAAATACAACTGCATATTATACATGTAAGTGTATAACATAGTGTACTTTTCTAAAGGAGGAAATAGAACAGCAGGACAACGTGTGACTAAGATAATATAAATGAAACGCCTCACACAGTGCCTGGCTTATGGTAGGTGACCAATAAATGGTAACTGTTAGTATAATGCCTTAGTTTACTTTTGAGCAATCCTAAGAGAGGCACTGAGCAGAGCAGGGAGAGGGGCCATGAAGTTTCCAGGAACTAGTCGGAGGCCTTGCCCAGGGAGGGGCTCGGGACCTCCAGGCTGGGGTTTCAATCACTGGGAAGCTGGCTGACTGCAGAGAAGGACACTTGGCTTCTGCGTCACATAGTTGAAATTAGTACCACCACCCAGCTGATCACAAAGGCAGAGGGACAGACAGGGGCTTCAGGACACTTACTCCAGGACTTCCCTTCTTTCCTCCTTGCCCACAGCACTCCTCAGGAACCTGGAAGTCAAAAGCTCTTGAAACAAGTTTTTGTCACCAGGTTTGGGCCTCACAGGTGGTGGGATCTGAGGCCACCACGCTCCCCTTGTAGGTAGGAAATGGAGACTGGCAGGCTGCCAGCAGCTCTCTGGTCTTAGCCAGCCTGCCCCCATCCCTCCCATTCAGCAGTAGGCGACAGGCCCTTGACCAGGTGTGCTGGAAGTAAAAGAAGGGGGTTCTTTCCTACCCCTCTGACCACCTGCAGGGGAGGCGGGGGGAAAGGGGGTCTTGCTTCCTGGAAGGCCTTTGCAGAGATTTCTCTTACCCAATGGTCAAGGGACACCAAAAAGGAGAACTTTGTTCTCTTCCCCAAAGTTGTGGATGTGTTGTGGGAAAGAGTGGGTCATGTCCCGTGGGGGCCACCTAACAGGCCCCAGGTGTGGAGCCAGCTGACCTTCCCAGACTTGAACCCCCAGCCATGGCACTGCCTTCTCAGCTTGTTAATTTCACACACAACACCTGAGGAAAATTACCTCCCCTCCCTCTGTTTTCCTTACCTCCATTTGAATCAGATTCTCACTTTTTCTAATGAAAGGAGAGCAGAAAAGGTCTCATTTTGGTGTGTGCAGGGCCCCAAAACAAAGGGAGAAGGCCCTAGAAGACTTGCCATTGAGTCGTTTACCATGTTTATTTCCAGGATCTGTGGTCAGGACATGTCACTTTATTATTTATCTGTGGTCCTCATTTACTCTTTTGAGCCCCAGTGGCCTCATTTGTGAAATGGAGAGAATAATACCATCCCACAAAGTTGTTTGTTGACAAGAGTAATTAAGATGAGGTACGAGAAAGTACTTTGCAAACTGCCAAGTGCTGTACAATAATGAGCATTATTATGATTCATACTATTAGTACTATGCTATAAAAAATAGCTTCTGTCTCTCAGAAGTACCCCTAAAGCCTATGTATGTTTTTCAGGGGCCTCCAGCCAGGCCTTGTAGACCGGCGTCTCTGTCTGCTGGCTGACCCTGCAGCCGGCACAGCCAGGGCGGGAGGCCCAGGGTGAGGTCAGCCCTCTCACCATCATCTTCCAACCTCCAGCAAGAGGACAGTGATTACATCCTCTAAAAAAGAGAGAGGGTCTCTCCCTAGGGATTACCTCACTCCTCCAAAGCCAAGTAGGCATAAGAAAACGGAGAAGTAGGATGGTTAAGCAGCCATCCTGAAGTCGCTGACTTTCCCAAAGCCTGCCCCACAGGTAGGGCCATAAAAGCAAAGCCCTAAAAGGGACCCACCCCTAAATTCAAACCCAGGGTCCTCCCCCAGCCCAGGAGCCCAGCTCAGGAGGGGCCAGGACGCCAGAAGTGTCAGTAACAGCTGTTTGTTGAGCTTGTGCTAAGTTCTGTATGTCCATTTTCTCTCCTTTGATCCTCCTCACAGACCCACCAGACGGGGTATTATGCCATTTTCCAGATGAGGCTCTGATCATGTGTTATTTCCCAAGACTGCTCATTTAGTTAGTCCAAAGCTCAGAACCATGCTTCCCACTGCCCTCTTGTCTGTGGGCTGGCCCAAAATGGCAGGAGGTGCTGGGCTGGCTCCTAGGTAGGGTCCCAGCCACAGCAAGGAGAGGAGAGAGTCGGAGAGGAAGAGGGGAGTCGTTTACTCTCAGTAACAGTACTTCTGGACCTCTGCCAGTCCTGAGAGCACCAGACGTAGACCATAGGGCTGCCCTGCCTTTGTGCCTGGCTGGGGCAAGTGTCAAGGGTGGCCTGTTGTGGCACTTGATTCCAAACCTGGAGGGAGGCACCAGGGAACCCCAGAAGGAGGTCTTCTCACTTCCCTTTGAACTCCCTGCAGAACTACGGGGGCCTGATTATGGAAGCCAAAGGAGCGCTCCTGGAGAGGTGGGCGCAGCCTTCAGCCTTCCACTCCCAGATTAGCTGTGGGAAAATTGCCTGAGTCCTCACCCCAGGGCAGGGGCAGGCCGACTGGATTTTCGAGGTGCCCTCTGAGCTTCCCCTCTCTGTTGCTGACATCACCCAGAAAGGGGTAGAGGTGGGGTGGCCTGGACTGAGGCAGAGGATGATGGAGTACAGATCAAATCTTACAGTTTTTGTGGGGATGGATCACCCCAAAGGAATTTTTCTTTCCAGTTAATGCAAAAGTCATACATATTACTGAATATTTGGCACCTAGAAGAAAAGGAATTATCTATCATTTCATCACAACATAACCACCAGTAACATTCTTATGTAGTTCCTTTCCTGCTCTCCCACCTCTTTTCTATTAAAAAAAATTTAGCAATTATAATGATGTCATTTCTAGAATGTGGATCTGGATTTTTCCCACCATGAATTATGATACCACGATCACCATGCTATGTCATTGTGCAGTTGGCTTGTCCTCCTTTTGGATAGCTGCAGGTGAGAGTCCCTCATGTGGGTGGAGGCAAACACTTTCAGACTTTCATCCTCTGATTTAAGAATGTCTGTATTTGAAGTCTTACAAAAGCAGAAAAACTTGAACCACATTTAGTCAAACCTTTCACTAACCACTTATTTTGAAAAGAATAAAATTATATGGACTCAGGGCTGGTCCAGAAAATCCAGGCAGCCCTTGGTTGCAATAGACTGGGAGTGTGAGAGTGCGGAAGCACAGCCAGGGTGGGATCAGGGGCAACTACCACCAACTCAGGAAGCACAAAAATCAGGCCCCTTGTGCTGGTTGTCCTTTCTAGAACCTTCCTGCACTTGCTAGGGGCATGCCTGGGAAGGCCTTCCGAAAAGCCACATCCCACTGCTTGTGAGCCCACAGACCCTAACCTTCCTCATCCCCAGGCAGGTCTCCAACCCACCATCCTGCTCAGAGATGTTCTCAAACAGGTACTCCGAGGTTTGTTCCATATTTATCAAGAGCTACTGAATGAACCATGAATCCTGTTGCAAAAGGAAGAAACCATCCCTGCACCCAGAAGCTCATATTTTCGTTACTAAAGTCAGTGTAGTCTGGTGGTCAATGGCTCACACTCTGGAGTCAGACTTAGCTGGGTTTGAGTTCTTGGCCTGGATCCCCTCCACTTCTTGAACAAGCAAGCTACTTTAACCTTTCTAAGCCCCAGCTTCCTCATCTGCAGAATGAGGTTAATCTAATTTACCTTGCAGAGTTGTGCTAAGGATTAGAAACAATATATGTAAAGTGCCAGACATTTGGTAGGCTTTCAGAAATGTTGGTTATAATTAAAGTAGCACAAAACACATGTAAAATGCTAAAGGGACACCCCATAAAGCAAGGGGGTCAGAGCACTGAGGGGTAAAGGAGTGAACGGTTCTAGGGCAGGGGTTCTCAACCTGATTATGCATTAGAATCGCTGGGCAATGACAGCACAATGGGGCCCAGACCTGCATATATTTTTTAAGAGCTGCTCAGGTGAATCTGGGTGCACCCAGAGTTGAGAATCACTGATCTAGCTGGTGTTTTGAAATGTGTTTGGACAGAAAAGTAGCCCAACATATTTTGATTTAACTTGTATATGCTAGGCACCAGGCACTTTCACAACTTGCTAGCTTATCTATGTTCTCCCAGTTATCATCTGAAGCACATCCCTTAATCCTATTTAAAAGAAAGGGAAGCAGAGGTTTAGAAAGGTCATTTAAATCTGCCCACCACCTGGCTCAGGTATTTTCTAAGGCACGGTGCCCCAGACAGCACTGTCCAATACAAATATAACATGTGCCACAAATGAGAGCCATAGGTATAATTTCAAATTTTCTGGTACCGCAATTAAAAAATTAAAAAGGAACAGATGAAATAAACTTTAATAATGTATTTTCTTTAACCCAATGTATCCATATTATTTCAACATGCAATCAAAATAAAAACTATTAATGAGATATTTTACTTTTTCTTTTCCAGATTGAGTCTTCAAAATCTGGTTTGTATTTTATATTTCCAGCACCACATCTCAATTCTAACTGGCCACGAGTGTTCAGTGGCCCCATGTGGCTAGTGGCTACAGTATTGCACTGGCTAAAGGTTCAGCTGACCTGGAACCCCACCAGGCAAATAGTAACAGGAAATGGGAAGGATTCTGGGTGGGCACTGGAGAGTTTCATGACTAACTAAGAGGTCCTTGAGTGAAAGAGTGTCCTCTGACCTGGTACCCAAGATGGCACTCTGATAGCTGGGGAGCTTGGAGGCCCACAGCCAGAACAAGAAGTCTAACTGGATATCCACGTATCAAAGAATGAAATTGGGCCCTTATCTTATACCGTACACAAAAATCAACTCAAAATCATTAAAGACTTAAACATAAGACCTAAATCTGTAAAAACCCTAGAAGAAAAACAGAGGAAGACCAAAAACGTAGAAGAAAAACCAAGCTCCTTGACATGGGTCTTGGCAATTATATTTTGGATCTGACAAAAAAATCACAGGCAAACAAAAGCAAAAATAAACAAGTGGTACTACATCAAACTAAAAAGTGTCTGCACAGCAAAGGAAATAATGAACAACATGAAAAAGCAACCTATGGAATGGGAGAAAATATTTGCAAACCACATACCCAAATAGGAGTTAATATCCAAAAGGTATAAGGAACTTACAACTCAATAGCAAAAAATGTATATAAAAAAATTAAAAAATGGGCAGAGTACCTTAATAGACATTTATCCAAAGACATTCAAATGGCCAACAAATATATGAAAAGGTGCTCAATATTACTAATCATCAGAGAAATGGAAATCATAACCACCATGAGATGTCACCTCACACTGTTAAGATGCCTATTATCAAAGACAAGATATAACTGGTGTTGGCGAGGATGTGGAGAAAAGGAAATTTTCTTTTTACTAGGCACTTTCACAACTTGCTAGCTCATCTAAGTTCTAATTCATCAGATTACTAATGCACTGTTGGTGGGAATGTAAATTGGTGCAGCTATTATGGAAAACAGTATGGATGTTCCTTAAAAAATGAAAAAAGAACTACCATTTCTGGGTATATATACAAAGGCAATAAATCACAGTGTTGAAGAGGTATATTCCATTTTCATTTCAGCATTATTCACAATAGCCAAGATATGGAAACAGCCTAATTGTCCATCAACAGATGAATGTGTGTGTTTGTGTGTGTGTATACAGTGGAATATTATTCAGCCATAAAAAGAAGGAAATCTGCCATTTGCACCAACAGGAATGAAACTGGAGGGCATTATGCTAAGAGAAATAAGCCAAACAGAGAAAGACAAATATTGTATGGTGTCACTTGTAGGTGGAGCCTAAAAAAATTTTTTTTAATAAAAAGTTGAACTCATAGAACAGAACAGAATGGTAGTTTCCAGGGGTGTGGAGATAGGGGAAATAGGGAAATGTTAATCAAATGGTACAAAACTCCAGTTATAAGATGAATAGATCCTGTGGATCTATGTGCAGCATGGTGAGTATAGTTAATAATTGTATCGAAAATCCATCAACATCATCCACCACATCAACAAAAAGGACAAAAACCACATGATCATCTCCATAGATGCTGAAAAAGCATTCAACAAAATTCAACATCCATTCATGATAAAAACTCTCAACAAAATGGGTATAGAGGGCAAGTACCTCAACATAATAAAGGCCATATATGACAAACCCACAGCCAACATTATACTTAACAGTGAGAAGCTGAAAGCTTTTCCCCTAAGATCGGGAACAAGACAAGGATGCCAATTCTCCCAGCTTTTATTCAGCATAATACTGGAGGTCCTAGCCATGGCAATCAGACAACACAAAGAAATAAAAGGCATCCAGATTGGTAAGGAAGAAGTCAAACTGTCACTGTTTGCAGGTGACATGATATTGAACATAACGAACCCTAAAGAATCCACTCTAAAACTACTAGAAGTAATATCTAAATTCAGTAAAGTTACAGGATACAAAATTAATACACAGAAATCTGTTGCATTCCTATATACTAATGATGAACTAGCAGAAAGAGAAATCAGGAAAACAATTCCATTCACAGTTGCATCAAAAAGAATAAAATACCTAGGAATAAACCTAACCAAGGAAGTGAAAGACCTATACCCTGAAAACTACAAGACACTCTTAAGAGAAATTAAAGAGGACACTAATAAATGGAAATTCATCCCATGCTCTTGGGTAGGAAGAATTAATATTGTCAAAATGGCCATCCTGCCTAAAGCAATCTACAGATTCAATGCAATGCCTATCAAAATACCAACAGCATTCTTCAATGAACTGGAACAAATAGTTCTAAAATTCATATGGAACCACAAAAGACCCCAAATAGTCAAAGCAATCCTGAGATGGAAGAATAAAGCAGAGGGGATCTCGCTTCCCAACTTCAAGCTCTGCTACAAAGCCACAGTAATCAAGACAATTTGGTACTTGCACGAGAACAGACCCATAGACCAGTGGAACAGACTAGAGAGTCCAGACATTAACCCAAGCATATATGGTCAATTAATATACGATACAGAAGTCATGGATATACAATGAGGAAATGACAGCCTCTTCAACAGCTGATGTTGGCAAAACTGGACAGCTACATGTAAGAGAATGAAACTGGATTATTGTCTAACCCCATACACAAAAGTAAACTCAAAATGGATCAAAGACCTGAATGTAGGTCATTAAACCATAAAACTCTTAGAAAAAAACATAGGCAAAAATCTCTTGAACATAAACATGAGCAACTTCTTCATGAACATATGTCCCCAGACAAGGGAAACAAAAGCAAAAATGAACAAGTGGGACTATATTAAACTAAAAAGCTTCTGTACAGCAAAGGACACCATCAGTAGAGCAAAAAGAAATCCTACAGTATGGGAGAATATATTCATAAATGACGTATCCGATAAGGGGTTGACATCCAAAATACATAAAGAGCTCACGCACCTCAACAAACAAAAAGCAAATAATCCAATTAAAAAATGGGCAGAGGAGCTGAGCAGAAACTTCTCCAAAGAAGAAATTCAGATGGCCAATAGGCACATGAAAAGATGCTCCACATCGCTAATCATCAGAGAAATGCAAATTAAAACCACAGTGAGATATCACCTCACACCAGTTAGGAATGGCCAACATTCAAAAGACAAAGAACAATAAATGTTGGCAAGGGTGTGGAGGAAGGGGAACCCTCCTACACTGCTGGTGGGAATGTAAAATAGTTCAACCATTGTGGAAAGCAGTATGGAGGTTCCTGAAAAAGCTAAAAATAGAAATATCATTTGACCCAGGAATTCCACTCATAGGAATTTACCCTAAGAATGCAGGAGCCCAGTTTGAAAAAGACATATGCACCCCTATGTTTATCACAGCACTATTTACCATAGCCAAGAAATAGAAGCAACCTAAGTGTCCATCAGTAGATGAATGGATAAAGAAGGTGTGGTACATATACACAATGGAATATTATTCAACCATAAGAAGAAAACAAATCCTACCATTTGCAACAACATGGATAGAGCTAGAGGGTATTATGCTCAGTGAAATAAACCAGGCGGAGAAAGACAAGTACCAAATGATTTCACTCATCTGTGGAGTATAAGAACAAAGAAAAAAACTGAAGGAACAAAACAGCAGCAGACTCACAGAACCCAAGAATGGACTAACAGTCACCCAAGGGAAAGGGACTGGGGAAGAGGGGTGGGAATGGGTGGATAAGGGAGAAAAAGGGCTATTACAATTAGCACAGATAATGTAGCTGGGGCGGGGGGATACAGGGAAGGCAGTATAACAGAGAAGACAAGTAGTGCTCTTACTACGCTGATGGACGGTGACTGTAATGGGGTATGTGGTGGGGACTTGATAATGGGGGGAGTCTAGTAACCATAATGGTGCTCATGTAATTGTACATTAATGATATCAAAATAAAATAAATAAAAATACTGCATTGTATACTTGAAATTTGCTAAGAATAAATCTTAAACACTCTCACCAAAACAAAAGGTAACTATGTGAGGTGATGGATGTGTTAATTAACTTGATTATAGTAATCATTTCACAGTTAGTACATATATCAGACCATCATGTCGTACACTCTAAATATACAGGTGACCCTTGAACAGCACAGGTTTCAGCTGTGCAGGTCCACTTATATTATAAGCAGATTTTTTTCAGTAAATATATTGGAAAATTTTGGGATTTGAAAAAACATTTTTTTTCTCTAGCTTGCTTTATTGTAAGAATATAGTATGTAATACATATAACATACAAAATATGTGTTAATCAATTGTTTATGTTATTGCTAAGGCTTCCAAGCAACAGTTAAGTTTTTGTGGAGTCAAAAGTTATGGGCAGATTTTCAAACGTACAGTTGGTGGGAGGTTGGCACCCCTACACCCACATTGTTCAAGGGTCAACTGTATGCAGTTTTATTGTATTCATACCTTAGTAAAGCTGGGGGAAGAGGGGAGCAATCCAAATATGACAAGAGGCTGATGAGAGGCTGAAGGAGGAAACTCCAGCAAGCAATCAGCCCCACAAGTTATACTGGGAGCCTTGGCCCCTGCCCTCACCTGTGCTGGAGGAGACCCCAGCTGAGAGCTGCAAGGGTAAATTTACTGAGCTGGGAGAGGCTGTTTTACGGTTCCTTTGGTTCCCCACTCAAGGAAGCAGACTTGCAGCAGATCCCTCCCCTTCCACCCCCCCACTACCCCTGCAGCCCATAAAGGGTAATGGAGCTGAAGTTAAAATAGTCACATGAAACCCACCTCATTTGAAAGGGCACCTGCTTTAAAGGCCAAATTTCCTGAGCCCGGGTTTATACATTGAGTTACAGAAAGACCTAATTAATTCAGACCCCACTCACTCTGAATTTGGGATAAATTCTGCCCGGGGCTGGTCTGAAGTCTTTCCTTTTACACTATCTATGAAGAAACGGTTTACTAAGCAAATAAATAGTGCAGACCAAATTACAGAGACAGGTCTGGCTTACTTAAAACTGTTTTTAAGAACTTTAAAAATTGCTTTAGCAGCCTCATTTGCTGAAAGTTAATGAAATCATTACAACTGGTCGTTATCTATTTATTTCAACATTTTAGGTTTCCAAGCACCTTCACACACATTATTCGAAGTGACCCTTTGGGTAGAGATCCTATTATTTTTTTAGTCCCCAGAAACTGACTTAATGCCTTGCACACAATAGCCACTTAATAGCTGTTAAGTGAATGAAGGTAGGCCTGCAAATAATAGTCCCATTACAGGTGAGAAAAATGAGGCTCAGAGTTGTTCATAACATATTTTGTGGTGTCCCTACAGCTGGACCTGCCACATGGCTAGAAAGTGGTGAGATCGGGGTTTGAGCATTCCTTGCTTTGCAAATCTTTCTACCCTACCACGCTGTTATCAGGACTGTGGCTTGACAACAGTTTATTAGCTGAGTCTAAGGAGGAGTCTGTTCTTAGGAATAATAACAAAAGTAAACTCCATTTTTCTTTGATAAATAGCCTTTTCCCCAGGTAAGGGAATTCACGAGTTCTGGAACCTGTCCTCCCCACTATCCAGCTGCAGTCCCCTTCTATGCATGGGAGCAGGGGAAGCCTTTCTGAGCAGGCCTGATTCTGCCACAAGCCACCCATCAGGCTCTGTTGGGACGTCAGGGCAGCGCAGGTGAATTTCCTCCCTGGTAGGGAAGAGCTGAAAGAAATTGAACTGCTCCAAGTGATCTGGACCTGGCCCCTGCAGGGATTGCTTCCAAAAGCACAGTCCTCCCCAAGAAGGACAATGGTCTGTCTTCTGGGTAGTTCATGCCCTAGAGCCAGGGAACAGCCTCTGTCCACTATGTCTCCCAGCCCTGGGATGGGCAGCAGGGGTGCAGTGAAGTGGGGAAGACCGTTGCTGTCTGTCTCTGCCCTTTGTTCCGGAGGCTCTGCCGGCTTGGAACACCGCACAGGGAAAATTCCCTGACCATGAGATCTGCAGGCTGCAGGGTCCCCAGGGAAGGCTGGGCCTGGGGCTCTTTCTTGCTGCAGCTGGAAAGAGGAGTTGGGTTTCAGCGAGCCAGGCTGGGGGAAGGCAGCCTGCCTTCCCGGTGGTGAGGAAACTGGCCCTATGAGCCAGTAGTGCCGACAGCTTCCTGTCGAGAGCCGGGGGCCCACGTGAGCGCTCCCCACTCAGTGGATAAGGGGGTGAAAGGCCCAAGGGGAGGGAGAGCAGGAGGGGCACCCAGGTGCTACCTGGTCTGGCTCGGGGAGTGAGAGGCAGAACACCAAATTCTTTTTTACTAAATGAATTCTGCTGGCTCCTTGTCCCATGGTCCCCCGAGCTGCCTCTGTCTGCAGAGGAAGAGTGCGGGGAGGCTTGGCACTGAATGGGGCCAAGGGCTGTTTGTTTAAAGTCCCCTCCCCCCAACCTGGCCACCCACGCATCCCTACAGTGCCTGACAGGGAGAGAATGCAGTGGCCACAGACGTGCCTAGTGAAGAGGAGATAGGCTCAGGCTGTGACAGGGAGCAGATGGGTGGCTGTGCTGTGTGCACACATCTCTGGCCTCCCAGGCCACGCCCCCAACCTGCCCCTCCGTGCTAAGTGCAGCCCTGGCCTGGGAACTGGGCCTCCTGCTAAAGCCATCAGCCCTGAAGAGACCCCATGTACCAGGCCTGGTCTAGAGATGCCCTGTTGTATTCAACAAGCATTTACTGAACACCTGCTGTATACTGAATTAGACAGAGACAAACTGGATATAGATTTGCCTTATGGAGACAAAACTCGAGATGAGAAGGCTTGAGTTTGACAACGTACCGTGGGGCCCAGAGGGGGGTACCCAGCTCAGCCGTGGGGCTCAGAACTTCCCAGTGTACATGGTGCCCCAGAGGAGGGAGAGGTCATCAGTCCAGAAGGAGCTCCCTGAGGACCCAGTTCGGTGGTGGATTTCTGGGAGCACTTCAGATCCCACCTATCCTACCTAGTATGTAGATCACCCCTTCCTTTCACCCCTGTCCTCCCATCACTTCCTAAAAGGTGGCCTGCAGCCTGTAGGTCTGTGGGAGGTGGACAGGACCAGCGAGCCGGGCAGCGTGTGCCGGCTTCCCAGCTGGCGCAGGCTGGCCAGGGTTTGGGATCAGCTCCCCTCGCTCATCCCCACTCCTTGTGAAGGGGTGCATTGTGCAGTGTGAAGAGGGGAGGAGCCACCACTTGGGCCATCAGCCCTCTACCACCCTCCACAGGCAGACCAGCAGCCCCAAGGCAGATGCCCACGCCACCAGGCACCTCACCAACATCTGAGTGTGTGTACTGTTAAATGCCACCTTGGAACGCTGGCGCCTCAGAGCCTCCACCTTTGGGATTTCTGGTAGAGCTCTGTCTGCCCGTGGGTGATTTTTGTTCCAAGCTCCATGTCTATTGTTTACATAGCTCAGAGTTCCTTGGAGTTAGAACAACATGCTTTCCTTTCCACTAAAGGTGCTATGAAAAACACTCCAGCTGAGAAGGACATGCGGGAAGGCCATGTGTACTGTCAGGCACCTCATTCTAATGCGCTCCTCCACCCAGGATATCTGTCTGTGACTCTCTCCCCAGAGCTGGCTCAGCCCCGAGGCCGTGAGAGTTCCTGCAAGCAGCCTGGGACTCTCAGGGAGCCTGGGTTCTGGGACTCTCAGTGGAGTTCTTCTCTAGGAATGGAGCTGTCCCTGCAGGCCTGAATGCCACCAAAAGAGGGTGTGTTGAGAATGTACCCCTCTCCCACTTGGCTACCTGCACCACCTTATCTGAGGGCCCCAAAGAGGATGAGGGGAGCAGCTGCTTGGATGTCTGCAGGCAGGGTGATGGGAGAGGAGGAATGAGGGATAGAGTGCATGAAGAGCGGGAGAAAGGCCATCCACTCACCTCAGGGAGGGTCTGAAAACTTCTCCCTGCTTTTGACCTCTGGGTACTCTCTCCAACACTTTTTTGCCTCTCCACTGGAAAGATCTCACTTCTCTCCTGCTTAGTTTAAGAACCGGGTAGACGCAGCGAGCAGAGGTCTGGATGTGATTATTCCTTAGGGTCTCCTCCTGGATGTCCCTTGACAGCATGGTTCAAAGCTCCCATTCTCCAACAAATCTCACCACTGCTTCTTTCCCCGTCTCCCCTTTCCTTCTACCCTCCCCACAACTTCTTTCCCTGCCCTGTGGCCCATCCCTCCGGCATATCCTCCCTTTGGGTCTCTCATTTTTCTCCACTCACACTCAGCATGTGGCTTGTCCCTATCAATCAGCCAGCAAGCATGAGGGCAAGTCACCTCTCTCCCTGGGCCTCTGTTCCCTTGTCTATAAAATGGCGGGACAGCAGGTGGGCATGGGGAGTCACACGGTCTGGAGAGGCCCTCCCTGCAAGCCCTTCCACCCTAAGATCTGGAGCATCTACTTAAGAGTGATGCCTGTGCAAGTGTCAGGAAAACAAAGACTGCCCAGAATGCGCACGCCGCCCCTCCTCCTAGGCCAGCCCAGGGCTGGGAAACAATCCCTCTCAGGGATCCCAACACCCAGAGGTCAGATGACAGGATGGACATGCAGAGGAACGAGACGATCCTTCCACTCTACCATCTCTCTTGACTAGTTCAAACACTCTGGAGCTCTGAAAAATTCCCAAATGTTTCTGGGCCAAGAATCCCCTAAAGAGGTGGCTCAGTGTCTGGGGTTACAATGGCTTTGTTACTTCAGCAAAGCATACTACAAGCCATTTACTGGTTTAATTTAATTATTTATGATAACACTTCAGAGTAAAAACTACACTTGTCAAAATAAAAGCGACTTTGTGCTGCAATGACCCAAATTTTATTGTTGCATTACTTAATGCCCCGAAACCTGGTAATCGGCACCAGATCTCCCCACCACTTGGGCAAATCAGCGCCGCTCGAGGACTGAGATGGATCACTGCCTCCGGGGGGAATTATTTTAAACTGTTCTAACAAAAAGGCATTTGGAGCCCATCCTCTCACCCTAGTCACATCTCCTTTCCCCAAATAAGCGGGTTTCCAGACACAGTTGATTGTGTGCCATTTCCGGTGAGCCCTTGGACTGCCTCCCTTCCTTCGCACGTGTAGCCCTCTGCCTATGACGCCTCCCACCCCGTCCGCTGGCCAAACAAGTCCTAAACCTGTGTACACAACAGGATCCCCTCAGGAATTATAAAAAGAATTCAGATTCCTGGGACCCAATCTGAAAAACTCCACTGGACCTCTCTGTGATCACTCCAACCCTGGCAGACATTTCCTCCTCTGTCACTCACCAGCACTTCGCTCTTCTCCTGACAGGCTTCTACTCCTCAACGGTAAGTTCCTTGAGGGCAGCGTCTTTATGTCTTACCTCTGTACCCTCCGCCCAGGACAGTGTCTGCCCAAGGCAGAGCTCAATAAAATGTGGCTTATTGAGGGTGGGGCAGTATTTTGAGGAGCTACGAGTTTGTGAGAAGTACGCAGACCCAGTCCAGAGCTCCGACTCCAGCGCTGGGCCTCCTCCCTCCCACCTGATGCCTGTAGGTCCACTTTCTTCCTTTGGCAGGAATGGCCATTTGGCCAACAGGGTTTTGAGGATGTGAAATTCCTGGCTGCACTGTGATTGGTTTTGGGTGATGTGAATTCACAGTGGAATATAATGGGCATGTAACCTGGTCTGCCATTTGCAGCAAGTCTTTGTAATCAGCTGTGGATACGTATTCCTTATTAATGGCCCTCCCTAGAGTCCTAATATGTTCTCTCAGAGCCTCCCTTAGCCCCTGCTTCATCATTTACTGCAGGGACAGTGGTGACCTACAGCAGCCCAGGTGACCTACAGCCAAATCTAGCAATAGGTGTCCCAAACAAGGACAGCCCCACCCATCCACAGTCATTTATTGCTAAGTGAGAAGAAAGATAACCACAAAAAAAAAACCAAAATAGAGACCTGGTTCCTGATCATTAGGAGCTCACAGTCTAGTTGGAAAGACAGAGAGCAGTTATGATTCCAGTTCTCCCATCTTGCTCTCCTTCCTTAACTATTCATCCATAATGAGAATCATTTCCCACATTCCTGATGCTTCCCACAGGCGCTGGGGTTCCTCCCTCAAAGGGGATTCCTCAATTTGGACCAGATGAATTCTGAGGTCCCTTCCTGCTCCAGTCCAGGTGGATTTGTTCCAGAGGAACTCCTAGTAGAGGAACTTCTGGGGGCTCACATTCTGCAAACTGATGGCTTTCTGGAGGTGTTTGTTAAGGAACCAGGAATTTTCAGGGAAGACCTAATAAGTCATCAATTCAGAGAGACCTTGGGAACCACCCATACCCATGGCTCTCAACCCTAGCTACACATTAGAATCACTTATGGGCTTTAAGAGGGAAAATAGCCATTTCTGAAACCCACTTGAAACAGATCTGGGAGTGAGTTCTGGGCATCAGTATTTCTTAAGAGTGCCTCAGGTGACCCCAATGTGCAGCCAGGGCTGGGAACCACTGACCTAACAAACCAGCCGATTCTGTGTTTGAGGGACCTGAGGCCAAGAGAGGTGCACCCTGAGCAGAGCCACAGGTAGGGAGCGGCAGAGCACAGGCGCCAAGCCCCAAAGCGCCCCCTTCCTGCTATCCACTTCTCCACACTCCCACGATGCCTGCCTGCTGTCCACTTCTCCCTGTTCCCATGATGCCTGCTCTCCACTTCTCTGCAGGGGGTCGGTTCTCTCTCAGCTCACCTCCAAAGACATCCAGGCGCTGCCATCCTTGGAAGCGCTGCTCTGTCCCCATTCTGAGGGCAGTGCCTCGAGCTGCCTGGCCCCGATGTGTCTTTTCCGAGTGCCCAAAGGCAGAGGGGCAGGCTGCAGCAGGTGAAACTGGGGCCTTCAATCCGGGGGCTTTCTCCAGAGTCAAAGCGACTGTTTGTCTTAAACAAACAGGGCTTGTTCCAGGAAGATGTTGTCCGCATGGGGCAGTAGTGCCATTTATCATGGTAGCTTCAGGCGCTGGGGGCAAGAAATCAGCTTTCCAAGGCCCTGGCCCATGGAGGCGAAGTAGGGGGGGGGGGTGTTGGGGGCTGTAACCCCAGGACCAGCCCCCAAGAAGATGTCAGAAAAGCTAATGAGTGACCAGACAGCTGCAGCTTGTTAAAGAGCGCCCAGGGCCCATTGTAACTGAGACCTTTAAATATACATCGTAGTCAAATAAACAGCATCTTTCCAATGGCCAGTCCCTCTGGTGCCAGACCCGTCCAGCCCAGCCCACCCAGGGCCTTTCCTCCCTCCATATCTCCCTCCTTCCTTGACTGGAAATGAACAGATTGTGCCTGGGAGAGATGGGTGCAGCCAGGTTCTCTGACCACCCTCCCCAACCCCATCCCCACCCCACCTCCCTCTAAATGGAAATAGCTGTAACCCTTGCAACCCGTCCACTCTGCTGAGGTCCCCATAGGTTTCAGAGAATCAGGATGGCACTGCAGGTCCCTGGAAAACCTCTGTAGGACATATGGCCCACCAGGCAGAACCTTCCGAAGTCACTAAGATCTAACCTGGAATGCCTGGTCCCTGGGTCTCCACTACACCTCCTTCAAAACCTACCTCAGAGGTTACCATCTCTCGGAAGCCTTACCAGACTCACCTAAGCAGAGCTACTTGCCTGCTTTCTGCTCTGAGTAAATGTGTGGTTCAAGTCTCTGGGAATGACCTAAACTTAGGGGAATCTCAGGGTCTATATCCCCTGCCACACTGAGCTCTTGAAAGTGGGATCCAGTTTTACTGAGATCTGAATCCCCAGAGACCAGCACTGTCTGTGACACTCAGGAGGCTTCAGTTTTAAGTGTGCAGAACTGAGCCCTGTGCACCTCTCAACCCCTCACTAATAGATTCATCTGCCCATCGGGTCCCATTAGGTACCCAGGGCGATACACAGTAGGTGGGCTCTGCACAAAGGGAGCTAATGCCCTGCAGCAAGCCCAGGGAGGGAGTCACTCGGTGGTCCCCAGAGTAGTGTCTGTTGCAGAGGGGTATTTTTAGGTCCATTAAGGAAGAAACCCTGTTGAGGGGCAACACTATCTTACAGAGCATTTCCCCTCACTGCAGGGGCCCACACTTTATACCGGGCTCTGCCTCACCTCAGGGTCCTCCCCTCCCCCTGGAGCGGCACACTCTCCTCCAGCTCAGTGTACCCCTCAGCCTGCCACAGCACCCTTCACCCCAGCACCCCAGAAAGGCAGTGTGCAGTGTTGCCGCTCTGGCAGGCCTTGCCTTGGCTGCAGAGCGGACCTTGTCTCTAAGATCCCCACGTGCAAGAAAGGAGCCAGAGGGGCGAGCAGAGGCCTGAGAGCAAGCAAACAGAATAGGTCTCCGTATGCCCACAGGCAAAAGCTGGGGCTGGGCCATCACCGTGTACCAGCCCCACTGTCCCGGGCCAGGTGGCACACCTTCCTGATGTGGACATTCCTAATCTGGGGGAAGGCGGGTGATATGCATGTGTGTGATTGACATTTACTGAACATTCATCAGCTTTTACAGACATTGTACTAGGTGATTTATATATATAGTAACACATTCCATCTTTATAAATTCCTGGGGGAATGGTATTATTGAATTTATTCTACAGATAAAGAAACTTAAGACCTACCTAGGGCTTTATAGCTTTTAAATTGTAGAGCTAAGAGCTGGGATTTGAACCCTGATCTCCCCCATCCCAGAATCTGTTATCTCAGATCACATATAGACCAGAGATAATTATCTTGCACTGACAGTGGAAAAGGCAGCACACACCAGATGCAGTGGGCAAATCAGACAACCTGTAGTTAAAATGGTCTCTAGGCATCTGCCTTAGGGATGGGCCAGAAGTCAGTGCTGGTGACCATGTAGCTCTGAGTACCAAGGCTAGTACGGAATTCATCACTGCCTGAGGGTACCAGGGTTCCCAGCCAGATCCTCTGGGTGCTAAGCAGACTAACCCCTCACATGTATTTGCTCTCCCAGGTTCCTTCCTCCCCAGACAAGCCAGACCACCTCCCAAGCCTACCTCAGGTCAGCCCCTCCAATGTGCTTCTCCCCACACCCCTGTCCCTTCGACTTGCGTTAGGTCTGCAGGGCCAACACTCAACTCTAGTCACTCCTGTCATCTTCATCCCTGCTTCCTAGCCTTCAAGCAGAGTAGAAGCAAAGTGCATTGGGTTCAGGGTCATGCTATCCAGTGAACTGCCTCTCTTCTCCCTCTGCTCCCTCAACCCTCGCAACATTGGACACTGCAGACACTGAGGTCTACAGCTCAGAAAACTCTACAGGGTCTAGCACAGTACCTGGTACCCAGGGCCGAAGGGTACATTTGGGTAAGTTGTTTATAATATAGAGGCACTGGGCCAAGAGGCCAGGTAGGGGTTGGAATCCCCACACCCACAGATACTGAGCATTTACTAGGTAAGCCCCAGGCCTTCCTCCCAGGTTGTGTCTGCCTGAGGAGGGGAGGGCCTTTTCTCTAGTGCACACGAAGGTTTGGTATATACGCTGAGAGCCTTGGTGGTGCTCAGGTCAAGGTACTCCACACCTCATGGAATGAGTGAATGAATAGCTCCAACCTGCTCTCTAAATCTGAGCCATAGCAGACGGGGAGACTGTCTTTTTGGGGGCCTGACCCCATCCCCTATGCCATCGCACTTCTGTCTCTTTCTACCCTTCCCACTTGCTCCATGCTGTGAATAGAAAGCATTCTGTCTACTTTTCCAAAACTATCCCCACTGGGACACCCAGGTCCCCCAGTTCTGCCTCCCAGGAGTCCTTGCTCTCACTTTCTCTCCTATCTCCTCTCCCCTCCCTCCTCCTCCTTCTTCTGTAATTCTTTTTATTTATTATTTCTAATTTTTAAAATTATGGTAAAATACACATAAAATGTACCATTTTAACCATTTTTATGTGTGCAATTCAGTGGCATGAAGTACCACCATCCATCTCCAGAATTTTTTTCATTTTCCAAAACTGAAATTCTGTGCCCATTACAATAACATCGCATTCCTTTCTCTACCAGCCCTTAGCAGACACCAGCCTACTTTTTGTCTCTATGAGTTTGACTACTCCAAGAGCCTCATATAAGTGGAATCATACAGAATGTGTCCTTTCATGATTGGCTTATTTCACTTAGCAGAATGTCTTCAAGTTTCATCCATGTTGTAACATGGATGTTTCAGAATTTCCATCCCTTTTAAGGCTAAATAATATTCCATTGTATGGATGTAAAATATTTTATCTATTCATCTGTCCATGGACACTTGGGTCACTTCCATCTTTTGTCTATTGCAAATGATGCTGCTGTGAACATGGGTGTCCCCTTCTTCTTAGCATCCTCTTTATCTTTCCCTGTATTTGTTCCTTCCCCTCCAACTGGAAAAACAAACCCACATAATATTCAGCAGCCACAAAGTCTGGATTTTCCAGGACAATCCCAGTTTCATAACATTTTTTTCTGTTCTCCGCACAAGCCATAGAAAAGCCCCAGAAATTTCAATATATTTTCTCCTTCTGTGTCTTATATCAAGAAGAAACACAGACGTCCTTCATAAGATCTTGATTTTTTTTTTTGTTCAGGGAGTTTCATTACTCTTAAAAATCCCTCCCACATTAAATAAAGAGCAAACATCTTTGCTTGGCCCTGCAGCCTCCAGGTATCATCTTTGTCCTTCCATTTGCTGCCAAACCTCTCTGAGTGTTCCACACATAGTTCTTCCGCTTCCTCACCCCCTGCCACTTTCTTAATGCCCTGCAATCTGGCTTGGCGGTACAACTCTACTAAATCTGCTCTTGCCAAGGTCACCAGTGACTTCTTTTTTAAACAAGTTTCAATTGTTCTATTTCTTGAGTATCAAATAAATGCTTCATTGTAGAAAAATTGGCAAGTACAGAGCAGTGCATAGGAGCAGAAAAAGGATTGCTCATATATAACCATACCACCATAAGGCAACTACAATGAGCCCGTTGACATACTTCCTTCTAGTCTTTTTTCTTTACTCCAATAATTTTCTTACTTTTCACCACCCTCATCTTTCCTGACCCCTGTAGCACTGAATGCTATTGCATAGTTACTTCTTGAAACTTCCTTCTTTGGTCTGCTTCTGTGGTTTCTGCTCCAATCCTACCACCCATTTTCTTTCCAGCTAATCTCTCAATGAGTTTTACCAGGATTTAAATGCTGGCTGAGTTGAGGTTTCCATAGGGATGAAAGGAGCCTCTTGGGAAGCGAAGGAGTGACCTACCCAGGGCATGTCATTATCAGAAGTCAGGAGTAGAGGTCAGGCACTGAGTCCAGCCTACCACACTGCAAAGCAAGGTGCCTCCTCCTGCTTCTCTGCCTGACAAACTCCCATCATCCTTCGAATTCTTATTCAGATGCCACCTCCTCTGTAAAGTCTGCCCTACTTCCTCCAGGCAGGGCTGGTCACCGTATCCCCTGTCCTTCCCCTTCCCCTCAGGGTGCTGTCCATCCTACTGCAGAAGTAATGATCTTGACTTACAGCTATCTATTTACCTCACTGTGCCCTCTCTAGGCAGCTGGCTTGCCCAAGGCCACACAGGCATACACAGCCTGAGGTCACCAAACCCCAGGCCTGTGGGACTCCTGTCCCGAGTTCTTTTTACAACACCATGGTGAAACCACAGTTAAGGAAGGTTTGTAGTGTGCCTGCCAGGAAAGCAGCCTCTAACTGCAAAGCAGCAACATGGGACTGGTGAGGAAGGGGAGGGACAGCGGAGGTGTGATCAGGGCCACATCTGTGCGTGAGGACGGGGGTGGGGAGAAGTGGGCCTCCCTGGCCCACTACCGAATTCACCACAAGAAACCATTCTCTGTGACTCATTCCAGCTTCCCAGATTGGAACCCCATAATCCCCACTCTGAAATTTCACCAGGAAGCCCTTCCTTAAACATAACCCAATCTCTCTCTTCTAACTCTTTATTTGAGCCACGTAAGTAGGGGAGGCCCAGGGTGCTACCTGCCACATGAAGGGAAGAGACTGTTCAGAGAGGAAGTGCACACCTGTGATTAGGAGATCAAGGAAGGGCTATGGAAGAAGAGCCATGTGAGTTCAGTCCTAAAGGATGGGTATGATTTGACATATAAAAAAAAATGTTTTTAATACAAGAAGGAAACGGCATGAGCCAAAGCATGGAGAAGAGCTGATACAGGGCACTGGAAAACCGATCAGCGAGCAGCCCGCTGGGGTGACCCTCCTATGCTCTAGAAGGCTCCCAGGGCGGCTCCTGAGTCGCTCCCCAAGCCTTCTTCCCATAGAGTCCCAACAGCTGTAATGTGAGGGCTGGAGGGGACATGGGGCGACAAAAGGACAGTGGGCTTTGAAGACAGAGCAGCCCAAGTTTGAAATCCTGATTCTGCCCTTTACTAGTTCTGTGACCATGAGCAAGTCAGGTAATGTCTCTGAGTCTCAGTTTCCTCATCTGTAAAATGCGAATTATAATGCCTACCTTGGGAAATTGTTGTAAGGATTACACGTAATAACCTGGAGCATGTAGCAGCTGCTCGATAAGCAGTACCCAGCATCGACCTCATTATTATTACCACTTTAAGAACTCCCATTTCACACATAAACAGCCCTTGGGAAACAGTCCAGTCTTTGGGGGGTTTCCATCAGATTTCTCTAGAGACCTTCACCCTTTGACATTTCTGTTTTTGCTATAATGAGATGGAATCAGAACACCTGTGCCATGTCCATGTGGCCGTGGGACCTTGAGCACAGCATTTCAACTCAGTGTCTCCACCTGTAAAATGGGGCTAGTAACGCCAACCTCACAGGCTCATTGGATGGTTTCATGATGTGTGTGTGTTAAACCCCAGGCCGGCACACCCCAGGTCCTCAGTCAAGGTTCTGGAGATCCCTGCCCTCCCTGCCACCTTCCTGGAGCCTCGTGTGCAGCCCAGGGCTAGGCTGTGGGTCAGAGTCACTAGGTGATGAGGTGAGGTTGGGTGGAGGCCGGGCCCAGAGCTGAATGCATAAATAACCAGCCATCCCGGTCTCGCTTCAGAAGTTCTGGTCTCCAACCCTTTAATCATGGAGCTGCTCTTCCCTGGCCATCCTCCAGGGCCCGCCCACTTCCCATGAAGTGGAACGCTGTGAGGGAGCCCTGGGTCTCTGCGGCCTGCCTGTTTTGCTCGGCTTGCTTGCTAATAGATCCCAGGAACCCAGGGGGCTGCTTCTCAGCCGGCTCACCCCTACCCGACATCCCCTACCCCACCTCACAGGCTGGGCTCTGGGCTCCCCACCCACCCCTTCTCTGACCAGGCCTACCCTTCAGCGACCAGGCTGGAAAATGGGTTTGACAGGACAGTGTCCTCCTCTCCATGGTGACCATATTATATGAATCAAAGCCTAATAGTCCCCAAGTCCTAATAGTTCCAAGACTTCTCGTGGGACAATGGAATCCTAATATTAGAAAGTGAGCCAGTCTCAGAAAATCCACACATGTGTTTGCCATGTTGATTACCAGCCCCCCCACTGGAGGCAAACCTCTCTTTAGGCAAGGCGGAGTATTCCCTTGGGATCAGGAGTGAGCAGTATGGTGGGGCTCTGGGCAGGGAGAGGGGATTGCCTATGAAATCACATTTGGCAACTTGAGTCATATTTTTAATGCACTAATGGAGTTGGCTTCTCAAAGAAAAGAACCAGTGATTCTTTTTCATATGGGAATGAATTCATATGGGAAAGAGTTCCAATAGAAAAGGCTATTTTTACATTTAGGTATACTGGGTTTGCCTCAACGGAGGCATCCCGGTATCCAGTTTGCAACCCTTTCATTCGAGGTTTCCTTCTCTGAGTACTTGGTGTTGGAACTCAGCCGCCACCTCTGTCACTGGCACTCCTCCTTGATGGAAGTAAGGGGCAGGGTGGCATAGTGGAGTGCCCAACACCTGGGCCCTGGCACCAGCAGGGCCTGGGTTTGAATCTCTGCTCTACCACTTCCCAACCAGCTACCTTTACACAGCCCATGGGCTGCTTTTGCCTCTGAGACAGGATGGAATGGGGGTAAGGGCGGCAATATTCTTCCCTGACAGATCATGTGGGAGGATGAAATCAGGTCATGTTCATAAGTCTCCGAGCATTTGCTGGGGCAAAGGAGAGATGAGGCCATGAGATTCCCTCCCCCAGGGTTCTGCCTTCAGAAGTTCTTAAAAAGTAACACCTGCCGGCTTAGGGAGACCATCTGCCTGTTACCTAGCTACCATCAGGCCCTAACCTGAGCACATTCTGCTTTTGTAAATCATCTTCAACCAGGGCTCCCCTGATCCCAGATGGGCCCCTCCTCTTGAGTCCTGAGCTCGGGCAGACAGCGCGGCTGCAAGAGTAGAGCGGACCAAGGCACCCTTGTGAGAACCCCCGCTGATCCCTGCTCCCGGCACCCAGGCACGGCTGGGCCACAGCGCTCTCAAAAGGCACAGAGTCCTAGAATCCTAGGGCTGGGAGCGCCCTGAGAGGCCTTATGCTTCCTGCTTTCTGTGGTACAAACAGGGAAACTGAGGCTGGGAGGGGCATGGCTTACTCCAGGTCACCCAGCTGGTTAGTGGCAAAAGCAGCATGACAGCTGGACTCTCAGGGATTGCAGACTGTCCTCTCTTCAGTTTCCCCCTGGAGTGTTGCAGGCCTGGCCACCCTGGGAGCCTGAAGTTGTGCGCAAGGACTGTGCCCCTCATCAGTCCACACCCAGACCTCTGAGTAAGCGGTGTTGGTTGATGGCTGACAGAATTCTTCACAAAGAAAGATAGGAAAAAAGCACGGAAGCCTCCTGGTTTTCCATCCTTGTCTTTGGGAGGCAGTGTGGTGCCAGGAAAGAATGTGGACCTGGAGCCAAGACACTTGGGTTCTGCAAAATGCAGTAAGTCACGTATACAAAGTGACCAGCACAGTGCTGGGCTCACAACAGGTGTTAGATGGTGGAGCTCATTATCTAGAACTACTAATCTCCTGAGTCTGTCACTGTGTGACCTTGGGCAAGTCAACAAACCTCTCAGAATTCTGGTTTTCTGGAAAATAGGAACAGTAACTCAACTTCCACCTTCCTTCCAATGGAATCAGTTCTCCCAGAGATTTTTCAGGGCTTCACAGCAGAGGTGACATTTGAGAGATGAGATGAGCTTACTAAAAGCTCAAAGATGAGACAGGAATTCCGGGATGAGCAAGTCATGAGCCAATAATGATTGAGGGAGGAAAGTGTGGGATGGATAAAGAGGACCCTGTGTGGTGGCCACTAAAATCAAAGCCCTGAAGCTCCAATGTACAGACAGCCACCCTCATTGCCTTCACAGTCATCTAAGGGCGGGGCCACAGGGGAACTAATATTTAGGAAGCCCCTACTGCTTACCCTGCATGTAGCATACGCTATTAATCCTCCCACAGGCCTAGTGGGGTTTTCATTATTTCTACAGATGAAGGTCAATTGCCTCAAGATCACCAGGTTGAGAGCAGAGGGGCTGGAGGTAAACCCCAACATACCAGGACTTGGCACATCTCTCTGGTCACAGGCCTGAACTTCAGTCTTTGAGATCCTCCTCAGCTCCAGAGTGCTATCCTCTCCCTGTCTCGTGTCCAGCCTCAGTGCCCAGAATCCCACATCCCTGGAAGGACTTTTAGCAAGTCAGTGTCCTTGCCAAGACTCGAGGTCAGGATTTTACCTGGTTCCTTGGACACGGATTATAGGTGTTTGTGAAGCCTCTGAAGTTGTGTGTGTGTGTGTTGTGTGTGTGTGTGTGCAATCCACACTTTTCTGAGGAGCAACTTCTAACTCTTGCCTGGTCGGGTTAGGAACCTCCAGACTCCATTCCCTCTGTGGGGCCCCATACATTGTCCCTCAGACCCCCTTGAACTCCAGGTGAGGAATGTGGCCCACCTGAACACCTGCTAGCTCCACGCCTGTAGCAGGTGACAAAGGGAAGGCTATAACTCCCTCAGGCTTCCGGGAGCTCAGTCACACTGACAGGCCCAGTGCCTTCATGCAGGTTGTTTCTTTCTGCTCCATCCTCTGTGGAGATGGACGTCTAGGTGGGAAGAGGCTGGGGAACTCTGGCAGGTCCAGAAGAGGGATGGGAATGAAGGGGCAGACAGGGATCGGGGCTTCTGGAAGCATGCAGGGTTGAGTGTGTTGCAAGTTGAGCAGCTGGCCCTGGGCTGTGGTGCTGACAGAGCAGAGGATCTGCCCTTCCCCCTCAGGTCTGGGCAGACGAGGAGTGAGTGACGGCAGCAGGTCCAAGCCAAGTGGCCTGATGGGCTCTCAGGCCTTTTCAGCCGCCACGGAGGCCCCGGAAATACCAGGACTGGGAGGGACAAGGGGGTGGGGGTGGGGGAGAGACAAAGGACTACCGGCCTATCACTTGGGTCTCTGCCAAGCCGTCCTTCAGGCTCTGGCCACACTGGCCACCTCTCCTGGGCACCTATGCTGCCATCAGACCTGCCTCTCCCCAGCCTGGCCCCAAGTTTCCTCTCCTATCAGGCTCCAACACCACATTCAGAAAGACCTTGTATGTTTTTCAAATTAATGCAATTAAGAGCATTAAAGTTAGTGAACGATAGAGTTTTTCATTTTCCTTTTATTTGATTAGAGAAATTCCCACCGCATAGTTCCTCCAAATGAAACCCAGACCTGAGGCCTATTGTTCCGGGGGCTTCCATGAGAATGTGTTACCTTTCAATCTCACACACTAATGTGTTTAGCGTTACAGTCCCCCCCGGGGCGGCTGCAGGAAGGATCTGGAGCCTTGATTAAAGCGGCCTTTGCCAGGCAGGAATGTGGGCTCCTCGGCCTGGGAGTCACAGAGAGGCTGGGTGTTTGCTCCACAGAGCCTCTGCTCACACGGCCGGCTGGCCAGGACTGGGCTCACGGGCAGTTGTGCCTGGCTGTGATTAGGTATTTCTCCCTCTCTCTTGCCTTTCCTCTCGGACCTTCTACAACACCACCTCTAGCCCCAACGCATTCACACATGACAACACAGCACACACACCACCCTCTGGCTCTCCTCGCCTCTTTATTGTCTCTATCCTCGTGTCTCCTCTTTCCCAACTTCCATCCGCTAGCCGCTGCTGGGCTTCCCGGCAGCCTCTTCACGGTCAGCTCTGTTCAGAGGCAGCATTCAGGAAATCACACCAATCACACTGCTTCTCCCTCGGTCAGGCCCAGAACTCCAAGGTGAAGAGCAGAATTAGGGCCAAAAGTGAAAAATTGATTAGAGGAATATGGGAGGAAGGCCTGAGAGAGGGAGGAGGGAAGGTCATAACCCCTGTTAAAAAATGCGACTAGTGCCAAATTTAAACAGGATGTTAAGTCTCCACTCCTCCTACCCCAAATCACCAAAGGCTCAGCATTGGAGGCCCAGGTTCCTTCCTCCTCCAACTGGGGTGGCTGGCCCAGGCCCCCCGTGGCCTGGCGAGGCGGTCTGTGCTCTGCCAGTGCCCTGGGAGAGGAAGCTTGTGGGACTTCCCCACACCAATGGCTCACATGCTACAGACCTTCAACAGCTCAAACCAGGGTCCTGGGAGACACTGCCAGGACCTGGCCCAAATTAGGCAAAACTAAAAAACAACTGGGCTTGTGAGCTAGAGTCCAAACTAAAAATAAGCCTGTCAACCCTCAGAGGCCCAGCTCCTGCGGCTCCTGGGTCCCCAGGAATTGGGGGAGGGCTTGGGAGAGAAATGTGATCTGTCTTCCCCCCCACTCCAAGGCTGCCCAGCCCCTGCTGCATTCCCAAATGCCTCAGAGTCAGCCCACAACATCCAGAGAGGCCCGTGCCTCAAAGGTCAGAGCGGGCGCTCAAGGGGCTCGGAGAGGTGCAGGCTTCTCCGCCAGGACGGTTAAGGACGTGCGGGGCTCACTATTTTGGTTGTCCTGGTGATAACATTCTGTAAGGGGGTGAGCCTCCCTGAGACTAGGACCTGGACCAGCGAGGACCAACCACACTTGCAGATGGAAAGCCCCCTGGCCCCACTAGACAAAGAAAGGGGCCTACCCCAGACTGGGCCTTCCTTTGTCATCTCCCTTCCAGGCCTCTGCAGAGCGCCATACTTGGGTTTTCCCTATGTGTCAATCCCAAGCCATTCACATGTTCAGACTTGCTCTCTAAGAAGACTGCTCTGTGGAGAGTGGAGGCAGGGAGGCTGGTGCCTACCTGGGGCATGGGAAGATGGAGGCTTCACTAAAGCTATGGGGTGGGAAGAAGGGGGAGACCTGGAAGGATGACTCAGCCGGTTTGGAACCAGGTCCCCAACCTCCCCCGTGAGCTGCTGCCTCATTTATTCTACTCAGTCTCAGGAGGAAATCCATCCCCAGTGACTGGAAAAATTGAGGGACTGATTTCCAAGGCTAAGTGAGGGGATTTCACTACTATCCTTCTGTTTGTGCACACATTCAGTCAGGCAATACTTGGCTGATGAGATAAGCCACCTACACCTTTAAACTGTACCTCCCCACACAGGACCCAGAAGGTCCAACCCTTGGATAGGTCCCAGGGTTCTGCTGTAAACATCTGCCAGGGCCAACAGCCCCCAGGTACCAGATACATAATGGGAACTGCATTTGGAAGAAGAAGGAGTTGGAGAAGGCAGTGTGAGGGAATCGGGACTGCAGTGGAAACAGGAATTTGGCTTCATGTCTAAGTTGCTTCTTCCTAGACAATCACCATAATGTCGGTACGTCTTGGTTACCCAAGCAGTGGGGAAGGTTGGGGAGGGGGTGGATGATACGAAAGTGAACGATCCAGAGACTACTCCTGATCATTCCTGTTGGACTTGGCCAGTTGGCTTTTTTTTTTTTTCCTCCTGCTGGGAAACTTGCTTCCTTAAGCAGGATTTTCTTTGAAAATTTTTCAAAATCTACTCATGATTTCCAACCACGAACAATGCTTCCTAAAGATGGCCAGGCTTGGCTTTATCCCAAGCTCCATTCAAACCACAAAAAGCAGGGGGTGGGGATGAGGATTAACTGAGG
Organism: Smutsia gigantea; assembly: GCA_032199065.1. NCBI lineage: Eukaryota > Metazoa > Chordata > Mammalia > Pholidota > Manidae > Smutsia > Smutsia gigantea. The sequence continues at coordinate 26,291 of JAVSCE010018085.1, read as the reverse complement.
TGGTCCTCGAGGCCAGGCACTCTTACTGACGGGTCAGACCTGGCTGTGGATGACCCCAAGGTGAGGAAACTGCTAAGAGAAATTCTCATCCCTGGGACCAGGGCCAGCCCACTCTGTCCCTGTCTGTATTCCACGGGAGGGCCCTGCAAGGACATGGCCACAAGGCATGCTGAGGCCTTAGTGGTGGGTTGGTAAGAAGAAGAGGAGTAAGCTTGAATTATATGGGACTGGGGTGAGGGGTAGTGGCCCAGGTAATAGGCTGGTTCCCAAGGACCATGGGGAGTAGGAGCTTGAATTCAATTTCCAAAGGGCCATGGAAGCCTCAGTCTAATCTAAGCCAGCACCCACATTCCTGTAAAGCTGCCAGCACAGAGGGTCTGAACCATTCATGGGCGACTCAGGAACCAGTGCCCACGCCCAGGAGCGGAGTAGCGACAAGCTCAGTTTTCTAGCTTGTGCACGTGGCTCCAGCCCCATTTAACTTAGAGTGCAAAAGGTACCAGCAGCAAGTATCTTCTCTGAGTTTCAGTGTTCATGAAATTGAACCATTTTATCTCAGAGCTTGGGCAGCTAGGAGTGGGGTTCCAGAATGAATTCTCTTCCTTTAATGCAGATGAACTAAATCTCTTTTGCTTCTCACTTTAAGAAAAGAAATCCAAAAGGTGTCGCATTTGCTCTGTTGGATGCCAGCTAATAACTCTGAAAGTCAGAGGCTAGGTTGCTTGCAGCTCCTCTGACTGGGCTCCTGAGAGAGTTGCCTTAGCTGCCGCTTGTGGCTGCCAAGTGGCTCAGAAAGGACCAGAGCAGGGCTGGGGTGCAGCCTGGCTTAGAGGGAAGTGACTGCCTTGAGCAGGAGGCCTGGCACTCCGAGCCAAAGCCCAGAGTCCTCGGGAAGGGTTTCACAGCATACTCTCTGACTAGCTCATTGCCAGAGCCGCAGTCCAGGCCTGACGTGGCTGGCATCAGCCCACAAGTGGGTCAGCTGTGGGCACTCTGCCTGCAAATCCTTGCTCTGTGTTCACCAGCAACCGTGGCACTGACTGCCCGCTTACTCTGTGCCAGCAGTTCACCTGCACTCCCTAACAATCCTGGGAGCAGGTATCAACGCTAGTCCCATTTTGCTGATATGGAACTGAAGTTCTGAGAGCTAACTAACCTCTTTTAGGTCACGTAGCTGGTAACTGGCAGAACCAGGATTGGAGCCTGTGTTCATTTCTAGGTTAGGCCATGCCTGATTCAGGTTCTGGTCCTCTTTACCAGGCTTCTCTGTTCTGCTCCTTATATAGACATTACAGTTTAGCCTCATTAATGCACCCCGTTTTTTCCTCTCTCCTGGACTGTCTCCTACCTGGCACACCCCCTCACCCTGACCTCCAACTATGACCTTCTGTGCTGACTCAGTGTGCCAAAAGACTTTCCTCCTCTGGCCCCCTTGGCACTTTGTTTACCTTAGTGGTTCTCCAAGTGTCTCCCAGACCAGCACATCTGCATGAGATCCCACCTCATACCTGATGAATCAGAAATCCTGGGCATGGGGCCCAGCAATCTGTTTTACCAAGCCCTCCAGGTGATTTGGAGGCACTCTCAAGTTTGAGAACTATAGGGCTACCTACTTCTTGTGTTTCCATCAGTCTTGGTGACAATTAAGGGCAAGGTTAGCTCTTGTTATAGTCTTTAGCATCTGAGCCCACCTCATCAGGTATATTATAAAGGGATCCTTGAGCAGCTAATAATGAAGTGGGTAGAGCTTGTTTTGGCCTCCACTGTTGCTTTCCACTCCACTACTTGGCATCCCCTTCTATACCAGCCATCAAAAGTGATCAGTGCACATGGGCATTAACACCACTACCTTCAGAACCAGTTGCAATACCCTCAACCACTGCCTCTCCACCTCAGGTGGGGCCTGAGCTATAGGCTTTCCATAAAAAGCACCTGGGACCATCGGTGTGCCAGCATTGAAGAATCTCTCCAGGATTTGTTGCTGAACTGCTGTTTGGATTCCTCCTGGCCTCCCCTTTGAGATATCTCATGACTTCACAGCCCACAGCCCAGCTCTGGCCCAGGAGATGGCCACCCATTCCCATTTGCCCCATATGTACAACTCCACCCTTACTGATAAAATCTCCATCTCTGATTATGGCATTGTCTATTTCTCCCTTTAATTCTGTTAGTGTTTGCTTCATGTGTTTGAAGCACTGTTATTAGTTGCATACATTGTTATGAGTGTTTTCCTTTTCTGATGAATTGATCCTTCAACCATTATAAAATGTCCCTCTTTATCTCTGGTAATATGGTTTGTCTTGAAGTCTATTATATCCAATATTAATATCATTTTCACCTATTTATTTTCAACTTATCTGTGTCTTTATAGTGAAAGTACATCTCTTTTAGACTGCAAATAGTTAGGTCTTTTTTTTTAAATCTATTCTGACAATCTCTGCCTTGTAATTGGAATGTTTAGTCCATTAATATTTAATGTAATTATTGATATGGTTGAATTTAGTTTTATTTGCCCCCTCTGTTTTCTATTTCTGTGTTCCTCCTTTCCCTGCCCTCTTTTATATTTTTAGAATTCCATTTAAATTTATCTATCGGATTTGTAGCTCTACCTCTAAGCATTAATTTTTTGATGATTGCTGCAGGGATTACAATATACATCCTTAACTTTTCACAGTCCACTTAGAGTTACTATTTCAAGTAAAATGGAGAAACCTCACAACCACAGAGGTTTATTGCCCCTACCCCCATCCTTTATGCTATAGTTATCATATGTATTTCATCTACATACATTATAAAACCCACAAGGCAATGTTATAATTTTTGCTTCAAACAGTCATGTGAACTTTAGAGCAATTAAGAGTGCTTATTGCCAAAGGGAACCTCAAAATTAGGGGAGGCCTTTCTTAGGAAGCTGATTCAGCTAATTGTTAGAAAAGGGAACCTGGAACTTTCAATGTTCCTTCACTCCCTTCTAGCTGAATGTGAGTTCTGAGTCCATAGGGCAGAACCACAGCTGATCTATCCTTTATTTTGTCTTAAGAGTCTTCACTGAGTCTCCTGAAACCTAATCATCAGACCCAAACTCCTTTTCACTGTTTCCTAGGGGTCCTTGTCATTCAGACATGATAACCCAGAATTATAAGAGGCAGATTAAGCCTCACCAGTGTCCTGTCTCCTCTACTTCTCTCAAAAGAGTCACTTTCTCTGGTGTTATTCCTATTGGTGTTTTTTTCTTTTTCTCTCCCCCCAGATTATAAATCCTGAAGGTAAAGAGTCTGGTCTAATTCATAGTAGGTGTTCAGACAACTTTGCTGCATAAGCAAATGAACCCCAAATGCATTTCCTGGCACATCTGAAGACAGTTGGGCACAGAAGGGAAAATGTGCTAGGAAGAGAAGGAGGTCCACATGTGTCTGCCCCTAGAATGGTGGGAAATCATTTCCAGGGGCAGGGGGTATAGCCAAAAACATCACTGTGGATTGATGGGGGAATTGAAGAGAGCCTGGGGTTGACTCTGATGAAATATAAATGTGGGAGTTGAGAATGTGAAGGCTGCAAATGGAATGGGGGAGACTACCAGGCCAGGATGTGTGGGTGGGACCAGGAGTTTTAGCAGGCTCACGTGTACCTGGAGGAAGTGTGCGCTGGGCCACCCAGAGCTGCTGACACTGCAGCCTGGAGGGCTGAAGCTTTTTAGAGAAACCATTTGTCTAGTGACAGGGAGAAGAATGAAAAAGCCACCAGGGCCAGGGTAAGCACAGAGCTGGTCCACAGGACTGTGGGCCGCAGCAGAAGTGAACAAATGTAGGTAATTCATTTGGGTACTTCTAAGAGAAGAACTGTGGAGTCAGAGTTCAAGGGGGTGGAACTGAAGCTGGTCAGAAAGGACTCTTTGTCCTGGAACTAAGGGACATGAGAGTGTAGTTTATCCTAAGCCCCATGGGGAAGGGTGTCCTGGCAAGACAGAGTCTTCCAGGGGTCAAGAAAAAGGAGGAGGCCATGAATGGAACAAGGTGAAACTGGGAGTGCCTCTGAGTCATGCCCTCAGCCCGCACCAAGCTAATAGAATAACATGAGACCTGCAATACCTACTTTCGTATGAAATGTGATAATCGAGTAATGGGGCAGATTTTTGCATGTAGCTTGTAGAAAAGCTGAGAAGGAGGAGAGATGGAGCAGGCACAAGCCATGGCACGTTTCAGCCCATAGGAGCTGGTTAGCCAGTCTGCGGAGCACTGCCAGCTGCAGTGAATGAAATGCCTGTTGTTTCAAGGCCGGGGGAAAATGAGTGACCGTTATTTAGAGTAAGGAATTTATAACCAACATGGTGTGAGGTTAAGCAAATCTGAGAGTGAGATCTGACCTGTTATAATAACCTTAAGTGTTTGCAGCCCACACCAGGAGGGGGAGGGGAAGGCACTGGTGCTCCTGAGAACCTACTGTGTGCACATCCACATAGCAAGCTGGCAACCAGTGGAGGGCAACACTAGAGATCTTTGAAAGACTCAGAGCATTGAAAGATTTTAGGTTGCTGGAATTTTCCTATTTTACAACATAGAATGGCTGGCTCTTTAATGCATTAAACTTCCTTCTAACACTGCATAGTAAACATGATTACAAAAACACAGTGCAAGGCCTCCCATTAGGTTTCTGGGGACTCAAGACAAGAAAAGCATTAGCCCAGATCCCAGCTGCCTCCCCAAAAAGGAAATGTCTGAGTATTGGGAAATGCACTTGTATTTCCGATCCAGTCTAACTGTGGCTTCCTTGCCTACCTTCAAGGTGACTGCCATTTCTAGCTGCCATTCTGGAGAAACTGATCTTGGAAGAATTCAAAGCAGATTTAAATGGGGAATTGGAGTTCACTGCCCCAAACTTTCCTCTCCCATGATGATTTATTAGCCTATAAACATATGTGGTGAGCTCTTTCTGGGCTGGGTAACTACCTAATTCTGTAAGGTGACCCTACTTCTCTGTGTAATATGGGAGACAGAAGGGCTCATCACAAGTCTTTATAAACTGGGCTGCTTACCTCTGGGGGTGGATTCTAAACTCAGCAAGGTCCCTAGTCAGGATAATTGGTCAGGCTGTCCCTTTCTGGACTCTATAATGTGAAAAGTTTTGCCTGGACACCAGAAGTTTAGGCAGGTCTATCCCAGTTAAAGATCTTAAGTGGGAATTTGAAAAAGGAATTCCTGGTAAATAGCCAAATCACAGAAAGAGTCAACTACAACTTTATTAAACAACTAAAGTAAGCATTTTACCTAATTACATGTGCAAGGCCTGGTTGTCTTTCTGGTTCTAGAGGCCCATCCCTGCTCCTCCGGGCAGGAGTTGGTGAGCCTCATGCTACCCCTAGACCTCAGTCTTCTCTCTGTGTCTTCAGTTTCTGTCTTCCTCATCTGCCCATGTTGCAGGCACCTGGAGACCCTATTTCTATTTTCTTAATACCCGGTGATTACATTGCAATGCTTGGCTGCAGGATTGGCACAAAGCTCACGAGAGTTTTTCTGCTGCCAGTTTTCAGTGTGCACTCACCCCCACGTCTCTCATCACGTTGCCTCTGCTGGCTTGTATTTCTATGCTCACCAGTCACTGTGCTGTTGCTCACCTGAGCTCCTGCATCCAGCATCTCTCCGTGCCCACTCTCAAGGCTTGAGTGGGACTCAGCCTCCTTCAGGCCTGGGCTGCCTTCCTGCCCTTGCCTGTGCAGGCTTCAGAGCTGGGCCATTGCTGCACAAAGCCTCTTTGTGACCGTCCTCAGCCAAGCATGGTGGCCAAGGCTAGCAGTTGGCATTTTTACACCTGCATACTGATTTGGATACATGCATACTTATTTTCTGTTCTCATGACAGTCCTGCAATCAGTTATATTCCTCAGTTGCTTTCCAATTTGTTTATTGGCAAAAAAGTCCTTCAGCATAGCATTATTGCAATGACCATCATAATCATTCAGGGACATTAATTTATAAGTACCATCATTGGCACTTTAACAGTTAACCAAATATTAATATATTTTGTTTAGTAATTAGAATGATTAATAATGATTCATCATGAAAACACCGTCATCAGTCTGGGCCTCTGATCAATTCCCTGAGGGCTTTGCCAGCTCTTGCAAGCAGTACCTGTGACGACTGGTCACACATGGAACTCTGACCCTTGCGGGTACCTGGGGCCTTTTGTTTCTTGTTTGGCACTGAAATGTTCATATTGTGACCCAACACCCACTGTGTCCTGCGTCTCCCCCCTTGGTTCTCCTGATGTCACAAGCTCCCACACATGCATGTCACACAGGTGTAGATCAGTGGGTGATCTTGAAAAACACAAAGGGAAACCTGAGAAATGCACAACACTTCTGAAGACCTGCCAGTGGGAAAACTCCATGGTCGTGGGATATTTTCAGTGTGCTTGAGGATGGGCCAGCTAGGTGGCCTCACACATTAGCACACCACCTATAGTTTCTGGGTGTAGGACAGCAAAGAGCAGGAAGGCCTGAGGTAGGCCTTCAAGAAGTAAAAACCACTGGCTTTGATACTCACATCCTCCCTGCCAGGTACTCCGGGTAGATACTATCCCCCATTTACAGATGAGGAAACTGAGGCCTAGAGAGATTTTTATGACTTGCCTCCAGCCACACAGCTGACAGAACCAGGAGGAAAATCTGGGCCTTCTGTCCCTACAGCCAGGGGTTTTCTGTGTTTTGTTTTCTGAAACAGGGGTAAATCTCTCTCTCTCTTCTCTGGTGTTTCTGCAGAGATGTATGGCTGGTTCCCACTTGTTGGGAGGAGTGGGAGAGGCAAAAATCACACCAGCTAAATGGGCTGGGGCGCTGGCAAAGGTACTCCTGTGCCTTCTGGAGACTACTAAGGGGAGAGGGCGGCGCTTCGCTAGGGACTGGGAGAGTGGATAGAATCACTTGCAAAATCCTAATAAATCTGCAGGCCCAGCTGTTCCTCATCTGATGATCCTGAAGGGAAAGTGCGAAATAGTAGAGATGTTGTTGGGCCTAGGAGGCCCCTTCAAAGGCAACCTGGTTTTCCCAAGGACCCCAGAGCAGGGGTGGGAAGTGTCCGGAAACGTCTTCCCACCCCTGCTCTGGGGTCCTTGGGAAAACCAGGTGTTGGTTAGAGTTGGGAGGCCTGGGCCCCCTGAGGCCATATGCACATTTGGAGTGTGCCTGGGAACCCCCCAGCCTGGAAGTTCTGAAAGGGTGGGCAAGTCACGGCTCCCAGAGTGCAAGAGCACTCCTGGGCGGTAGGCAGACCTGACTTTGAATCCCGGCTCTACCATTTGCTGGCTGTGTGGGCCTGGGTGGGGTATTTAACCTCTCTGAACTTCATTTTTGTCACTTGTAAAATGAGGGTAATAATCCCCCCTTCGGGGTTGTGCTCACGTAAGTAAAGCTCCTGGCACCTGATAGGTGCTCAGTGTTCTTTCCCTTTCCTTCTTTTTCTTCCTTCCCCTGCCCCAGGGAATCAAGAAGGCGCTAGGCCATGCTCACTCCCCGGGCTAAGCCCAGTGAGGAGGAGCAGCCCCCACCCCCACATCCCCCTTTAGGGGTCACAGCCAGGTGGAGCTGGGGGGAGTCTGGCTGAGCTCTGTAACATGCTTTGTCTCTCCAGCCCCACAGCTCAGGTGGGGAGCAGGCTACAGGGAAGGGGTGGGGCTGCAGAGCAGCGGCCCCTCCTGACCTTGACCACTCAGTGTGCAGGAGCTGTGAATCCCCCGCTGAATCTTGCTTAGAAGAGAGGCTCCCAGAGGATGAGCCTTGGCCCCCAAGGCAAAGGGCACCCTCTCGGTGGCTGAGGACTCAGTGGGGGTTGAAAAGCCTTTAATTGGGTTCTGACTTCTTCATTCCCCGACAGCATAATCGTCAGTCCTCCCAGCAGACAGTCCAGCAGTGAGCCCAGCCTCAGAAAGCAGGCCCTGGCTGGCCCAGACCCAGTGGGCCCAGGGGGACCTGCTGCCCGCTGGCTGCAAGAAGCCTGGGCCCTTGGAGCGTCCTGGGCTGCTTGAGGAGCTCACACAGACCAAGCCAGGCGCCTGCCTCAGTGCCAGCGTGGGAAAGCCCTTTATCCTCTAGGGCCTGGGACCTGCCTTGGGCTTGAGTCAGGTAGTCCTGGGTTCAAGACCTTCAGCAGCAGGGGAGCCCCTCCGAGTGGGGGCCCCACTGTAAAAGACTAACACCCCTGCAAAAAGTTGTGGAGGCTGTGGAGACAGCCCTCCCCTGCCCAGTGGGCTCTCTAGATGCTAATCCTCTGCCAGCATTTCTTTCTACGTTTTCCTCTCTGATTTTCCTCTTTCCCTGTCTCTGACTTTTTGTCAGCTCTAAATCTCTCCTCAGCACCTTCTGCAGCTGCTCAGGCTGGTCGCTTTTCTCCTTCCCACATGTTAAACAGTGGAGATGAGCAGACGGGGGGAAGGCTTCACATCTCAGACCATGGGGACCTGCAGTCCCAGCCTGGCGGCACTGGGCTCCCAGATGCTGAGCAGATCCTGGTACTGACCTCCACTCCTCTCCTGGCTCCTTCTGGAGGATTCTGCCTGGCTCAAAACGGGAGAGGAATCAGGAGACATGGGAGCAGAGGTGGGAGCGCCCCTCAAACAGGGCGATGGGGGGGCCGGAAGTAAACACGACATGACCCCCTGGAGTCACAGAGTAACCTGGGAGCAAGACCGTCCATCTGCTCTCCCTTCTGTCATTGCCTCATGCCTGCCAACCCCAGAAGGAAGTCCTGCCTTATGTCTAACTCACAGTCTTCTTGCTCTGATGCCTGCCCACTTCCTTTGGGCTGACGTGGATGATGCCATCCTCGTCATCCCTCTGCTGACACCTCCCCAACAGGCCTTCTCCTCAATTCTGTTCAGCTCAGAGGCCCAGGGGAATGAAAGCGAACTTTAAGAGGATGTTTAAAGTTTGGCTTCTCATCATCACATCTCAGCTGAGTCCATAAAAACGCCTTATAAAGCCCACTGGCCAGCCAGCTGCCCTCAGCCTCAGGGGCCTCCCTGTTTTATGACTGGCCCCAATGCAGACACCAGCTGGTTGTAGGAACTTGCTGGCTTTTATGAAGAGATGTTAACGAGAAGCATCTCTTCCCTCCTGTCTCATTCCCAGAGTCTCCGTTCCTTCCCTCATTCATGTGTTTATTCAGTCAACAAGCCTTTACCAAGCTTCTCCTGGAGAGGTTCCGGGTTAGGCCCCGGGGTGGGGGCGGTCACAAGTAAGAGCTGGGGTGAGAGGAGACTCCACCTTGGAAGGGCTGGCCCTGCAGGACCTGGCACCTGGGCGGCACCTCAGCAGTAGCTGGATCACACTGCACCCTCAGTGTTTGTAAACTGCACGGTCATTGTAAAACAGTGTTGGAAAAACAATTACAGAGTAGCCTGATAAGAGCTGCCTCGAGGTGTGCTCAGAAAGCCAGGAAGCCCTGTGGAGAGACTCCAGCTCTGCTCAGATCAGGGAAGTCTTCCCGGAGGAGGAGCCCCTTGAGCTGTTGCCTGAAGGATGCTTAAGAATTTTCACACCAGGCAAGAGTGGGCAGGTGGACGAAGGGATTGCAAAGATTGGGCTCTTTTTTGCTAAGGATCAGCAGTGAGGGCTGGGCAGTGGGGGCTGGGATCCTGGCAAAAAGCCACAGCAGCAACACAGGGTCAACTGTCTCTGGGGCTATCTGTGAAATGGATATAGCATTGGTTCTTTACAAGAAAAACCAGAAGTAATAGTAGCTGTCCTGAGTACCTGGCCTTTCATCATTTCTAGCTACTTTCATGCGCACTACCTCCCTCGATCCTTACAATAATCCTGTATGGTAGACAGGGTGGGTATTCGAATCCCAGTTTGCAGATGAAGAAACTGAGCCTTAGAGAGGTGCGATGACTGTGGCCAGAGCACAGCTGGCAAGTGGCAAATGTTGAGCTTATACTCTAAAGCCGGGGTTTTTTCCCTGGGACAGCTCAGAGCTGCTTGGGGAAGTGCAGAGGGACAAAGGGGAGCGGTGGGGAGGGGAGGGAACAGAGAGAAATGAAAGCCTTCCCCGATGGCAGCATCTTTTATGGTGTCTACACCTCCCTCCTCTTAGCATGCCACCTAATCCTGGATGAAGGCTAGATGCAGGTGAGGAGGGAGCATAGGCAGCTGAAGTCTCAGATTTCTCTGGGAGCCAGGGAAGGAAAAGGAGGACCCCCTGAAATGAGACTCACCTGGAGAGGGGTCCTAGGCAGAATCACATTTATGGGGGGCTCCTGACAAAGGGAGGGATCTGGGGAAAAAAGACACTGAGAGTCTGCCATGAGCCTCCAGGACAACCACTGCCCCTAAGTCAAGGTGTTGAGGGACTGACAGCCCCCTTCTGGCTTGCCAAGGAGGGGTGCCCTTGTCTCCTCCACCTCCTCAACCTTCATGGTGAACTGCAAGGGGTCAGTCCAAGCCTCAGATTGGTAAGTGAAGCCTCAGGGACTAGGGAAAGAATCTGAAGCCCTGGACACACCTGCATAATTGGCATTCAGAATGGAGGGAGAGGGTGGAGGGAACAGGGACCACACACACAAGTACACTCAGGCGTGCAGCGCCACACTGCTGCAAACACAGACCGGCAATCCTTTGCAAGCACAGCCATGCTCATACCTGCTCGCCTAGACTCCAACCCACACACAGCCCTCGACTCCCACCCCTAAACACAGACACCTGCCCTGACACTCTGTATACACCCAAACACACACATTCGAGTCCCTAGCCCCTCCCACATGAGCCCATTCATACTCATACTCAACTGGGAACAAGGCACGCAACAGTGAGGAGTTTTCAAACTGCTCCCACACAGCAAGCACAGCACCCCAGATCCATGACTGAACCCAAATTCCCTTGCACACTATGCAAAGTGTGCTCATGCACACAGCCCAGTGGGCCTGCAGTAAGGGACCTGGAGTCTGGGCTGAGGTGCCCAGCATGAGTGTCCCAGCCTGGCTTCCCTCGAGCTTGTCGCTCCCTTCCCTGCCGCTCCATTCCCTCTCGCCTCTGGCAGACAAGAGCTGACCTGAGTGGGACCGTCCCCATCCCTGTCTCCCGCTGCCTCCCCTTACAGCCCCTCAAGCACCCCTCCGGGCGCCAGGAGCTCTGTTAGTATTGCCCCGCCCTTGCTCTACCCCCGACTGGAGAACCTGGGGCCGGCAGGTGTGGGGTTAAGAATGGCCTGCTCAGTCCCAGGGTCCCTCCTCAGGGGGTGAAGGGAGAGGATGCCACGTGCGACAGGAAGCACTCCCACCAGGGCCTCTGCCTTCAGACCTGGCCCCCCAGGCTTCCCTCTGTAAAGCAGGTGGGCTGCGAGGACTGGTGAGGGGAGACGCTGTACATCCAATGGGAAAGCAGTGGCATCTCCTGGCCAGCAGTCTCTGTGTCTCTTCACACACATACACATGTTCACACACTCATGCTCACTCACACGCACCCCCCCTCCACTGTAATTAGAATGGCTGCTCCAGCACCAGGGAACAGCCGTGATTTATGAATGGGAGTTGGTGTAGAGAGATTCCAGCACCATCTGCTTGGGAGCAAACAGGAAGAACTCCAATGTGCTGCAGAACTGGGGGAGGGAGCCAGTTGGTGAAATAGGCCCATAAAAGCCATTCCTGATGGCCACAGGTGCTCTGCACCCCATACCCGCCCCCAGGGGAGACCCACATCCTCTGCCAGGCCCCCACTCCATGGCACACTCTCCTAGCAAGGCCAGGCTGCCCAGAGGCCGAGGGGTGGAGTAAAGAGCCTGGACCAGTCAGCAGACCTGAGCTCAAATACCTACAGCTTCTTATAACTGGGCTTCAGTTTGTTCATCTGTAAAATGGGGATGATGGCAAAAAAAAAAAGCTCTATCGGATTCAACTTTCGCCATGTGCCTGATCAGGGAAGTCACCTTAGCTCCATTTTACAGATAAGGACACTGAGGCTATGGAGGTTAACAGACTGTCCCAAGTTCACACTAGTGAGCTGCAGGGCCACAATTTGAACCCTAGTCAGCAGAGGCCACTGCTCTGAACCATTTTTTTCTTCACAGTGCTCCCCAGTAAAGGGGAATTTGGGTGCATTAAATGAGATAAATCTTTCAAGTGCCTGCCATGTGATAGGTGCTCAAAATGCATCGATTTTCTTCTTTCTGGGTGGCTAACACAGAAGCCAAAGACTCAAAGACAGAGGGTGACACAGAACGGGTGAGAGGTACTGGGATTACCACTCAGTACCTCGAACAGCAGCAGCCTGGCCAATCCTGAGAAGTGTAGAGTTCTAATCTAATGCTGCCTGCAAAAAATGAGCTGACACCTTTGAACGACATGCCCCATCATCATTGTGCTTTACGGTGATGCGTTCTGGGTTGTATGGTCTCCAGAATGACTGCCATTGGTGTGACCACCATACAGCCAGTCTAAGTTCAGTTTCTCTCTTCTTACTTTGTTAGTCCCCAGTGCACATAACTATATTTTGCCAATAGTGGTGCTCAACTAGAAGTAAGATTCAAAACAACCTGAGGTTTCTAAAAATCCAGAACTCATGACTCTTCTTCCCCACCTGCTACATCAGGATCCCTGAGTGTGGCCTCTGTAATCTTTACGGTTCTCTAGGTGGTTTCAGAATAATTCCCACACCCTCTCTGTAGGGATCCACTGGCCTCCAGTTTGCAAGTCCTAGCTCTTCAGATCCAGAAATCAATCAGAATTCATTGACACTATGACCAGAATGCAAGCTCATCCCCACAGGGCCGTGTCTTATTTGTACCCATGTCCCCTTCAGAGGTCTGGCCTTCAAGAATGAAATCTTATAGGAAACACAGACCCTTAGCAACCAACTTTAAGACTAGTGGAAACAAATGCCAAATGGAGGGACCAAGAATCTTGCTATCAAAGTAACTGATATTGAGAAGGGGAGGTGATACCTCATTGGCTGGGCCTTGAAAGCCGAGCAGGGTTTTGATAGCCAGTGAAGAAGCTGAGGTATTTCAGACAGACTAAGCCACCATGACACTGGATACCATCACGCCATAGTTCATGCCCTAACACTCAGCATCTCTTTGTATTGGCTTAATTTTCCATGTGGGAGTTGAAGGGCAGAAAACTCTGTGTCCCAGGGAAATGGTGAAGGGGTGGAGAAGGCTGGCAGATGGTCTTGGCCCAGAACAGCCCCAACCTTTCAATGTCCCAGGTTACAGTCCAGGCCTCTTTGTGCCGTGCCCATGGCCCGTTTCTCAGAACATACCGGGGCCACAATATACAGGGGCCACAGCCAAAGTCCTCCCCTGTGAACTTGTGGGGAGGAAAGCAACTGTGAGGGTCGTGCACACTCAAGGGTTAAGAAGAACCTTTTCAGACTCAAAGAACGATGAAGGCCAAGAAGATGCTGTCACTGAGCCTGCAGGGGTGGCACCCGGCCAGGCTGGAGAGAGAGTGAGCATTCTCCCGCGTCCCTCTGCCACCGCAGTCCATTACATTTCTTCTCCCACTCACAATCAGACCTCCAGTTTCCCACCATCCAGCCTTCATGTCCCTTACCCAACCTGTCCACCTGGAGGTCACTCAACGACTTCTGAGGACTCAGGCCCCTGGCTCACAGTCTGCTTCTGCATCCCCCCTCCCGCCATCATCCTGGGTAGCCTGAATGTCCGTGTGAACATCCAGCTACCTCACTTCTTGGCCCCTTGACCTCCTTTCTCCAGTGACCTGCTCTCCACCTCAGCCACCACACCCTGCTGGAATATCTCCTATAAAGTCTTAAACTCCAGCATCCTCCTCTTGGACCACAGCTTCTTTACTTTCCTCCCATAAAACATGGTGTCCTTTCGCAGAGATTTCTCCAGTTCTCCCCTTCTGTCCTGTTCATTCACCACAGTACCAGAGCGCCGGCTTTGGACGAGGCACTCTGCCAGGCTGTCAGCTCCTTCCTGGCTCTACTTCCTCCCCTATCGACCTGCCAGGGATCAGCCACATCATCCATTCTCCCTGGCACCCTCAATTCCCACACTCCCTCACCCTGCCTTTCCCAGCCCTGGAGGATTCCAGTCATCTGCTTTCCCCATCATGATTCCCAGGCTCCTAGAAGGCATAGGAAAATCACCCAACCGTGCAAACTAGTGCCACTCCAGATTTATGGTTCCTGACGTCAGCCTAGCCCTCCAGGCCGCTGGGCCCCTGGTGGTCAGCTCCTGTTCTAAACCTTTACCACCCTTTCTGGCCTGCCCCCTCCCTCATGTATAATTGACAGAGAAAAGAGAGATTCTCAGAGCAGAACTCCCTCAACTTCCCTCTACTCCTCCTCCCAGCTTATGACAGACCCAACCCCACTCACCTCCACTGCCCTGCTTTCACTCCGCAGACCACCCAGACTCGGGAGCTTGTTCCTCCCTTAGCTGCTGAGACACCACCGCCTTCTCCAGAGCTCGTGTCCTTTCTGAACATGGCTTCTCTCTTCCTCTCACCTCTCATCCTCTGCCTGCTGCCTCTGTGCCTGGCTCCCAGGGCTCTGTCTGTGACTTCTGGCCTTGCCCTACTCCCACACCCCAAATTTTCTCATCTAAACCCACAGCTTCTTGCTCCAAAACTCTGTTATCTATGGCTCCATGTCCAAGCTTGTCCTGCTGTCCTGGATGTCCACCTGTCTACCCTGCAGGCCACACCTCCTCAACTAGACCCCTTAGATCCTTCCTCAAACCTCTCCCTCCCTCCTCCTTCAGTCCCTGGATGCTCAGTTACAGGGTCAGCATACCCTCAGTTCCCCAAGCAAGAGAACTGGGAGTTGCCTCAGCTCCTTCCACCCCATCCCATCTCTTCAGTCTCAGACATGGTTCCCAAACCCACTCGTACCCCTCCTCTTCCCTCTCTTATTCCCTTTTTCCAGTCCCCTTTGCAACACCCTCTAACTGGTCTCCTTCCAACTGCTTCTTGCTCCTGACTTTCTCCAACTTTTGTATTTAAGCCAAATGTCCTGTGATGGCCCACAAAGGCCTTTGCGTGCTTTAAGCCCACCCCTCTCTGCTCTCCTTTCCTGCTTTCCGCCTGCCTCCCCCCAGCCAGCGGCCTCCCGGGCCAGCAGGAACTGCTCCTCAGCCCATGCCCACGTGTTTACTGATTCCTCTGCCTAGAATGCCTCCCTTCCTCTTCCGTGACAGGGAAACCTCATCCTCCAAGAGCTGGTTCAGAGGTCACCTTCCCAGGTACCCCAGCCCCTCAGGCTGAATTCACTCTGCTCTTCTCTCTGTTCCCCTGTACTCCGTTTACCCAATCTAGGATATCTCCTGCTTCCGGTTCAGGGTCTTCATGGACAGTGCCTACCATGAACACTCTTGTACATGAATTCGTCATTGGGTGGTACCTATTTTTGACTTGACCACTTAGATACCGAAAGTCTGCTTCCAGAGAAGCGTCTGAGAACTTCCCTTCCACATCATCACTAACGCTTGGTTTTACCAGACTTTTACATTTTTGCTCATCTGTCGAATACAGAGTATGGGGTAGAATCTCCCTGGGACTTTAACGAGCATTTCCTTGATCACTTCTCAGGTCAGGCACCTTGTCATGTTTTTATTGGCCATTTGAATTTCTACATGTTCAATTCTTTGGTCCAATTTTCCCACTGGGTTGCCAGTCCCCTGCATACTCATTTGTGAGAGTTCTTTATACATTCTGAAGATGAGCCCTTTGTTGGCTACATACGGTGCAAAACCTTTTCCCGCTCTGCCTTCCCTTTGTACCCTCCTAATGGTGTCATTTGAAGAAGACAGCTTCTTGATTTTAATGTTCTCAAATATATTAATCTTTTCCTTTATGGTTTGTGTTATTTTTGTGTGTTAAGAAATCTTTCCCTACCCCGAGGCCGTGGAGATATTTTTCTCTGTTGTCTTACAAAAGCTTTACTGTTTGGCGTCTCACACTTAGGTCCATCCTCCACCTGGAACCCCCAACACCTGATACTTATTTCCACCGCACAGCCAGATCCATCTGTTTATGTGCCCACCTCCCCAGCTAAACAAAGACTTCCTTTAGGGCAAAGGACAAATGTATTTTTTAAATCTTTGTATTCAGAAGTCCTCCCACAGTGCCTGGCACAGAGTAGGCACTCTATGCAGAGTCCAAGTACATTGGAGCTGCTTCCAAAAGGGAAGACCCTCTTTTCTGAAGGCTCCCGACTTCGCTGACGCCTGCCTCCCCTCAATAAGTAACATTCATGCCATAAGCATGTACCAAGCACTTACTGTATGCAGGCCCTGGGCAGTCATATAGAGCTAAGGATGGTGAGGTCTCGCCTTCAAGGACCTCACTCCCCGGTACCTGGCTTCCAGAGGCCCACACATTGATTTTGGAAGCGAGACAGACCTAGGTTCAAATTCCAACTCTGTCACCCTGTGTGACCTTGGGCAAGTCACTTCAGCCTTCTGGGTTCAATTTCCTAGGTTTTAGATAGCTATTTCATTAAAGGGGGATAACAGGTAATGGGGTGGATTGTTGTCAGAACTGAATGAGGTAGTAAATAGAAAGAAGCCAAGCAGGTGCGGGACATGTGGTTGGTAGGCAAAGATTGTTGAGTAAATGATGGAATGAATGAATGAGTAGGTGAAGCACTGGGGCCAAGGTGCCAGGAGAGCTAGACTGAGGCGGGCCAGCAGGCAGGAGGCAGGGCCGCTGGAGGGCCTGCGGCAGGCCTTCTCGTGGTCGCAGGAACCGCTGGCAGCAAATGCCTCCCAGACATGAACCCCTCCAGGGCTCCCTTCCCCAGCCCACTGCCTTTGTTGGCTCAAAACCTCTCCACTGCCAATTCAGCCTGCAGTAGGGAAGGGGTGGGAGGGCGAGAGAGGTGCAGGAGGGGATGGAACTGCACAGAAAGGGCTCTTTGTCTGAGCACTCTGTGGCATTTCAGATTTTGGTGGAGTTGGTTTTTTTTTTTTAGCCTCCTAAAGAGTTGAGGGGGCTGCCCTTGCAGTGGGAGGTGTCTGAATTAGACAGCAGGGAGGACTTCCAACGGGCTCTCTGTGTTGGGCGGTGGCACCATGAAACGGGTTGCCACGGCTCTGCGGAGTCCGCCTGGGGCTTAGGCACGGACGCAGGGCACTGTCCCTGTGAGGGTCTCTGAGGGGCTTGGTCCTGTGGTTTTCCAGGAGCCACGCCCCCTGCTGAGCTGAGAGGCTCTATGTTCCTCTGGACCATCCCACTTCAAGGCTTGGCTTAGGCCTCTCACGCCCTGGCAGTCTCCGGTTCAGGTCCCCTCTCCTGCGGCTGCTGTGGGGACAGCTCTGGACCCTGAAGGGGCCAAGACTAGACCCAGGTTCTCTCCTGCCTCCACAGAGCCCTTCCACCTATCCCTACTCTCAGGCCTGCCCTCCACCCAAGAAGAGGGGCCCAGGCCTGGACTTCTACTGCCCCCACCCCAGACCCCCACCCTGAAGCTATCTAGGGCCCCTCTGAGCCCTGGTCTTGACACAGTCATCTCCCCGGACACCTTCCCTGCCTGCTGAGGTGGTTTCCCGGCTTCCTTCATGTACCTGCGCGCACGTGTTCATGGGCCTTGTCAGGCTCTCACACCCACGCATCTGTCTGGGTCTGCCTCCCTCTGCTCTCTGCCTCTTCCTGTCCTTGCTGCCTGCCTTCCCTTTGTCACCTTTTCTATTTATCTCTTCCTGGCCTTCCCTTCCTGTCTGTGACTCCATTTCTCTTTTTGTCTGTATGTGTCTCTAAGTCGTTCTCTGTGTCTCTCAGCCTGTCTCTGAATCTGTTGGTCTCTCCCTTGGGGTCTGTGCCTCTACCTCCTCTCTTTCTCTGTCCCTCTGTCTGTCAGCATGCCTCTCTGTCTCTATACCTCTAGCTCACTGTAACTGCTCAGGCCTCTCAGCCTCTATCTCTGGCTCTCTCCCCACTGGTCTCTGTGCCTCTCTGTCTCTGCCTCTCCCCTCTGAGCCACATTCTCTCCTGAATACTCAGCAGGCCAGTCAGAGCCAGAGCCTGCATAGCGGCCTCCCCCTCTGGCATCACCAATGGGGACAGACTTGCCAACACCTGCCAGATGAGAGCAAGTTGTGTCCCCCAACACTGCTCTATGAGCTGGAGTCCTCGGGGGCTGCAGCCCATCCTCGCTCAGCACCTGCTGAGGGCTCCTTAGTCCCCCTCCCCTGATCTCTCTCCCAGACTGAAACTCGGTGCCCACCCCCCAGCCCCTGAAGTCCCTGAGCCCTGGCTGTGAGCCCAGCATTGCGCAGAACTCCATGGGACACTCGAGCAGGAGCTCCACCCCCATGCCCCTCAGGAGTTCATAGGGGGAACCCCACACCCGTATGTGGGAAGTAGTGTAGACAACACAGGGCAAAATAATTTGGGCCCAGTGTGGGCCACAGACTGGAAAATCCCAGAGGAAGGGATCGCAGGTCTCTGTCAGAGAGGTTAGGCTGGAGCTAGACAGAGTCCAGTGGAGATGGGAGGAGAGGGCATTCAGGTGAGGGGAATGGGACTGGCAAAAGCGTGGAGGCAGGAATCACTGAGGGACCCTCAAGGCGCAATGACTTAAGGGTGAGAATTAAGGTCTGTGTAAGCGCTTGAGCAGGGAGATTACAAACTAGCCATGTGGTGGTAGGTGGGGGGAGGCAGACATTTTCACAAGGGGCAGTGACATCTGAGTTAGTTGAATTCTAATTCACCAGCTGTAAAGAAGGAAAAGGCATTGCAGACTAAGGAACTGGTATGTGCCCAGGCAGAGGGGCACAGAAGGGCCTGCTGTGCCCAGGCGGCGCTGGCTCCATGAGGGGGCATGAGGTGCAAGGAACAGAATGAGGAGCCTGGCATTCCATCTAGGGGTATCCACTCTATCTGCTGGCTGCCAGGGAAGGCTGTTGCACAGGACAGTGCCGTTGTCAGGGTTCACTGATTTTTACTTTTTAATAAATCACTAGAAGCTGTTTGGAGGAGGGACTGGCAGGAAGGGATCTAAGGGTGGGGAGATTAGCTAAGAGCTACTGCAACGATCCTGGCAAGAGGTAAACAAGAGCCAGCCAGGGCTGTGCTCATGGAGTTGAGACAAGAGAATGCTTCAAGGGCACCTTCTGAAGGAGGAGATGAAACCCAACCAGAAAGCTAGGGCAGATGGGGGTGACTTAAGTTACTAGCTTAGGGAACCTGGGGGAGGAGAAGTTTAGAGGAAAAGACCAAGCACTTGGGGTTTAACCTTTCTGTGTACCTTCCTGGGGTAGAACTCCCTCCCACCCTGGCCTCCCTTCCACTCCTGGCAGGTGTGGAGGCCTGGAGAGGGTCCTGGTGGCAGAGAGGTCTGGGAGTTGGCAGTCCCTGGGGCTGAGCTGAAGCTGAGCTTGGATCTGATCTATTTATGGACACTTCCAGCTCCAAAGCAAAAAAGGGTAAGAAATAACTTTGGAAAGACACTGCCTGGTGCCCTCTCCTGAGTCCTGATTCCTCAGTGTCTTCTCACCCACATCCCCTACATGCCTACAACACACACACACACACACACACACACACACATGCCTACAACACACACACACACACACACACACCCAGACCAGCAATGGCACCAAATGTTTCAGGCCAACCAACAAGTATTTTCAAATGCAAATTCACTCCTTTCCTCCCATGCTCACACAACTGCTCTCTGAGCAGCTGGAGTGGTGGGGGGGAGGGTTGCAGCAAAAAATAAATCCCATTTTCTGCTCCTTTTCAATGCTAGACTGCAATCCCCTACTGCCTCCCCTCCCTCTCCACAGATGGGGGATTCGACTGACCTCAGGTTCTGCTCTGTCTCCTGGGGAGGGTGATGGGCAGGGCAGGGACTGAGTTGGGGAGGGGGTGGAAGTGTTCAGTGACAGGGCTAAGAATAACAGCCTCCATCAGGCCTGACACCCTCTCCCACTTGCCATGGCTCAAGTTGTTCCGTGTGAGGGAGACAGACAGATACAGGGTGACTGCATGGGGCCACGAGTGTTTGTGCATGAGACAAAGACCAAAGCTGGGGGTGAGGTGGGGGCAAGCTGACAGGCAATTGGCGTGGATGTGACTGCGAGAAGCTGGAGGCAGAGCAGCCCTGTGTGACAGTGAGCTGATGAGGAAAAGAGAGAGCATGCTCTGTGTGTGTGTGAGGCTGGCAGGGGTGGGGCATGCTGCTGTGAGAGAGGCTGCTGAGGTGTAGGAGAGAAGGTCAGACAGGCACCAGGAGGCTGCGTCCGAGTACGTGGTCCTCATCAGGGCATTTGTGAGTGGCTGGGGTGCGTCAGTAGGCCTCACTATGCCTGCAAGCACGAGGCACCCGCACACAGCGGTTCAGATGCTGCCTCCTGTCCGAGTCGCAGCAGGGGAGGGAGAGTATGTGTGCCTGTGGGTGTGTGGGGGCATGGAGTCCGTGTGTTGTATATAAGGGTGTGTTGTGTACAAGGGTTTTAGTTTCTGTTTACACCTATGTGTAAGTGTGTGTGTGAGAGTATGTGTCTCTTTGTGTATAAGTTGGTATACATGCCTATTTCTCAGTGTGCATATAGTCTGAGTCCTTGTGAATGCGTGCCTGTGTGTGCGTGTAGATGAATGCGAATGTCTATATGAGCACATGCATGGGTATGCACAGGTGCATGGGTGAGTGTGAGTGTATGTGCATATGCGTATGTAGACGATGGGATCCTCGGGCCCTCGTTGCCTCCTGGGGCCAGCAGGTGGTGAGGTGATTGTGCATGTGGGCCAGGAAATCCGTCTCCACATTTCCAGTGTAGTGAGCTAGGATCAGGGCACGGGCAAGAGGCAGCTGCACTTCTTGCGTCTTCCAGGACACAGCCGAAAACAGCACCAGTGTTTGCCTGGCCATGATGATGAGCACGCCACCCGCCTGTGCCCCACTGTCCGCGGGCAGGGTAGCAGTGCCTTAGTTTATGGGAAGCACGTGCTGGGGTTTGGGACATACCATCTGAATTTCCATATATGAATCACAGAGGCCACGGGAGGTCCTCAGAACAGACGTAGGGAGCATTCTGTGTAAGCTGGTGCTTCACGTAGTGTGCGGCACCCCCAGCCTTGTCAGAGCAGCTGTCTGGGAAGTCGGCTGTTCCCGGGACTCCCCTGGTCTAGGCTGAAGGCCTTGGCTTCAAGAGCCACTAGGGTCCACCGAGCCCAGGTATCTATCCATCTATAACATGACCTAGAGGGGTTCTTTAATTCAGGAGTTTACAAAGCCAACTAAATGGCTCGTTGAGAATGACTAAACTCAACCTTGGAAAGAGAATCATAAACATTTTACTACCCAACTAAGCCAAGCATGATTATATACGGAAACTATGGATGCTACTCAGTGGGATTTTGATATTAATTTCCAATTTCCTATTCACTGAGGAACTGATGAAAACCCAGTCTCTGTGTTATCCAGACTAGAATCAACATCTTCCTACACTGTCCATCCAAACTGCTGTTTCTCAGCCCCCCTCCAACTACAGTTCCACGCTGGCTGCTCTGGAGTATTGCCCTAACCCTCAGTCTCCAAGGGTGTGCTCACTCAGGGTTTATTTAAGTGTGATCTCGGTCAGTTGTATCAAGGAGAGCAGCCGGCCAGCCATTCTCTGAAAACAGCGGCAGGTAGCCTGCTGTCGCAGACAGTGCCCCCCTCTGTGGGCTCCCCTCTGAGCCTCTGCCCTCTGCCCTCTGCCTAGCATAGGTTTGCCCGTTCTGGCCCACCCTTCCTGCTCCGAGAAGGGGTGCCACCTTCTGCCCCAGTGGAATAAAGGGAGCTGCTTGAGCAGGAAGCTGAGAGCAGCTTCCCCCACTGGACACGAACAAGACACCCTAGAGCTTCCCGTGTGGCACCCCTCTCTGTCCCCCCTCCCAGAGGGAGCACCCACACCGTGGGCAATGTCAAGGAGCCTCCACTTAACCTCTACCTTGCCTGGAACAAGTAGCTTCAAGTGCGAAATAACTCTGGGGAGAGGCCAGGAACAGGGTGTGGAGACATGCACACCTCAGTCTGCTCACCCCTGCACCACATGACTGGGCATATTCATATTTTTCTCACAGGTATGAGAAATTAAATGAAATAATGTATTTCTATATAAAGACCCTGCACCAAGTAGGCATTTGGTAAATAATATTTACCTTGATTACTACCGACCAAGGGGATCTTGGAGAGCATCCAAAATGTACCAAACTTTGTGCATCAGAGTCACCTGGGCAGTGGTTAAAGTTCAGATCCCTGGGCTGTGCACCAGTGGGTCAGGCCTCAGGCCCTCCATCTGCCCTGGCTTTAGAGTGTCAGGGCACTTTGTAGAAAAGGCTGGGCTATGCAGACCTCCCACCCCTTTCTTGCATTTCAGAGCTACCGAGGCCCCAACAGGCCCTGGCTCCTGGGTTCACCATCCCAGGTGAGGGCCCTATTGAACCTGACGTCAGCTTCACCTGAGAGCACCCTGGCGGTCACTTTGGTTTTGATTACAGGCTGCGGAGCACCAGGTAGCCGTGGCCTGTTCACCGGAACACTGGCATGAGATACAGATGCTAATTACAGCTAAGTACTTGCAGATATCCCAGGAACAACAAAAATAATTTGTTTGCTGCATGGCTTGTTAGGAGAGAGGCTGGGTCCAGTGACAGGGTGGCTTGTAGATTAGGACCCCGGCCTTTCACCTCCTCCTGACCTTGCCTGCTGGGTCTCCCAGCTGCACTGATGAGAAGCAGGAGAAATTCAGATCTCCCCCTTCCCCAACTCCTGCAGGCTGGGGAAGGTGGAGGGAGGAATGAAAGACCTGGCTTCGAGACTAGGCCAGGCTGAGGACGTCTAGGAGGGGTCCCCCCTGCCCAGTGCCGCACATGTGGAGACAGGGAGCAGGGCTGTTCTATGCATCTCCCCTTTGGACACACCCGGCATTGCTGCCATGCTGCCATGCAATGCCAAAGAGCAAGCAGAGTGGGACAGAGGAAGGATGGGAAGGGGTCGCCCACAAAGGCTGTGGCAGCTGCGGTGGCTGGAAAAGAACTTCCTGGGGTTCCCACAAAGAGTGGCAAAAGGGTAGCTGCCACAGTAGGGATGCCTCTGGTCGGCCTTGACATATAGAGCGGGCAGGAGTGGCACCCTAACCAGCTGAGAACAGAGTTGTGCCGGATCCCCAGGTCCAAGTGGCATTATGTAAGTGGAAAGCCAGTGTGGAAATTCACCAGAGCCCATCTGCCTAAAGAGCAATGCAAGTGGCCCCAGGAGAAGTCACTGTAATTGTTATTAATGATGGAATCCCTTACAGTCTTGTGTGTCTTAATGTTTCTTACACAGTAATAGTCACATGGCTCTCTGTGAGCTGGACAGTGAAATAGGTACTCTGCATATATGATTAGGCTTGTAAGGTAAGGTCATTAGACTTACATAACAGATGAGGAAATTGATGCCCACACTGCATCACACTATATTGTGACCAGGTTCACACGATATGATGCCTGACGAGAATTTACACCCAAGTCCCCATGTGTTTGCCAGGCCTCAGGTGACAAGCTGTCCCTTGATGGGCTCCTCCCATGGGATGCTGGGGCAGAGTCAGAACCAGAGTGCAGGCTCTCCACCCAAGCACATGGCTTTCTCAGAGCAGCTGGTGAGTGGAGGAGACTGGGGTGGGGGGTGAGTTATGTGTGCCCTAAAGCAGGTGTGATGACAAACAAACTTAAGGGAATTCCAATCTTATTCTGGGATGATGGAAACTCCATCAGAATAACCATGCTATGCTCCAACTGAGAACTGCCCTCATGCTGGGCCTAACACTCCTTCTCCCTTCCTCTCTCTCTCTCCGTTAGGCTGCGAGTGACTTGAAGATAGAGGGAAATTCTGTCTATGGAGGGTGGGAACCTGGTTTCCCCCTAGGGCAGAGGCCAGCCTCAGGTGGACCATTACACAGATAAGTATGGGGTGTGGTTGGGTAAAGACCTACATGGCTGGCAAGTTGTATGAGGAGGGGGGCAATTAATGAGTAAAATGACACCAAACTTTTGCTCACCTGCTCTCTGTGGCTCCTGGATTTGCTTTCACACTGCATCCATTTACATCTTTTCATTCTGGTTGCACTAATCCTCCTGCCCCTATATTCCCTTATAAAATTGTTGAAAAGTTGCTAGTTTGGTAGAATTTATTCAAGGCAGGTAACGTCTGTCCATGGCCATCCCCTTCCACCTCTCTACTTCTACTCCTGGGCCTAAGACCTCAACCCCTCCACTGTTAAGGAGGAAACCTCTCCTGACATCATTAGCATGTCCAACTGGTTGCACATATTTGTGTTTTCTCCAATTAAGGTGATTCATTAAACCTCTGGCACAGTCCATTTTTATCCCTCAATAAGAACTTTCAAATAAATACATTCAGCCATGGAAAGAATCCTTTAACAGAACACATGTCCTCATTTTGTCTTGTGGAACGTAGCCCTCAAGTTGTCAGCTGGAAATGAGCAGAAGAGACCCAGGGCCTGTTTTGCAGACTTTGAGCTGGGGAGGTGAGCAGGCTGACCTGACTTTCCTGACTCCTGGCCTCTTGGAGGGATGCTGGGGAGCTCTGGCTTTACCCTAGGGACCTGGGGACAACAGACCCCATGGCCTAGAAGCGGAGGGTCCTTCTTTCCCTTGGGGGTCTGTTGTGGAATGTGGTGAACAGCAGGCTCCACACACACCGTGCTGCCACTCAGGAACACCCCTCAGCTGTTTCTATTCCCTGTGACCAGGGGAGAGCACCCATCACTCCAGGCACCGGGTCTCCATGGAGGAGGCCACATGGCTGCTGGAATGCATCTTGGTGGACTCGGCACTCTGAGTCTCTCCCCAGTTCTGCTGTGCAGTGATTTGGAGCTCCTTGCTGCACCTCACTGAACCTCAGCTGTCTTCAAATAGAAGACGCATCTCAAGTGCCTACCGTGTTACCAGATTTGCAGTTTTAAATCCTGCCAGCAATCCCAACCGTCCCTATTTTACAGATGAGGAGATAGGTGCTCAGAGAGATTATGTAACTTGACCATGACCATATGACTGGAGAGGGAAAGATCCAGAGTCTTGGCTCAGGATCCGCAGGAGCCAGGGATTGGCATACCCTGAACACGAGGTCCTGGCCTGGTGGCTGGTCCTGGAAAAAAACAGAGGGCTCAGGGACTATAGCAGTGGGCCTCAGATTTTTAGGCCTGCTGGAGCATCCAGAGTTAGGAAGGGGATACCATCTAGACTGTGGGTGGCAAGCAGTAAATGTAGTGGGCTGCAGAAATCCAGGACACCGGTTCCAAGAAACAGGATAAACTCTAGTTTCATGAAACTAGACTCTGAATCCCGGGTGCTAAGGGAGACAGGGCATGGTGGTAGAGTTCATCTGTTAGGAAAAATTTGATTGTAAGTAAGAAAATCGAACAATGGTTTAATCAAATAAAGGGTTGTTTCTCCCATAAAAAAAGAAATTAGAGGTAGGTGGTTGGTGGTACTGATCCAGCTCAAATGGTACTATCAAGGACCCAGGTTCTTTCTGTCTTGCCTTTCTGCCATCCTGTGTTGGCTTTTTGTTCTCATATTTGTTCAACCTTATGATCTTAATGTGGCTGCCAAAACTCCAGGCATTACATCTGCATTCAAGGCAGGAGGAAGGAAGAATAGATGGTATGGCATTTTCCCCTTTAATCAGGAAATCAAAAGCCTTCAACTTCCTAACTGAAAGATTTAGTAAACAGATTGAAAATGTGAAAGGAGGGAAGGAAGAGGGAAGAAAAGGAAGGGAAAAAGAAAGGATGAGGGAGGAGGGCAGGAGGAAAGAAGGAATTCTCAGAGCCTTCCCTTACATCTTTTTAGACAGAATGGAGTTACATTGTCATTTTTAGCTGCAAATGAAGCTGGGAAGCAGATTATCTGGCTTTTACCTTCTGTGATGAAAGAATAACAAGAGAAGGAGATTGAGAATGGCTACTGAGTTTGGAACCAACAGAATCTGCCAGAAAATTCTATTACCTCATTCATGTCATAGCATTCAAGAACTAAATTACAGAAGTCTGTCCTGCCTGGTCAGTGCACCTTTACACATGCTGTTTCTTGGAACTGGGACCCTTCATCCCCTATACCTCTTTGCCTAACAAAGCCTTCAGTGTATTCTGGAACTATACTTTTAGAAGCAATTTGGCAACATGTTTCAAGGGCCATAAAAGTGCTCATAAATTTTGACCCAGTATTTCCACTTCTAAGAATTTTTTTGTTCTAAGGAAATAATCCAAAAAGAAAAAAGAGAAAAGAAAAACCTACCTGTTCAAGAATGTTCATTGCAGCTTTAGAAGTAAGAAAAAAACAAATATCCAA
>JAVSCE010018084.1:0-91307 GCA_032199065.1 Smutsia gigantea | reverse complement strand
AAGGCCAGGAATTTGCAGCCAGGGAGGCGCGTTTGAAGGCTGAGAAGAGGGGGTTGGAGGCCCTAATTCCGGGACAGGGCTAGGGGGCGTGCTGGAGGAGGCTGCTACCAGGTTGGGTGAGAGGCGCGGGAGCCTGGCCAGAAGGTTGGCGGAAATTCTAGGGTCTGGACAAGGAGGTATCTCAGTTCAGCCTTGGGTTGAGTGGCTCTGGCTCACGAACCTCTCTCGCCTCGCCCCGTCCCGCCCGCTTGCTCCCCGGGGGCTGCAGGTGCAACATGTCTAGCCTGGGGCCTTTGGGCGGCGCTCGCGCAGGGCTGGGACTGTTGCTGGGCACCGCCGCGGGCCTTGGATTCCTGTGTGCCCTTTACAGCCAGCGGTGGAAATGGGCCCAGAGCTCCGTCCAGAGCCAGAAACCGACCAACTCTCTGAACTACACGCAGACTTCAGCGCCTGAACGCCAGGGTAGGAACTGGGCCCCTGAGGCCGTAGTCACGCCGAACTGATGGGCCTGGGGTCTAGGCTGCCGGTAGCAGAGCCCGTTGTACAAGACAACGGAGCGGAGTGTCTGATATGTCACCTTTTTGGAATGCTTATTGAAAAGGAAAGCAGCCTTCCTCTTCTATACCCTTTCCTCTGTAATATCAGGCAAGTACATTGTGAAAACGCTGTTGAGCTTTCAGTTTTAGTTCTGGCCCCACAGTAGTGTTACATATGTGTTAAAGATACTTGATTAGTGTTGGGCGAGGTGTTTAGTAAGTAAAGGAAGAGCCCAAAACAAGGCATAATAAAAATCTAATCTTATAGGAATTAAGTCTTGAGGCTTGTATGTTAAATTATGCATTATTGTAGGTACCTTGAAGACTATCAAGTCCAAGTTTTTTATCCTTATGAGAGAATCGAGACTCAAAAAGATCATGTAACTTTATGAGGTTGTCACAGAGCAAGTGAATGGCAGTATTGGGCCTGCTCACCTGGTTCTGTGGACTTTCCACAGCACCGGGCTGGGAGTGCTCTTACTGCAATTAAAGCTGAAGATAGCTGGAAGCCATCCACAGCTGAGCTGGGTAGGGCTTTCAGTTTTGCAACTTTCATGTTAACTCATTTGAGCCAAGTATCTAAGGCTGGTGCAAAGCACTCCCCTTAATGTTTATGTAATGGAGGAGCATTCAGATGTCACCTCATGTTAATTGGGAGTGTTTTCTCTGATGACCAAATGCCAGGTGGTTTAGAAAAGTTAGTTTTAGAAGAGTCTTCAGAGTCATCACCTTAGGTTGCAGCTGTTTGTCAGCATTTTATAAACGGGTGGTGACCTAGTATTGCACATGTGCTTATCTTTCCTTTCTTTTCCTTGTGTTTGTAAATTCTTAGCAGTAATGTTCTGTCTGCTGAGGTTTGGAGAAAGTGGCCACGTTCCCAGGGGTATTCCTTTATCACTTTTGGATGTGTATTGTAACCTCGTCTAGATTGCTACTAGATTTCCTTTAAACAGATTTATGCTTGCCTGGATAGTGTGTCATGCTTCCTGGCTTTCCTGTTTTTACGTTTTCCAGTCCAGTTGCCTTCAGTCGCTATCAGTTTACTGACATTTACAATTGGAATTTTTTTTATTAAGGTATCACTGATATACACTCTTATGAAGGTTTCACAAGAATACAGTTGGGATTTACCTAGAGCTCAGTTCTGGGCTTGGTAATGGGGTCTTTCCAATGGGGTTTGGATGGGCTTTTTCCAGTGCTTTTTGCTCAGTAACCACCCCTTTGTGTCCCTCTCTGATGGTACTAAATGAAGCTCTTGAGAGGAGCTCGGAGTGTTTGGTATTCTTTGTGGAGTGGGAGATCAGAATTTGAGCGAGCTCAGTTTGTTTTGCTGTGTGGTGGGTTCTGCCTGCCAGGTACTTGGGTACCATACAGTCAGGGAAAGGTTTTGCTGTTACTCTAGCCGGGCAGCTGTCCTGCCCCCTAGCAAGCACATTACATTATCTGTTGTGTGCCGTGCTCCTGAAGGCCCAGGTGTAGAAGGCTCTTGGAACAGAGGGCTCTAGTTGGGACCTTGACTTTTTTTCTGGATAGTTACTCGGGACTTGTTACCAGGATTTAGCTGTGAACATAGGCTGTCTGAGCCTCAGAGGTCTATGTAAAGTGAACTTTAGTGAGAAGCACAAGTGTTCTTGAATTCTATGTTCAAGATATTTCTTCACCATGTCCTATGGGCGTCACCACCTACTGTTCTCCTTCCTTCAGGGAGGCCATTGCAGGCCGTCCCAGGTGAGGCTGGGGATGCTGTGGTGCTGCCCAGTCTTCCACGAGGTGGGCAGGAGGAGGTGCTGGATCGCCTGGACTTTGTGCTGACCAGTCTGGTGGCACTGCGGCGGGAGGTAGAGGAGCTGAGGAGCAGCCTGCAGGGGCTTGCTGGGCAGATTGTTGGGGAGGTCCGGTGAGTAATAGAGCCATGTCTCCTGCCTTGTCCCCCACCCCAAGTTCCTTACCCCTACAGCTGAGCTGTGTTCTGGCCTTTGCTGTCTGTCTCCAAGAAGCCAGTTTTATAGCTTCTGACCTAATTAGCAAGGAAGTCATACACTTGGTACCATACCTCACACAAATTCCTTACTGCGGTCTGTTGTAGCAGCTGAAAAGTTTTGTTCTGACTAACCAGCTCTGCCCAGGCAGGCTGGTTTAAGGGAGCTGCCCTTCTTGCTCTCCCAAGGGCAGAGACCTAGGATTTTCTATGTTCTTGGCCTTTAGTGAGGACTGGTAGTAAGAGGCTCTCTCACGGCGAGGGGAAGGACAAGCTGGATGGGGCCTGGTGACATCCTCTAGAAAAGGGCCTGCTTTTCAGGTCCCACATGGAAGAGAACCAGAGAGTGGCTCGGAGGCGAAGGTTCCTGTTTGCCCGGGAGAGGAGTGACTCCACTGGCTCCAGCTCTGTCTACTTCACGGCCACCTCAGGAGCCACGTTCACAGATGCTGAGAGTGAAGGAGGGTGAGTCATCTCTCCTGGAGGCAGTTGTCGCTTCAGCCAGGTTACATTTTGTCAAAGTAATGTTTATCAATGGAGAATTCACATCAAGCTGCTGTCAATAATTTTGGGGACATGGTAACTATATATATATATATAGTTATATATATAACTAAATTTATTTACATATATAAATAAATAAAGTACAGAACAGTTGAAAGAAAAACCATCCACCTTATGTCATCCAGACAAATGAAATGTTAACAGTAGTTATTGCTTGCATCTGTTATTCTCATCTGAGTAGGTTTGGTTTTTACACAGTATATTTTTGATTTTTGTTTTCCTGTAACATCAGTTGGGCATTTCCTTGTTATTCCAGGACTTTGAAAGCATTGTTTTATGACCTTATTCCCTTCACCGAGCGGCTTGGCTGGGTTTACAGAGCTCTCTGGGCACCAAGTGCGCTCCCCCGCCCTGAGGGTTCCTGTCTTCCCCCAGGGAGGCTTGCTCTGCTCACCTGCCATCACCACAGGTGGCATGTAACTGTCCCAAGTAATCGGTGGCCCAGCAGGTCTAACCACAGCCCAACTGTGAGATGCGGCAGCAGGCAGCAGCCTGGTGGACAACCTCCAAACTTGGTCAGGCTCCTTTACACTAGTGCCATTTTGAAATTTTGGTCCCAAGGAATGGAAATCTGAATGAACATCTTTGCTATAGTGCTTTATGCCATTAGTGGCAACATCTGCCCTTGTCTGTTGCTGGCTGCAGTCATCCAGGTGGCCTGTGTGAGGTCTGGAGGCTGATCTCTCCTTGGTGGCCTCTGCTGACCTTCCTTAAGGCAAAGACTGGTGCAGAGAACAGCCAAGCCTTCTGTCAGGTCAGAATGATTTAGCTATAAACACGTTATAGTATTAACTACTGTTTATTCCTATGTGACACTCTTCTAAGTACTTTAAAGGTACTTCCTCACTTAATCCTCACAAGGATCCTGTGCATTAGTTGCTGCTCTTCTCTGTTTCTCAGGAGACCTGAACCGTAGTGATGCTGGACGTCCTGCCCAGGGCTGCACTACTAAGCGCAGGCTTAGCCAGGCCCATCTCCAGGGGCATGGGGGACTCTGGTCTGAGGCATGGCTGGGTCCTCGGGGCTCAGAAGGGCTTTCATAGGAAGACATGTCACATGCAGCCCTTGGGTGTTTTTCCCGTTGACTCAGAGCCCGCAGCAGTACAGTCTGTTCAGTGCATCTTACTCAAGACATTCCAGCCTTGTTTTCTTGGGCCATTGTGTTCTCCTGCCTCTCCTCAGTATCACTGGCGTCCCACATCACGGCTGTTGGGCATCAGTGCTCATGTGACTATTGCTCAGGTGCCTCTTGAAACAAGTGAAGTCTTTCTTGGTAAAGAGCTCAGTCCTCCATTTGTGACTTCTGTTACTTGCGTTGTCTGATCTCTGTTATCTGTATTCTCAAAGGCTAGCAGAAGTGGCCCTTTTCTATTCAATTTACCAAATATATTTGGGCTGAGAGATGCTTCCAGAGGGCTGTTAGAGGAGGGGGCAAAAATGAAATATATATCTAACACCTGGACTGAAAAGAAAGGATGGAGTAGTTGATGGTGGTGGGTCCTGAGACTTAAGAAGCAACTCTCTGCAACAAGAGGCAGGTCACTTGGGTGGGGAATTGCCATTTGAACTTTGAAAGAGGACAGAATAGTTATCACAGCTCTGCCTGAGATCAGGATGGAGAACTCAAGGCTCTTAAAAGAAGCTGTAAAAACTTCTGGGGGCAGTGAGTTTTAACCAGGGAAGCTTGGTGTGTACACTGGGGCTCCTGAGGTCCTAAGGGGCAGGACAGGCCTACCAGCCACCTATGATGGAATGACAGGAAGTGTGGCTTTCTTGGTAATAGCTCCAGTAGGCTCAGCCCCATGGCTGATCCTGTGGCACATGGAAGCCAATGGTGGTGCATGGTGTAAGAGTCTGGTTTAGCTGCTGCTTATCTGGGGCCGCAGCCATGGTAAATGATTCTTTTTCTCATGGTCAGTGCAGTAGAGGTCAAGGGGGATTTCTGGGAGGAGACCACAAACCCTGGAATGGTTTTAATCATGTGGGCCTGGGGGAAGCAATGCTTTGAGGGATCAAAGGATGAGTATTTGATGGGCTACTCCCATCCAGAAGCTGTATTCTCCTTTCCAAGTAAACAGCAACTTTGAGCTCCAGGGGATCAAATGAATGGCAGAAGCACATCATCCTCTGGGTCTGTGAGCTTGTCCCTGAAGCATCACACTCAGCCCAGCTTCAGTTCTCTCCCTGTCAAAACTCAGCGTGCCCTCTGGCAAGCCTTCCCACGCATCCCAGCTAAGAGGGATTGCTTGCAGCAGCAGTCACTCCTTGGGCATTTATCACCTCACTTAGGTTGGTCTTATCTTCCACACCACTGAGTCTCATGGTCAGGGCCCACCTGGTTGCCTTTGTTTCGGCTCAACCCACATAATGGGGCTTATGAGGAGTTGAAAGAAACAAGTGCCAGAAGAAGGGGATATGTGTATAACTGAGTCTTTGATAACTCAATCGTGGGCCTTCCCCAAGGAGTAGAGTAGGGTAGCTTTGGCTTCCCTGTTCCCTGGATCCTTGACCCACTTGGGAGCAATGTGTTCTGCCAGAGCACACAGATCCAAAGGGCCTTTCACAGGCCCCTGCCAACCCCTGGCTGATCTCAAAAGCTCCAGGGCATGTTGCAGGAGCGCACTTGGTGCCAAGAGAGCTCTGTAAACCCGGCCAAGCCACTTGGTGAAGGGAATAAGGTCATAAAACAATGCTTTCAAAGTCCTGGAATAACACAAGGAAATGCCCAACTAATGTTACAGGAAAACAAAAATCAAAAATACACTATGTAAAAACCAAACCTACTCAGATGAGAATAGCAGATGCAAGCAATAACTACTGTTAACATGCCCTCTGTCTCTGGTGGATTTCTCCAAGGGCTTGCTGGCAGTCCAAGAGGTGTGAGAGCATTGAGTGAATGTAGAGATGGCAGCCTGTGCAGCTCTGGCACATGACTAACTTCTTCTCAAGCCCTGGAATCCCATGGGACTGATGTCTGTGGTCACTCAAGTGTTTGCCCCACTGCATGTCAGGCAGCAGACTAGCGAGGCAGAGCTCCTTGAAGAGCAGCTGATTGCTAGAGGGGAGATACCTGGGTAACCTCTTAAAAAGCAAGGTGAGGTTAGGAAGGCTTTAAATACCTTACAAGTTCCTGTAGATGTCCTCGGGGCCCCTTTGTTAGATGAGTTTGGGAGCTCCTCTATAAACAGCATGGATTGGGCACCAGGTCTGGTTGCTCACTTGCTACCTTCTGGAAGGAGCCTGCCTCCTGTCACCTCGGCATTCTGGCCTACAGCACTCTGCCCCTGACTTGAGGCTGTCTTGTATTGACTTCATTTGGCTCTCTCTCATCTCTACTTCTGTTTTGCTCCAGCCATGGGGATCTTACCCCTACCTGGCATTTCAGGATGGAGGAAGGCTCATCCCTAAATCTCTAAGATCTTGTATACTCCAGACTTTCTGGCTGTGACAAAACCTGCTTCTCCTTCACTCACTCTGGAGAGCCCTCTGGAGTCTGGTTCCTCCCCCTGGAAGTCTTACCTTCTCCCCTGCTAAGTTTTTGTGTGATTCAGTTGACAATTAGAAAAAATACCCTAATCAGCTGCTGGTGGAGGCTGAGGCCCAAGAGAAATTTGGATCAAGTGGATGCCTCAAGGTTAGGGCTCCCTAGGAGACAGCTGGCTTACAGCAGTCCCAGATACCTTCCCAGGGGGCTTTTTATCTGCCTCCTCTTCCAGCTGCAGAATGGCCAGCCCCTCCCTACCATGGGCTGGGCTGGAGGTCCAAGATTGTCCTTGTATTTTCTTTAGATACCCGATTGTCACCACATTCCTACCCAAGTTTTCCAAGGGCTACTCCTGTTGTAGTTCAGATTTGGTTCCTGACTTGGAACAGCAGTACGTGCTGAATTGAGAAAGAAAATGTGCTTATTTGTTGGCTGCCCGTGGCCTCAGAGGCTGGCACCCACCCATGTTGGTTCTGGCAGGTGCCTTTGGCTGATAAAGCAAAAATGACTGACAACCCCTTAGCCTGGTGAGCCATCCAGCTCAGATCAGCTCCGCCTACCTGAAGGCTTTTATCATAAATATTTATGTCCTTTTTACTTATAAGAAAACTGTATGCTCTGGAGAATATACTCAATGATTCTGTAACACCTGACTACACTGATAGTAACCACACTAGAGGGGGTGAGAATTAATAATATGGATAACTGCTGAACCACTGCGTTGTATATTTGAAACCAACATAAGATTGTATATCAATGGTTTAAAAAAACATGATAGATGTAGGTACATTAAAAACTGTATGCTGAAGAGAATAATCATATAATATTAAAAGATAGAAAACATATCTTTAATTCTTCAATCCTGAGATCTACTGGCAACACTTTGGTACATAACCTTTCTAGCCTTTTTCTTTTTATGTTTTCTGGCAGACTTGGTAGCTAAGAAGGGGGTTCTCATACTGGCCCTGGACTGTCACAGTGCCTCCAGTTGGTCTTCTCCCAGGTCATTTTCCTAGCCCATAGTTCCCATGGGAGGCTTTATCTTGAGGAATGATTTCTGTCCCTAAGTGGTGGGAATGGTGTACTTGGTGCTCTGGACCACAGTGCCGTGGGGTCCCTCTTTGTGGGTTGGGGGTAGACCTGAGGGCTCTGAGGCCGAGTGATCCCTTCCTTTACCCAGTCACTTGCACTTCTCTGCCAGTTACACCACAGCCAATGCCGAGTCTGACTATGAGCGGGACTCTGACCGGGAGAGTGACGATGGGGAAGATGAAATGAGCTGTGAGACTGTGAAGCTGAGCAGAAAGGATTCTCTGGACCTGGAGGTGGATGTGGCTTCGGGCCTGGTGCCTGGAGCCCTGGAGGCTGGAGACTCCCCTGGTCTGGAGGATGTGCTGCCCCTCCTGCGGCAGGCGGACGAGCTGCACCAGGGCAGTGAGCAGGGCAAGCGAGAGGGCTTCCAGCTGCTGCTGAACAACAAGCTGGCGGTGAGGCTCCGGCTGCCTGTGTGCCCTCCCTCTGTCCCTCAACCCACGCTGACCCCCCGAGAATGAAAGCAGGCCGCTGTGGCTACTGACCCTGTAAGGTGACACGGGAAGGGAAATGAGGGTGAGATGGCTGGTTCTGCTTGTCTCCCAGGGTTGCACGTCTTATACCAAGGAGGCCAAGTGATGCCCCCAGGGGCGTAGGTGTACTGCCTCCCCAAGAGCTTCCTTTCTGCCTCCTGTAGAGCTGCAAGAGCTCTAGCTCTACCTCACAGTAGAGGGAAATGGGGGAAGAGCTGGAATGTTTTTTTCCCCTTT
Organism: Smutsia gigantea; assembly: GCA_032199065.1. Taxonomy (NCBI): domain Eukaryota; kingdom Metazoa; phylum Chordata; class Mammalia; order Pholidota; family Manidae; genus Smutsia; species Smutsia gigantea. Next base: position 82,943 of record JAVSCE010018084.1, on the reverse strand, counting down.
TATTTCCCTTGAGTTTGAACCCAAGCTGCCTGCCCCACTTGAAGTTTCCATCACAAGTGACAAATGTATAGGTCACTCAACTGCAGTTCCCTTTTCCTTGGGGGCTCACTGCCAGAATTTATGCTCACCCAGGTGTAAATGCCCCCAGTTAGAATTTTCTTTTTGGGGGCATTTGCATGTTTTTGTCAGCAAGACTTCTTTTGCTGTGCGGTGTTTCATCTTTTGAGTTACCTTTCCTTCTTATAGTATTAGGTCAGAATGCCCTCACTCTGCAGGTTGTGCAACCTACTGGCTAGAGGTCATGTGTCATCAGTTAAACTAACTGCACATGGGATGTCATGGGTGGGGGTGCGGGAGAAGGCTTGTGTATAAGGCTGGCCTGATGTCAGTGTTTGTTAACACAAGCTTGGAAACTCAAACCTAGAGTGTGGGGAGAAGGCTGGGGCCCAGTTCTCGGTGGCTGAGGAGGAGGGGCCTCATCCACCCCTCTCTGTTTGGTCTGCAGTATGGAAGCCGGCAGGACTTTCTCTGGCGCCTGGCCCGGGCATATAGTGACATGTGTGAGCTCACTGAGGAGGTGAACAAGAAGAAGTCATATGCTCTAAATGGTAAGTGCTGATAGGTTCCTGGTGGGAAGGTGACTGATTCTGGCGGTGTAGCTGGCCCATCTGCTTGGGGCCCAGGGGAACCAGCAAGACACAGGCTGTCAGGGCAGTTGTGGCTCAGTTAGTTACTCAGTAGGGACAAACTCTGGCTTCCAGGAACTGGGACCCCTGCTTCCTCCTTGAGACAAGAGCACAGTCTGCTTCTCTGAATATCTTGGTGATTAAGTAATACAGGTCATATTTTTAGTAGTAGTTGTATCATATTAACATAATTCTTTGTTCTCATTCCCAACCACAAAGAGAAGGCAAAGTCTTCTTTCTTGATCTGAAAAGCTTTTTTGCTGCTGCTTAGGAATCTGGTTTTAGTTATGGAGGCTGTGAGGCAGGTGTTCTAAGAATGAGTGGAGTATGTTTGGAGAGCACTGCTAAGGAGCCATCTGAAAGAATACTGCTAGCTCAGGAGTCCCTGGGATGTACTTAGCAACTCTTGTTGCCCAAGTTTGTACCCTGGAGGGGAGAACGCACCTGACTTGTGCCAGCTAAGCGTTCCTCCCTGTTTGTCATAAGGTCACTGAGAATCCTGGGACTTTAAAAGCAACTGGGTTTGTGGGGAAAGTGATGTATCCTGGCTAGGTCCCTTATACCCCCAAATCAGGCATTATCTGGATCCCCTGGTCTTGTAGTTAAGTTAGTTATTTAAAGTTACTTGAACTAGATTTGTTTTACTTTCCCACTTTTATAAGTACAGCCTAGTAAGTATTGAATCTTTGATAATGTAGAATCTGACAATACCTCAAGGTCATTGTTTTAAACATTTGTAGCATTATGTTGATATAGAAAGAACAGGTCAATTAAGTTGAATGTTTATTGACATTGATATATACCAAAGAATCCCTGGAAGTTCTAACAAAAGGTGCCTAATTACTGTTTGCTTCTAGCTTTTTAAAAGTTTCTGCTTTTCCTCCTAAATTTCAGGCGAGGATCTGATCAGCTTTTGAGCTGATTTTTAGACTCTTGGTATCAGTAAGAACCTTTCCTTTCAATCATTGATTTTCTCTTATTAGTATTAGTAGCCAGCATGAAGCCCGAAGGGGGATGTGGGTGGTGGTTGGAGGACAGCCACAGCTAGCACTGGTCTTGCTTCTAGAGCTTAGCACCCCTGGACAAGTTTGTTCCTGCTGGAGGGCAGGTGACTGTGTAGTGTCTTTGAGGGCCCTACTGAGAGTCTGGATTTTTAGGACCATCCTTGCTGGGTTTTAAGTTCTTCGTTTTGTTCTATCTCTAGAAGTTGGACCACCAGGAGGCAGCCATTTTGTGGGATCTCAGGCAATATCTGTTCCCCCCACCTAGCTTGGTAGGAACTAGTTATTCCATGCTTCACTATTTTCCTGGTGAGGTAGGGGATTTCTCTCAACAACCTTAAAGCACTAAGAGACAGTGTCCCTCACTGGCGGGGCAATATGGTCCTTGTTTGGAAGAGGAGATATAGGGTTCTCATCCAAGGTCTTAAAAATGTATTTGTTGTACATACATTATACCATAATTATTATCACTTAAGCATGAGGAAACATTTCAGATTAGCCAGCCTACTACCTCAACACATTACTTTTGTTCCATTTTTCTCCATGTTCCCTTCCAAGCCCCCTCCATTTTGATCAAAGGAGAAGTCCCACTTTGCAGTGTTTTCTTCAGTGTGTAAGCATGATGGTTCTCATCTGGAAGGGTCCAGGCTCCTTGACGTGTGTTAAGGCCTTGATTTCTTAAGTCTTGGTGCCTAGAAAACTTGGGTAAGACTAAGCAAAAGTCATCCATGGTCAGGCCTCAGTCCATGTGGGTCTGGTGAGGAGTTTCAGCCTAGAGCTGTGATTAATGTTTTTGGGTCATAGATCCTTTTGAGAATTTGATCAAGCCTGTGGACCCTCTCCTCCATAAAATGCACATGTACCTCAAGTTGTATACAATTTCAGAGGGATTTAGGATACCCTGAAGCCTGTTCAGACCCCCAAACCAAAACCCCTCCAAAGCAAAGTCTGTTGGAGTCAGTTTCTGATTGCCACTGGGTCTTTTTATATTTGAAATGCTTTGAGCACATCAGGTTGGTATTGTTAAAACAAGGTAGCTGGGGCAGCTGATGGGAGAATGAGGTGAAGCAGAAGTCATCCCTGAGGAGCTACTTAGTTTGTCATTCTGCTCAAGTTCACAACTATTTCCAAAGGGATTGGTAACAAAGCAGTCATTCTTCCCACAGCCCTTCCTGGGGAAGTGTGCATGGGAGCCCTTGTCAACTGTGCATAACTTTGCCCTATAGGAAAAGAAGAAGCAGAGGCCGCCCTGGAGAAGGGGGATGAGAACGCGGAATGTCACCAGTGGTAATAACCCAGTAGGGTCTGGGGAACAGCTAGCATGGCTTAGAGGACAGGAGGAGCCTGTCTTTTCTCTGCCTTGGCGACAAAAGCATGTGCCAGAGGAACCAGGAGAGAGTACTCTGGGCCCTTACTTCCATTTAGCCACCCTGTCACCAGCCAGGGACCCAGGGAAGTTTTCTTGGGGAGGTGCCTTGGTGGGTGCAGCTTTTTTCTGTTGGGACTTGGAGAAATGAGTAGCTCTGTAAGGCATCCTAGCTCCAAAACTTGTGGGTTCTTGGCTCCTCAGGAGGCTGAGACAATTCACAGCTCCACTCTCCTGTACAAGCTCTTCTTTGCCCTACCTGCAGTCCTTGGCTGGTGGTGGGCTTTGGCTCTTTGCTTGACTCGCATGAGGAAAAGAGGACATGAGCTCACCCCTCAAGAAGTTCAGTAGGCAAATTTATTAACTTACAAAAACATCAGCCCTATTTATAGTCTCCTGTGAGGCAAAGTTCTGCCAACTTGAATAAATCAGGGCCACTTGTGTCCTAGGGCCTGGTTCCAGCATCACTAATTTTTGTGAAACTCCTTTCCATACCTCTGCCTTCAGAGGTGGGAAAGGCTATTTCTCCATCAGTTGCTGGAACTTTCTCTCTGCAAAGGCTCTTCTTAGAGGCAAGATCTCTGTTTCTTGGGTGTCACAGGTGCTGCTTTCCTGTGGGCTTCCTTGGGGCTCCGATGCTCCCAAGAGTGGGAACTGGCCTCATACTTTCTTAGCTATACTTGGAGAACAGCTGTTTGGACTAAATGGGGAACTGACCCTCTGAAATATCTGATAGAAATATCCCAAGATATTCAGTGAATATATGACAAAGCAACTTGGGCCTTTAGACACTCATTTAATGTCAACTGTGCTTCTACAAAGTGTGTGTATTATGACACATCTCTTCCTCTGTTTCTGTTGGTTCCCAAGTTAACATCTGAAATTCCTAGGGTATCTCCTTGTCTGAGAATAGGGCTTCCCAATGATATACCTGTATCCTTCCAAGGCTAATGATACCTTCTTTTATTGTCTACTCAGGAGACAAAAAGCAATGTATTCAGGTCTCTTAGACATAGATACTGATTTATTAGAGATACGCCTTTTAAGTTTTTATGACATCTATGACTACTCATTATGAGGGGAAATTTGGACTGAGACTTGCCTAATTATTACCAGATTTACCAGGGAGGATTCAGCTTTTCTGTACCTCATATTCTTTGGAGAATGGTGAGCCTACCACTGGATTTGCTAAAGAATGTGAATTGGGACCACAGGTCTGTGAAAAGAGGAATTTATAAACAGATGGAAATGATATATTCAGCTGTAGTTGAGGGGGCCAGGGCAGTACAATTAGGTTATGGTGGGAAGCCCATTCCCTGTCCCTGAGCTTGCCGCTGCTTTCTCCCTTAGGTATGCAGTGCTTTGTGGTCAGCTGGCTGAGCATGAGGGCATCCAGAGGCGCATCCAGAGTGGCTTTAGCTTCAAGGTGAGGAAAGGCTTCTTTTCCTTCCTTTGTGCTGGTCTAGTCTAGATTCTGTGCTCCATTCTAGCTCCTTGCAAAGGATGTTCCTGCAGCCTCTATAACTTGCCCCTCTTCCTTTAGCAATTCTGGTATCTGATGTTAGGTCATATTTACATTTTCTCCTCAGGAGCATGTGGACAAAGCCATTGCTCTCCAGCCAGAAAACCCCATGGCTCACTTTCTCCTTGGCAGGTGGTGCTACCAGGTGAGCAGATTTCAAGGCCTAACTTACGGGTCCTAAGTGTCCTATGACACTGATCTCCTTGCAGTGAAAACTTAGAAGGATCCTCAGCCTGATGTGGCTCAAGTGCCATTTCCTCTAACACTCCTGTTATTAGTGATTGGACCCAGCCGTATTTGACTCTGTTTTCCATACAGTATATTCAGTGTTCCTAAAAATTTCTTTCAAACTTTTTATTCATACTTTGATCTTTTTGTGGCAGGTCTGTCACCTGAGCTGGCTGGAAAAAAAGACTGCTACAGCCTTATTTGAACGGCCTCTCAGTGCCACTGTGGAGGATGCCCTCCAGAGCTTCCTTAAGGTAAGGAAGGAAGGGAGGGGTGGGCAGCAGCCAAAGATGCCAGAGTGACCTTGTTTTACATAAGGACATTATTGGGAAGGTTTTTGGTAGGGGGCAGTTTTATGTTTGTCTGTTCTATGGGAAAAGCAGAACCACCTAGAGAGCTTTAAAAAATTCCCAGACCCATGGGATCAGTCTCTAATTTAGAGACTAGAAATCTCTAATATAAACTTCAGTTTGACTTGAATTTGGGAAACCCTTATTGAAATGCCTTTCTCCCTTCTCCAGGCTGAAGAACTGCAGCCAGGATTTTCCAAAGCAGGACGAGTATATATTTCCAAGGTAAACTACCTGCCTATTTCTATATGATGAAAACAGGGATGTTGATACTTCAGGGAACTCCTGAAAGCATACATATTCATCACCTTCTAGTCTCTCGTACTATTTCTCCCAGGTTTTCACTGTTGTCTCATCTCAGTGTTACAGAGAACTAGAAAAAAACTCTGAAGCTAGACAGTGGATGAAGCTGGCCCTAGACCTGCCAGATGTCACTAATGAGGTAATACTTCAAAGAGCTTTTCTAAGGCTGGGTGCCCTTGCTGAATGTGACCTTTCCAGAAAAGAACATCTTCCCTTGAAGTCTTAGTTCCTTAGAAGAGAGAGTGGTCTACACTTGTGTATATCTCACCTAAGGGAGAAGGCAGGTTTCATAAGGCTCTAGGCTATCCTGGAAAGGTAGGAAAAAGGACTGTAACAGTTCAGAAAGAAAGCGAAGAGCCCTTCTTCCTGGGTACCAGTGGTTTGTAAATTGTTGGCTTAGATTTTGAGTCCTATTCTTGTTTTCTTGTCTCCCTAGGATTTGGCTTTCCAGAAGGACCTGGAAGAATTGCAAGTAATTTTAGGAGAATAATCACCTTTCACTGGCCTTCGTGACTTAAGGGGAAAAAAAATCAAGCATTTTTTCCCTTAAGCCCTGCTGAGATCAGGAAACTGAGCAACACTGGTTAAGAGAGGGTCCTGACCAGTACCCACTATTCCCCAATTTCATACCTATTGTCCACTGGTTAATTTATTCTAATCCCTTACTTAATCTGAAACTGGGGAAGCACTTGAGGCCTGGGTGTCTATTCTCTTCCATAAGCAAATTCTTACAAAATCAAGAAAAGTATAGCACCTGCCCTAGGGTTGAGTGCAGGTAGTGTAATGAGGCTGCCTTGCTCCTGGGTGAGGTGGATGAACTTAAAAGAGCCATAGGAACAAAACACAGAACTTGTACTGTCTAATCTCGTTCACTGATGAATATACCAAAGTATACAGGACTAAAACCACCTTCTACCTACCAGGGTAAAAGGAAAGGTCAGGGCAGCCCATGGAAATTGCCCTCCTCACCTCATATGGATTCTAACTGTATTCCTGGGCCCAAGGGGCTGGATCATTTGACTTCCAGAGTCGTGACAGCTTGTGGGATGACAGCAATGCATAAAGACTTATGAGACTGTGAAATGATGATCTGAGGAGCTGGCTGGAGGATATTTTGGCACAACCTTGAAATAAACCAAATTTGACTGAAAGTGATTATATTCCCCTTCTTGTTAGCTCCTTATTCTTGATACTTCCGTAATTGTTTCCTACTAACAATCTACTGCAGACAAATAGATATGCAGCACCAAATACTTTGGCTAATGTTAATTCCTAGTAAAATTTTTAGTTTCCTGTAAAATATAAGCAGAGAGCTTATTTTTAGCATAACAAGGCCTATTCCAACTAAGCAGGTATTCCCTGACCCTCAAATGTTCACTCTTGTCAGGGCCAATAGCACAAAGCCTAATCCCACATAAAAAAAGCTGAGACAAGTTTCTAGGTCAAAATCACTTAAATGTATCATAGGACTAAAAGATTGAGATGCTTTTACCCAAGCCTCTGTTCGGTATCTGTCACTATGGCTATGTTATACCTTGCCAGGTTTGATTTGTGGTGTAGAAACAAAAGAGAACGCCTGAGAAATACTCCATTCTTTAAAGTCAGGGAACAGAACTGCTTTTAAAACAAAGCTGTATTCCTATCTCCCTACATATAGGTTCAACACAGGCAACAGCAGAGATTTTCACTGCCTCTCCCCGCAATTTCAAAGGGACTCAGCTTGTATTAGAAGAGCTGGGTAAACCCCATTCTGAGCAGAAGTTTGAAGGGGAAGAAGAGTATCTCAAACCCCTGAAGTAGAATAATCTGGGCAAGTATCAGACCTCTACAAACTGACACTTACTGAATAAAAACAAAGGCCACAGGAAAGCCATGGTCTAGTTATCTCGTAATAGTCTGTTAGGTTAAAGGATAATAAATTCAATCATCTGAATGTAGGACTTTCCTTTTAAAATTTCAGTTTTAAAGCAGTAGAAATCAATTAAACCTACCCAGTGCCAAAAAGATACCATGAAAGCCCTAACTTGAAATATTCAGCTTGTACCAGAATAACTCCTGTAAATTCCACATTCGCTACAAATAATATTATTAGCAGCCTCACACTGAATCTATTAAAGAGCCTCTGAAATGCTTAAGATTCCAGAACTATCTTGCATTGCTCCTGGCAGTAAAAAACCAAGCAAATAGACAGTGAAGGGCTGGCAGCCCAATAAGCCTGGCTTAGTACTCTTTAACTAAAAATAAACTCTTATATAATTCAGATATACAAACTTAAAAACATGCTCCTGCCAGAGAAAAAGAACCTGTGAAGAAACCCATTCCATTTGCTACATAGCTCATTTTTTTAACATTATTCATATAGAATAGAGTCAATCTCCCCAGCTTTAGCTCTCTTGCAGACATAACATTGCCCAATAGACAGCTGCTAGTCCTGAGTCAATCTCAAGGGTGCTATGTCAAAGGTATTCCATACCTCCCAATAAAAACCAAAGAATTCAGAGATTAATCCACTCTAGAAGGAACAAACATTTCAGGTCAGTTTGTAACTACTGACCTATCTCCTGTTTACACCATCAGAAAAGCTGATACAACAGCTATTTTTCCAGAATCCTGTTTCTGGCAGTCACAACAGGAAGCGGCCTGTGAAGAACCCCAGGGAGCGGTCCTCTCCATTAGGTGCAGCACGTAAGGTTTATCACAGGAAAAAAAACCAATGATTCAGTCTTTGGCATCTCCTACTCCATCCGCATTGATGGCAAACATAGCTTCAGCTTCAGGAAGACAGGGAGAGTCGTAGATTTTGCAGATTCTAGTTTCTCCTCTTCCTTTCCTCAGGTAGAGTCTGACCCAAAGACGGATCAAAGCACCAAAGTTATTATAATTTAAAAATTACATTCCCACTTATGGCAGATCTAAAAATTTTTAGACAAATGTATTTCATAAGACTTCAAGGATCTTCCAGTATTCCTTAGGGCACTTAAAATAGAGAAATCAATTTCTGCCCTACTCCCCCTTAGTAGATTTTCCATATTGAAACTTTTTTTTCTATAAATAATGAGGGAGAGGTATATTTATTCTTCATATTCATTCTTCCACATTTGATGGCTTATAATTTATAAACTAAAAGCAAATACCTGTACTAATCAGTCCATGACAATTAGATTTAGCAAGGGTTCTTGTAACACAATAAAAGCTTTATTAACAGGGTTTAAATGGAAATGTTGTATCTTCATGACTACTTCGTAGTTAATATGACATTCCAAGATGAAGTCATCTACCCCATTGCTTTACCTGGTTGTTGAGGCATGAGCAATAATATTTCCTCCAATAGGTTTTTTAGGATCTGCAGCAAACATGGCTGCTCCATCCACTTGGGCTACCACCTGGTTGGTGATTACCACTGCTACACCAAACTGATGGGGAAAGAATAGATGTCATTTTTTGTGGCCTCAGACATTCCAAGGACCTTACTGCTGCCACTCTTTTTCCCAAAAAAGCAATGAATGCATATCTGGTATCTTGATGATACAAGACCCTGATGTCCTGGCCTCCCATCAAGGCTTCTAGAATTCATGCCTCCCAAAAGTAGACATTCTCTGTCCCTACCCCTCAACTTACCTCATCAGCAAGTCGCAGAAGCATCCGCAGAAACCTGGCCAAATGCATCTGCCTGGCTGAAAGCTCACCTCGACCTGAATAGTCCGTTCTGTAGAGAGCAGTGGCACTGTCTACAATTAGCAGAGCGTACCTATAGGGAACAAGGATTCTCTGAAGCCTGTTTCTAGCTTACATCAGATTCTGCTCCCTTCCTCACTACACTAAAATGTCATATTCATAGTTAAACTTATATAGAAATGCTTTATTAGATATTTGTATAGCATTCATGTCCAAAGCACCATATAACACGGTAAAATTTCCAACAAGTTTCGGTGAATTATGGCTTCATTTTAAAAAAGTGACTTGACCAAAACCAAAAAGCAAGAGTGTCAAAATAGGAACTAAAACTTAAATCTCCCCATTTCTAATTCAACTTACTATCAATTTGGACAAACTGCCTATATAAGATTCAGGGTAAGGGTCCTGAGAGCACATTCAGTGTCTTTTACTGAGCACATACCTAGACTCCACCATCATGGCTGATGCTTGGTAAAGGAGCTGGGTCTGGTGATCTGTGTTGAATCCTCGAGCATATGCTACATTATCCAGGACATCACTGCCAGAGAGGCCATATCTAGAAGAGAGGACAGACCTCTTTTATAGGCTATACACAGAGCTCAGGCAGATGAGAAATCCATCTCTTAAGAAATTACCTGGATGAGATTCTGAGAAAAAGATGGCAGAGTAATGATGGACAGTGACTGTAACGGAGTATGTGGTGGGGACTTGAGAATGGGGGGAATGTTGCTCGTAATTGTATATTGATACCAAAAAAAAAAGGGGGGCAGAAACCTCCTCACCAAATCACATAGAACACGAAAATACAGTAAATACAACCAAACCTGAAAATGACCTCTAGACTGCAGAACTGACTACCTTACATCTGGGGAAGAAGAGAAAAGGGTAAAGTGGCTAAGCCAAGATCCAGCCGGACCCAAGCCCTCCTCCAACCCCAGCCAACAGATGGGAGGAAAAGGTACCAAGCAGGGAGGGAGGAGCCCAGGACCAGTGGACACCTGGCCCTGAAGATCTGCACCAGGAACACAAACCCACATTACACGGTGCTCTGGTGTAGTGGGCTAGAGACAGGAGGAACATTTAGGGAGGCTGAGATTCCAGCTGCTTGTGGAGAACAGACACACTCTAACAGCAACCCCCCCACCCTAAAGACAAAAGCAAAGCGGACAGTTTGAAAGACTTCCCAGCAGCAGGAGGGGCACCAGAGGGGCAAGGGTTACACAGAGCTCTCTGCTCAGGAGAAAGGGCAGGTAAACAATACTACTCCAGCCCGCCTTGCCACAACAGGCTGGGAACTCTCAGGAGCATCAGACACTCCATCCCCCTTGCTGGCAATGCAGACCCAAGACTCCTCCCTGTGGCTGGCCAGCAGTGAGTCAGACTTTACAGCCAGGTAGGCAGAGGGAGACCCTCCCAAATTTCTCTATTTTGGGCCAGCTGGGGAACGAGCCACAGGAGTTAGCCCGAGCAGCTACTTCCTCCTAGCAGGCACTGGTCCCACTCGCCTGGGACCCCCGCCTTTAATGCAGGCTAGGCGGAGGGTGGCTCTGCCCACAGAAACTCTAGCAGCACAGCCCCAAGTTTTCTCCATGCATATGTGGCCATCTGATGGTCCACACAGGCCGCCTGAAATCAGATCACTACAAGCCAGACAGAACAGTATCCTGCCCACTGCATGCCAATAGCTGGGGCTCCCACTCTGGAAAGTGAAGTGTCTTGAGCTTCTGGGAACTAGAGGGTGCCTCCTCCATAAAGCCATTCTTCCAAAGGAAACACTATTCAAGATCTCTGGGGGGAACTCAACAAAAAGACAGGTGACCTGCAAGAGTCACTCAGAGCTGAAGAATACAGTATATGAAATGAAAAATACAATGGTGGGATTTAATAGGAGACTTTCACAGTCTGAAGAAGTTGTAAATGAGTTGGACATTAGGGAGCAAGAAAACAATGAAGCTAAAAAACAGAAAAAAAGGATCTCTAGGAATAAAAGAAAAATAGAAGAGCTGTGTGACCAATCCAAACAGAACAATATTCGCATAATAGGGGAAGAGGGAGACAAACGGATAGAAAGCCTCTTTGAGGAAATAATTGTTTCCCCCAAACTGGGGAAGGAAATAGACACTCAGGCCATGGAAGCACAGAGATTCCCTAACAAAAGGAACCCTAGGAAGACAATGCCAAGACATAATTAAAATGGCAAAGATCAAGGACAAGGAGAGAGTATTGAAAGCAGCCAGAGAGAGAAAAAAGATTACTCATAAAGAAACTCCATCACACTATCAGCAGAAACTTTACAGGCCAGAAGGGAGTGGCATGATATATTTAATGTAACAGAAGGACCTCCAGCCAAGAATACTCTCTCTACCCTGCAAGATTATCATTTAAATTTGAAACAGAGATTAAACAATTTTCAGATTAACAAAAGTTGATGGAATTAACCACCACTAAGGCAGCCCTACAAGATATGTTAAAGGGATTGCTCTAGATGGAAAAGTTCCTAAAGCTAAATAGCTGTCAACAGTGAAAATAAACCCACAGTAAGGCAGTAGACCAATTAAATACCAAGCAAGTACAAAATTACATCAACTACTCACAAAATCAGTCAAGGGATACAAAAAAGTGGAGAATATGACACCTAATATATAGTGGGAGGAGGAGGAAGAAGAAGAAGAAGGGAAAAAAGAGAAGTAACTCTAGATTGTGTTTGAAATAGAATAATTATAAGGTAGACTGTTAGACAGTAAGGAAGCTATCCTTGAACCTCTGGTAACCACAAATATAAAGCCTACAATGGTAATAAAAACATGTCTATCAATTACCTTAAATGTAAATGGACTGAATGGACCAATCAAAAGACACAGAGTGGCAGAATGGATAAAAAAGCACACCCATCTATATGCTGCCTACAAGATTATCTCTGACCCAAGGACATACACAGACTAAAAGTGATGGGATGATGTTCCACATCGCTAATCATCAGAGAAATGCAAATTAAAACCACAATGAGATATCACCTCATAACAGTAAGGATGGCCAACATCCAAAACACAAACAACAAATGTTGGTGAGGATGTGGAGAAAGGGGAACCCTCCTACACTGCTGGTGGGAATGCAAATTAGTTCACCCACTGTGGAAAGCAGTATGGAGGTTCCTCAAAAAACTCAAAATAGAAATACCATTTGACCCAGAAATCCCACTCCTAGGAATTTACCCTAAGAATGCAGCAGCGCAGTTTGAAAAAGACATATGCACCCCTATGTTTATCACAGCACTATTTACAATAGCCAAGAAATGGAAGCAACCTAAGTGTCCACCAGTAGATGGATGGAAAAAGAAGATGTGGTACATATACAAAATGGAATATTATTCAGCCATAAGAAGAAAGCAAGTCCAGATATTTGCAACATGGATGGAACTAGAGGATATTATGCTCAGTGAAATAAGCCAAGCGGAAAAAGACAAATATCAAATGATTTCACTCATGTGGAGCATAAGAGCAAAGAAAAAAACTGAAAGAACAAAACAGCAGCAGACTCACAGAACCCAAAAATGGACTAACAGTTACCAAAAGGAAAGGGACTGGGGAGAATGGGTGGGAAGGGAGGGACAACGGGGAAAAAGGGGAATTACGATTAGCAGACGTAATGTTGGGGGGACACGAGGAGGGCTGTACAACTCAGAGAAGACAAGTAGTGATTCTATAGCATCTCACTACGCTGATGGACAGTGACTGTAATGGGGTAGGTGGGGGGGACCTGATGAAGTTGGGAGTTTAGTAACCATAATGTTGCACATGTAATTGTAGATTAATGATACCAAAAAAAAAAAAAAGAAAAGTGAAGGGATGGAAAAAGTTCATGCAAATAATAGAAAAAAGCAGGAGTACTGGGACTTATATCAGACAAAATAGATTTCAAAACAAAGTAACAAGAGACAAAGAAGGACATTACATAATGTAAAGGGGTCAGTCCAACAAGAGGATATAACCATTATAAACATCTATGCAACCCAATATAAATATGTAAAACAAATACTATCAAAGGGGTAAACAGACTGCAACATGTTCATTTTAGGAGATTTTAATACCACTCACACGAATAGATCAAGCAGACAGAAAATAAGGAAACAGAGATACTGAACAATATATCAGAAGAGATGGACCTAACAGACATCTACAGAAGATTCCACCCAAAAGCAGGAAGATACACATTCTCAAGTGTACATGGAACATTTTCCAGAAGAGATCACATACTAGGCCCCAAAAAGAGCCTCTATAATTCAAAAAGATTGAAATTGTATCAAGTAGCTTCTCAGACCACAATGGTATGAAATTAGAAATAAATTATGTAAAGAAAAAAAAAGCCTTCAAACACATGGCAGCAAAACAATATGCTTCTAAATAATCAATGGATCAGTGACCAAATTAAAACAGAGATTAAGCATTATATGGAGACAAATTACAACAACAACTCAATAGCCTAAAACCTATGGGATACAACAAAGACAGTGATAAGAGGAAAGTACATAGCAATACAGGCTTACCAGGAGAAACAAGAACAATCCCAAATAAACAGTCTAACCTGACAATTAAACAAAATAGAAAAAGAAGAACAATTGAAGCCCAAAGTCAGTAAAAGGTAGGACATAATAAAGATAAGAGCATAAATAAATAAAATTGAGAAGAGTAAAACAATAGAAAAAAAATCAATGAAAACAGGAACTGGTTCTTGGAGAAAATAAACGAAATAGATAAACCCCTAGCCAGACTTATCAAGAAAAAAAGAGAGGGAACACACAAAAACAAAATCGGAAACGAGAAAGGAATAATCACAATGGACACCATAGAAATACAAAGAATTGTTAGAGAATACTATGAAAAATTATATGCCAACTAACTGGACAACCTAGAGGCAATGGACAACTTTCTAGAAAAATACAACCGACCAAGACTGATCCAAGAAGAAACAGCAAATCTGAACAGGCTTATTACCAGCAATGAAATTGAATTCATAATCAAAAAACTACCTAAACACAAAAACCCTGATCGAGATGACTTCATGACTGAATTTTATCAAACATTTATCGCTCTGGCAGGGGTGGGAACGAGTAGGAGGCTGTTGATCTCAGTGAGAAGTGTTAAGTATGGCTACGCTTCCTCAGTCGCCAGCTAAGGCGTCTGAAACTCTCCAGGACTCCTAGCCTGCTGGGCTGAGTGTGCTGGGGCAATCCGGCTCCTCCGCTGGGCTCCTGTCTCTTTAAGACCGCTGAAGAAAGCGCGCACTTTTTTTTTTCCTTCCCGGCAGCCGGCTGCAAGCACCCTGGCGCGTTCCCCGCTCAGATCCCCGGGGCTGGCTACTTCGCGGGGTGTACTTCCACTCCCTCCCGGCTCTGAATCCTCTCCTCCCGCCGGTGCGCTGGGGTGGGGGAGGGCTCGGGTCCCGCCGGGTCGCGGCTCCGTATCTTACCCGCCTCTTGGGGTGCCGAGTCCGCTCGGGTGTAGCTGCACGCTGTGTGCTTTCCTGTGTATTCTCGTCTCTCTTTTAGGAATAGATGTATTTTCTGTGTTTTCGTAGATAAATATAGTGTTGGGAGGAGATTTCTGCCGCCCTGCTCACACCGCCATCTTCCCGGAAGTATCAAACATTTAAAGAGGAGCTATTACCCAACCCCTTAAAGTATTCCAAAAAGTAGAAGTGGAGGGAATACTTTCAAACTCACTCTATGAGGCCAGCATCACTCTAATACCAAAACCAGACAAAGACACCAAAAAAAAAAAAAATTACAGACCAATATCCCTGATGAACATAGATGCAAAAATTCTCAACAAAATATTAGCAAACAGAATCCAAAAATACACCGAAAAGATCATCCATCATGACCAACTGGGATTTATTCCAGTGATGCAAGCATAGTACAATATTCTTAAATCAATATCATACATCACACAAAAATCACATGACCATATGAACAGATGGTGAAGAAGCATTTGACAAAATTCAACATCCAATCGTGATTTTAAAAACTCTTAACAAAATGGGTTTAGAGGGTATGTACCATAAAATAATAAAGGCCATTTGTGACAAACCCACAGCCAACATTATACTTAACAGCGAGAACCTGAAAGCCTTTCCTTTAAGATCGGGAACAAGACAAGGATGCCCATTCTGAACACTTCTAATTGAACATAGCACAGGAGGTCCTAGACACTGCAATCAGACAACACAAAGAGATAACAGGCATCCAAATTGGTGAGGAATAAGTTAAAACTGTTACTAATTGCAGATGACATATTAGACTTAGAAAAGCCTAAAGAACCCACCTAAAAAAGTACTAGAAAAACTCAATTAAGCAAAGTTGCAGGATACAAAATTCATACACAGAAATCTGTTACATTCCTATATACTAACAATGAATTAGCAGACAGAGAAATCAGGAAAACAACTCCATTTACAATTGCATCAAAAAGAATAAAACACCTAGGAATAAACCTAACCAAGGAGGTGAAAGACCTTTACTCTGAAAATTACAAGACACTCATGAGAGAAATTTAAGAAGATACCAATAAATGGAAACACATCCTGTGCTCATGGATAGGAAGAATATTGTCAAAATGGCCATCCTGCCTAAAGCAATCTACAGATTCAATGCAATCTCTATCAAAATACCTACAGCATTCTTCAATGAACTAGAGCAAATACTTCTAAAATTCATATGGAACCACAAAAGACCCCAATAGCCAAAGCAATCCTGAGAAGGAAAAATAAAGAGGGGGAATTATGCTCCCTGACTTCAAGCTCTACTAAAAAGCCACAGTAATCAATACAATTTGGTACTGGCACAAGAACAGACCCATAGATCAATGGAACAGACTAGAGAGCCCAGATATAAACCCAAGCGTATATAGTCAATTAATATATGATAAAGGAGCCATGGATATACAATGGGGAAATGACAGCCTCTTCAACAGCTGGTGTTGGCGAAACTGGACAGCTACATGTAAGATGATGAAACTGGATTACTGTCTAACCCCATACACAAAAGTAAACTCAAAATGGATCAAAGACAAAGGAAACTCAAATGCATCGAAGACCTGAATATAAGTCATGAAACCATAAAACTCTTAGAAGAAAACATAGGCAAAAATCTCTTGAATATAAACATGAGCAACTTTTTCCTGAATGTATCTCCTCAACAAATGGAAACAAATTAGTACACATGGTGTGGGGAGTCATGGTGAAAACAGTGGAGCACGGGGAAGGCAAACAGTGAATCTTTGGCTTCTTACTACACTGATGGACAGTGACTGCATTGGGGTATGGGTGGGGACTTGATAATATGGGTAAAATTGTTTTTTCATGTGAAACCTTCATAAGAGTGTATATCAATAATATCTTAATATGAAAAAAAAGAAAGAAAGGGAAACAAAATAAAAAATGAAGTGGGACTACATCAAACTAAAAAGCGTCTGTAAAGGACGGCATCAGCAGAACAAAAGGGCATCGTACAGTATGGGAGAATATATTTGTAAACAACTCATCTGATAAGGGGTTAACATCCAAAATATATAGAGAACTCATATGCCTCAACACCCAAAAAAACAAATAACCTGATTAAAAAAAGGGCGGAACACCTGAAAAGACACTTCTGCAAAGAAATACAGACAGCCAACACGTACATGAAAAAATGCTCGAAATCGCTAATCATCAGGGAAATCCAAATTAAAACTATAATGAGATATAACTTCACACCAGTTAGGAGGGCCACTATCCAAAAGAAAGGAAAAAACAAATGCTAGGAAGGATGCAGAGAAAGAGGAATATTCCTGTACTATTGGTGGGAATGTAAACTGGTGTAACCACTGTGGAAAGCAATATGGAGGTTCCTCAAAAACTAAGAAGAGAAATACCATTTGACCCAGGAATTCCATTCTTAGGAATTTACCCAAAGAAAACAAGATCAGATTCAAAAAGATGTATTCAACCCCTGTTTATCATAGCACTATTTACAATAGCTAAGACGTGGAAGCAACCTAAGTGTCCATCAGTAGATGAATGGATAACCGTGTGGTACATATACACAATGTAATATTATTCAGCCATAAGAAGCAAACAAATCCTACCATTTACAACAACATGGATGGAGCTAGAGGGTATTATACTCAGTGAAAGGAGCCAGGCGGAGAAAGACACGTTCCAAATGATTTCACTCATATGTGGAGTATAACAACAAAGCAAAAAACCGAAGGAACAAAACAGCAAAAGACTCACAGAACCCAAGAATGAACTAGTGGTTACCAAAGGGAAAGGGGTTGGGGAGGGTGGGATAAGGGGATTAAGGGGTATTATGATTAGCATAATATAATAATATGGGAGGGGGGTCATGGGGAAGGCAGTATAGCACAGAGAAGACAAGTAGTGACTGTACAGCATCTTACTATGCTGATGGACAGTGACTGTTATGGGGTATGTGGTGGGGACTTGATAATAGGGGGGTAATGTAGTAACCACAATGTTGCTCATGTGAAACCTGAGCATAAGACTGTATATCAATACCTTATTAAGAAAAAAAAAGGAATACCATTTGACCCAGTAATTCCACTCCTAGGAATTTACCCAAAGAAAACAAAATCCCTCATTTGAAAAGACACATGCACCCCTATGTTTACTGCTGTACTATTTATAGTAGCCAAGATATGGAAGCAACCTAAATGTCCATCAATAGATGAATGGATAAAGATGTGATACATATACACACTAGGAATTATTCAGGCACTAAAGGAAAAGAAATCCTGCCATTTGCAAAACATGGATGGATCTAGCGGTATTATGCTCAGTGAAACAAGCAAGGGGAAGAAAGACAAGTACCAAATGACTTCACTCACTTGTGGAGTACAAAAACAAAGCAAAACAGAAGGAAGAAAATAGTAGTACACTCACAGACACTGAGAAGGGACTACTGGTTACCAAAGGGGAGCAGTTGAGGGGGAGGGAGAAGGGGATTAAGGGGCACAATAATGTGCTATCACAATATAGACAGGTCATGGGGACAGTGGTATAGCACAGAGAATACAATTAATGATTCTATAACATCTTACTATTTTGATAGATAGTGACCGCAATGGAGGGGGTGAGGACTCAATGAGTGAATGTTGAACCACTGTGTTGTGTACTTGCAGCCATCAAAATTGTGTGATACTCTAATAATAAAAAAGAAAGAAATTACCGGGATGTGTACATAAAAAGTCCTGCTAGGACTAAACAATATTAATTTATGTTCTATTAGGAAGTCCAGGTAAACTATGGAGAAAGAGATGATAGCAACTACTCTGGGGTAGATCTACCTAGCAGGTCTTCAGGATTAAGAACAACTATTCTTTGAGGACGCCCAAACTAGAACAAGAAATTTCCAAATATAAGAAAACAATGTTTTTCTGGAAAAACAAAGCACCACACGACAGTTGGAACTAAACAAAAATAATGAACCACTCAAAAAGAAATTCTACAAAGTCATATAAAACTGATGTTATACAGGAATAAAACCTTCTAAGCAAGGAGTCAAAACTTTAAGTTTAAGAGAAACAGGTATATTTTATTTCACTATTCTCCCCTTTTTTCATGCTAGTAACACACTACAGTTAAGACACAATCAATTACACATAGTATCATTACGAATAGTACCTTAATTCATTTCACACCATAATTCATCTGTCAACTGAAAGAAAAATGTTTTCCTTCCTTTCATTTAAAAAGGCAAATAAAATATCTATTTTCTTACAATAATTTGTATTTTCTTGCCTTTGTAACTGCTATCTAAAACATGAATTGTCAAGGTGGCTCAAGTAAGACAATTTTCATTCTCATTAAATGTACCATTATGCCGCTCCATTTCTTCAAAGGCAATTTGATTTATCCATTTACCAAGACTCAAGTAAATGCCTACACTCTAGGCCTTTTTATGGCACTTGTGAGTTGTCCTCCCCTTCTTCTACTAGACCACAAATTCCTTGAGGAGAAAAGGCTAACCGCCTCTACCTAGTATATTTTTTAATACCTAGTAAACTATGAATATATGCTGCTGAATAAAATTTATTCCACAACCCGAGCAAAAAGAGAAAAATATGCCATCACTTTAACCCATATTTTCATTTCACTGAAATCATCATGTTCAAAAGCATAATACTGCCTCCTTTACATAATAGTTCAAGAGAATCTGTTTAAACAAAATCTATGTGCTGTAACTCTTTGAGAACCAGAAGTTTCTATGTTTATGAGTCTATCAGTCGTTTACCTATTTATTTCCTATTTTGCTATCATTAATGTACAATTACATGAACTACATTATGGTTACTAGACTCCCCCTATTATCAAGTCCCCACCACATACCCCATTAGAGTCACTGTCCATCAACGTATTAAGATGCTATAGTCACTACCTGTCTTCTCTCTGTTTTACTGCCTTCCAGGTGTCTCTCCCACCTACACTGTATGTGCTAATCGTGATGCCCCTTTTCCCCCCTTACTCCTCCCTTCCCATCCATCCTCCCCAGTCCCTTTCCCTTTGGTAACTGTTAGTCCATTCTTGGGTTCTGTGAGTCTGCTGTTTTGTTCCTTCAGTTTTTACTTTGTTCTTATACTCCATAGATGAGTGAAATCATTTTGTACTTGTCTTCTTCACCTGGTTTACTCCACTGAGCATAATACCCTCTATTCCATCCATGTTGTTGCAAATGGTAGGATTCGCTTTCCTCTCATGGCTGAATAATATTCCATTGTGTATATGTACCACCTCTTCTTTATACAATCATCTACTGATGGACACTTAGGTTGTTTCCATTTCTTGGCTATTGTACATAGGGTGCATATGTCTTTTTCAAACTGAGCTGCTGCATTCTTAGGGTAAATTCCTAAGAGTGGAATTCCGGGGTCAAATTGTATTTCCACTTTGAATTTTTTGAGAAACCTCCATACTGCTTTCCACAATGGTTGAACTACTTTAAAATTCCACCAACAGTGTAGGAGTGTTCCCCTTTCTCCACATCCTCACCAACACTTGTTGTTGTTTGTCTTTTGGATGGCAGCCATCCTAACTGGTGTATGGTGATATCTCACTGTGGATTTAATTTGCATTTCTCTGATGACTAGGGATGTGGAGCATCTTTTCATGTGCCTGTTGACCACCTAAATTTCTTCTTTGGGGAAGTATCTGTTCAGTTCCTCAGCCAAATTTTTAATTAGCTTATTTGCTTTTTGTTTGTTGAGGTGTGTGAGCTCTTTATATAACTTGGATGTCAACCCCTTATTGGATATGTCATTTATAAATATATTCTCCCATACTATAGGATGCCTTTTTGTTCTACTGATGGTGGCTTTGCAGTACAGAAGCTTTTTAATTTGATATAGTCCCACTTGTTCATTTTTCCTTTCATTTCCCTTGCCTGGGGAGGTATGTTCATGAAGAAGTTGCTTGTGTTCATGTCCAAGAGATTTTTGCTTATGTTTTTCTCTAAGAGTTTTATGGTTTCATGAGTTACATTGAGGTCTTTGATCCATTTTGCGTTTAGTTTTGTGCAGGGGGTTAACAATAATCCAGTTTCATTCTCTTACATGTGGCTGTCCAGTTTTGCCAATACCAGCTGTTGAAGAGGCTGTCATTTCCCATTGTATATCTATTGCTCCTTTATGGTATATTAATTGAACATATATACTTGGGTTTATATCTGGGCTCTCTAGTCTGTTCCATTTGTCTATGGGTCTTTTCTTGTGCCAGTACCAAACTGTCTTGATTACTGTGGCATTGTAGTAGAGCTTGAAGTCGGGGAGCGTAATTCCCACCACTCTATTCTTCCTTCTCAGGATTGCTTTGGCTATTCGGGGTCTTTTGGCGTTCCATATGAATTTTAGAACTATTTGGTCTAGTTCACTGAGGAATGCTGTTTGTATTTTTATAGGGATTGCATTGAATCTGTAGACTGCTTTAGGCAGGATGGCCATTTTGACAATATTAATTCTTCCTATCCACGAGCACGGGATGTGTTTCCATTTATTGGTATCTTCTTTAATTTCTCTCATGAGTGTCTTGTAATTTTCAGGATAAAGGTCTTTCACCTCCTTGGGTAGGTTTATTTCTAGGTGTTTTATTCTTTTAGATGCAATTGTAAATGGAGTTGTTTTCCTGATATCTCTATCTGCTAATTCATTGTTAGTATATAGGAATGCAACAGATTTCTGTGTATTAATTTTGTGTCCCGCAACTTTGCTGAATTCAGATTTTAGATCTAGTAGTTCTGGAGTGGATTCTTTAGGATTTTTTATGCACAATATCATGTCATCTGCAAACAGGGACAGTTTGACTTTTTCTTTACCAGTCTGGATGCCTTTTATTTCTTTGTGTTGTTTCATTGCCGTGGCTAGGACCTGCAAAACTATGTTGAATAAAAGTGGGGAGTGTGGGCATCCTTATCTTGTTTCTGATCTTAAAGGAAAAGCTTTCAGCTTCTCATTAAGTAGGATGTTGTCTGTGGGTTCGTCATATATGGCCTTTATTCTGTTGAGGTACTTGCCCTCTATATCCACTTTGTTTAGAGTTTTTATCGTGAATGGGCGTTGAATTTTGTCAAAAGCCTTTTCAGCATCTATGGAGATGATCATGTGGTTTTTGTCCTTCTTTTTGTTGATGTAGTGGATGATGCTGATGGATTTTCCAATGTTGAACCATCCTTGCATGCCTGGGATGAATCCCACTTGATCATGATGGGTGATGTTTTTCATGTATTTTTGAATTCGCTTTGCTAATATTTTGTTGAGTATTTTTGCATCTATGTTCATCAGGGATATTGGTCTGTAATTTTTTTTGTCGTGTATTTGCCTGGTTTTGGTATTAGAGTGATGTTGGTCTCGTGGAATGAATTTGGGATTATTCCCTCCTCTTGTACTTTTTGGAAAACTTTAAAGAGGATGGGTATTAGGTCTTCACTAAACGACTGATAAAATTCAACAGTGAAACCATCTGGTCCAGGAATTTTGTTCTTAGGTAGTTTTTTGATTACCAATTCAATTTCCTTGCTGGTAATTGGTCTATGCAGATATTCTGTTTCTTCCTGGGTCAGCCTTGGAAGGTTGTATTTTTCTAGAAAGTTGTTCATTTCTTCTAGGTTATGCAGTTTCTTATCATATAATTTTTCATAGTATTCCCTCATAATTCTTTGTATTTCTGTGGTGTCTGTAGTGATTTTTCCTTTGTCATTTCTGATTCTGTTTATGTCTGTAGACTCTCTTTTTTTCTTGGTAAGTCTGGCTCGGGATTTAACTACTTTATTTTCTCAAAGAACCAGCTCTTGCTTTCATGAATTCTTTCTATTGTTTTATTCTTCTCGATTTTATTTGTGCTCTCATCTTTATTACGTCCCGCCTTCTACTGACTTTGGGCCTCACTTGTTCTTCCTTTTCTTGTTTCATTAATTATGAGTTTAGACTGTTCATTCGGATTCTTTTTCTTTCCCGAGGTAGGCCTGTATTGCAATATACTTCCCTATTAGCACGGCCTTTGCTGTGTCCCACAGATTTTGCAGTGTCGTATTACTGTTGTCATTTGTCTCCAAATAATGCTTGATCTGTTTTTATTTGGCTATTGATACACTGATTATTTAGGAGCACGTTATTAAGCCTCCATGTGTTTGTGGGATTTTTCGTTTTCTTTGTGTAACTTGTCCCTAGTTTCACACCTTTGTGATCTGGGAATCTGATTCATATAGTTTCAATCTTCTTGTATTTACTGAGGCTCTTTTTGTGGCCTAGTATATGATCTATTCTTGAAAATGTTCCATGTGCACTTGAGAAAAACGTGTATCCTGTTGTTTTTGGAAGATGTGTTCTGTAGATGTTCATTCGGTCCATCTGGTCTAATACGTTGTTGAGTGCCTCTGTCTCTTTGCTTATTTTCTGTCTAGTTGATCTGTCCTTTGGAGTGAGTGGTGTGTTGATGTCTCCTAAAATGAATGCATTGCATTCTATTTCCCCCTTTAATTATGTTAGTATTTGTTTCACAGATGTAGGTGATCCTCTGTTGGGTGCATAGATATTTATAATAGTTATATCCTCTTGTTGGACTGCCCGTTTCGTTTTATCATTATGTAATGTCCTTGTCTCTTGTGACTTTCTTTGTTTTGAAGTATATTTTGTCTAATACAAGTCCTGCAACTCCTTTTTTCTCCCTGTTAGTTGCATGAAATATATTTTTCCATCCCTTCACTGTCAGTCTGTTTATGTCTTTGGATTTGATATGAGTCTCTTGTAGGCAGCATATAGATGAGTCCTGTTTTTTTATCCATTTAGTGACTCTATCACTTTTGATTGGTGCATTTAGTCCATTTACATTTAGGATGATTATCGATAGGTATGTACTTATTGGCATTGCAGGCTTTAGATTTGTGGTTACCAAAGGTTGAAGAGTAATTCTTTTACTATCTAACAATCTAATTTAACTCACTTCATATGCTATTACAAACACAACCTAAAGATTCTTTTTTTTCCCCTCCTTTTTCTTCCTCCTCCATTCTTTGTACATTAGATATCATATTCTGTACTCTTTGTCTATCCCTTGATTGACTTTGGGTGTAGTTGATTTGATTTTGTATCTGCTTAGTAATTAATTTTTCTACTTTGCTGTGTGGTTTTATTTCCCCTTGTGACATCTATGTAGCCTTAGGAACACTTCCATCTATAGCAGTCCCTCCAAAATACATTGTAGCGGTGGTTTGTAGCAGGTAAATTCTCTCAGCTTTTGCTTAGCTGAAAATTGTTCAATCTGTCTTTTAAATTTAAATGATAACCTTTCCCGGTAGAGTATTCTTTGTTCGATGCCCTTCTGCTTCATTTCATTAAATATATCATGTCACTCTCTTCTGGCCTGTAAGGTTTCTTTTGAGAAATCTTATGATAGCTGTGGGTTTTCCTTTGTATGTGATCTTTTTTCTCTCTCTAGCTGCTTTTAAAAGTCTGTCTTTATCCCTGATCTTCGCCATTCTAAATATTATATGTCTTGATATTGTCTTCCTTGCATCCCTTGTGTTGGGAGATCTGTGCACCTCCATGGCTTGAGAGACTATCTCCTCCCCCAGATTGGGGAAGTTTCAGGAATGACATCGTCAGTGACACTTTCTATCTCTTTTTCTCTCTCTTCTTCTTCTGGTACCCCTATTATGTGAATATTGTTCCGTTCAGATTGGTCATACAGTTCTCTCAATATTCCTTCATTCTTAGGGATCCTTTTTTCTCTCTGTGCCTCAGCTTCTTTATATTCCTCTTCTCTAATTTCCATCCCATTTACCATCTCTTCTACTACATCTAATCTGCTTTTAAGTCCTTCCATTGTACATTTCATTTCAGATATGGAATTTCTTAATGATTGAATATCTTAAATTCGTCCCTGAGTTCTTGAATATTTTTCTGTACCTCCATGAGCATGTTTATGATTTTTATTTTAATCTCTTTTTCAGGAAGATTGGTGAGTTGTTTCATTTGGCCCTTTTTCTAGGGTTTGTGATATTTTGGTCTGAACCAGGTTCCTTTGACGTGTTATAGTTCTATGTGGTGCCCTCTAGTGCCCAGAAGCTCTAGTCTCTGGAGCTGTTCAGCTCGTAGAGTGAGGTTGTGGTTTGTAGTGGAGCGGCGCTGGTGCTTTGGCAGAGGAAAGAACTGTTTCCTGATTTCCAGCTGCAGTGCCTATCTCCCGTATCAGTCAGTGGGCCGAGTGCACAGGTGTTAAGCCTCTGTGCTTGGCGTCTCTAGCTATTGTAGTCTGGGCCTTCGTCTGGCATGATGCCAGCTCAGTGACTGACAGTTTGTGAGCTGGTACTGGCAGGCCAGGCGGAAGGTACAGCCGGCTGCGTGTCAGTTGGGGCCTCAGAGTTAAGTAAGCAGCCAGGGGGATGGGGTGCCTGAAGCTCCTCAAAATTCCCATCCCGCTGGTCAGAGTGCACCCAGACAACCTTGTCCGCCTATCCCTTCTCCCCTGTAGCAAGTTCCGTGCAAACCTGCCCCTTCATTAGCCCTCTCACTGCAAGGAATCCTCTCAGACCACCTGCGTTTCCTTTGTCCCAGAGTGGCTGGATGTGGATCCCCATTCTCCACAAATGCCCGGAATCTCAGTCTTTCAACACTCCCCCTGTCCCAGCTACCCAACCCCAGCAACCTCCAGAGCACCACAAAATGTAGGTCTGTGGTCCAAAGCAGACCTCCATGGGTGGGTGTTCACCAGCTCTGGGCTTCCACCCCCTCCCCGCTCAGGTTCTCTTCCTCCCACTGGTGAGCTGGGGTGGGTGAAGGGCTTCGGTCCCACTGGATCAAGGCTTTCGTACGTTACCGTTTCGTGAGGTCTGCTCGCAGTCTGGTGCATCCTTCTTTCCTGTTGCTGTTTTAGGGCTAGTTGTATTAACTATATTTTCACACTGTATGTGGTTTTGGGAGGAATTCTCTGTCTCACCTCTCATGCTGCCATCTTGAATCCTACTTCTGACTCTGCCAGTCTTTTAAAATGGTCTATGTGGAGACTAATCATTATAAAAGTATACATTACATTAAACCTATTTTTCTGAGACCTTGGTTTAGCAAATAGTTTTCCTCTCATTTTTCCTCCCAAAAAGAATATTCTAGCACTTAAAATAACACTGCAGTATGCTGAACCTCAATATCAGGAAATCCCACTCTACCCAATTCAATTTTCTACATCATATAATGGATTCTTCATATTAGACACACAGTCTTGTACTTTCCTGGACATTTCACCTGCTATTCTTCACCATTATCAATACAAATTGAAGCTTACTCTTGCACTGAGTGGACTGATAATGACAGTTAAGTCTGGGCAGAAAGGTAAGATGGAGTGAGGATATTGTTTTGCCTTGGAATCCTGATCAAACAGAATGGGAATAAAGAGATGGAAATTTTCCTTATTTAGATCATGGCTGTTAAGATAGAAAAAAAAATTTTCAAGAGACCTAAATAAGTCTTCCAGTCTTATCTCAAGAAACATTGATATAATCTCTCAGGAAGGGGTATTATCTTTTGCTATCAGACATGGATAGTTTACCAGAAAAAACAGAGTTATGCTGCTTTTTAATCTCAGCAGTGTTCAGAAAGATGACTATGGGGATCTCTTCTTATATTCCTGAAGCAGCATATGGAATTTTCAGTTCCCACAACTTGGAAAAATTTGGTTGAAAATACACATTCTTTCTTACAGTGTTTCCAGAACTCCCTTAAAGAGTAACCTGAGCACCTGTAAAAAAATAAATTCCTGGGCCTAACTCACACATAATGAATGGCAGTTTTCAGAGAAGAGGCATGGTAATTTCTGTATTTAACAAATACCTCAGATGATTCTTAACATGCAAGTTTGAAAAATTCAGCTGTGTTGCCTCAAGAAGGTTCTATCATTTTCTCTTTCACAATACTTAAAAGAACTAAAAACAAACAAACAAAAAAACAAAAAAACAGTGGTTGACAATTGTGGCCATAGTTATCAAACTTCAGCAAGCATCCAAATCATCTGTCCCTGTCCTCATAGCCAACATTCTATACTTTCTCATCTATCTTACCTGAACACTCATTTTTATTATACTAGAAAAATCTTAATGACTTTATCCAAAAGAGAGCTCTTCAACTACTAAAATAGTGTACTTAAAAGTGTAATTTCTGTACAGGTACACCAAAAACAACTTTCAGATGGAAGATATGCATATGGTTTAGTATACTTATCTTTTGAAAACTAAGATCAGGTTGCAAAGGAGTTAATTCTGTCTTGACAGGGATTTTGCAAGCAGAGGCAAAGAGAGCTGCAATTTTTATTCCAAACTAATTTTTTGTTTTAATGGTATACATTCAATGGCTTGGGTTCCTTAATTATAAACTGGGAAAGAGAATTTGGTTATAATTACAAAAGTAGAGAAGAAAATTCCCAACTTAGGCAGGTTCCAACTCAAGTCTAACATCTCAACAAGCAATTAAATTGTATTTAATTAGTATTACTAGGTTTCAGTAAAATGACCAAATTGTCACATTTGACCCCAGGCAAGGGAAAATAATTAAAACAACTCTGGGAGTTTATTTGAAAGCTGTATTAAGGGATATAGAAACTTTTATCTTTACCTACCTTTAATTTATATACCATAAAATCGATCTGTTTTACTTTCAGTATCTACAAAGCTGTACAGCCATCATCATCACAACGAAAGTTTGGAACATTCCCATCACCCCAAAAAGACCTCTCAAGTTTATTTGCAGTTACTTCCTGTTCCTACTCCCAGCTCCAGGCAACTACTCATCTACTCTCTCTATAGATTCTCCCCTTCTGAAAATTTCACATAAATGGAATCACATATAGGTAGGTTTTTTTTGTTTAGTGTTTGTCATTTAGCTTGTTTTGAGGTTTTCATTCATATTGTAACATGTATGAATGCTTAATTCCTTTTTATTGTTGAATAGTATTCCACTGAATAGATAACTAAATTTTGTTTATTTATTCACTAGTTGATGGACAACTGGGTTGTTTCCTATCTTTGGCTATTATAACAATACTACAAACATTTACATAAAACATCTGTGTGGACATGTTTTCTTATCTCTGGGGTACATAACCAGAGTGAAATTGCTGGGTCATAAGGTAAATTTATGTTTAATTTCCAGTTTTCCAAAGTGACTGCACCATTCTACATTCTCACCAGCAATATACTAGGGTTCCAGTTTCCCCACATAATCCCCAACATTTGTTACTATCTTTTTTATTACAACCATCCTAGCGGTCTCTGTGGTTTTAATTTGCATTTCCTCTGGACAAGAATACAACATTTTTTCATGTGCTTACTGGCCTTATTTGTGTATCTTTGGAGAAATGTCTGTACAAATCCTTCACACAATTTTTAATTGGGTTCTTTTATCACTGAATTTGTAGAGTTCTTTATATATTCTGGATACTAGACCCTTATCAGATATATGACTTACAAATATTTTCTCACATACTTTGGGTTGTCTTTTCACTTTCTTGATAATGTTCTTTGAGGCAGAAAAGTTTAAAAGCATTATCAATTTTTTCTTTCATGCAGTGCACTTTTTCATATTATATCTAAGAAATCTTTGCCTACCTCAAGGCCACAAAAATTTCCTCCTGTTTTTTTCCTAAAAGTTATATAGTTTTAGCTCTTACAGTTAGGACTATGATGGTTTTAAGAAAATTATAGTCAATACATAAAACTTACCATTTCAACCTTTTTTAAAGTGTACAATCAAGTGGCAACAAGTGCATTCCCACGATGGGCAATCATCGCCACCATCCACCTCCAGAACTTTTTCATCATCCCAAACTGAAACTCTACTCATTAAATAATAATTCCCCAGTCTCCTCACCCCGAGTCCCTGGCAACCACCATTCTACTTTCTGTCTTCATGAATCAGACAACTCTTAAGTTCCTCATATAAGAGAAATCATACAGTATTTGTCCTTTACAAGTGTCTTATTTCACTTAGAATGTTTTCCAGGCTCGTCCATGATGTACTACGTATAAAAATTTCCTTCCCTTTTAAGAATGAATAATATTCCATTATATGTATATCTAACATTTTTTTTATCCATTCATCTGTTGATGGATACTGGGCTGTTTTCACCGTTAGGCTATTGTGAGTAATGCTGCTATGAACATTGGTATGTAAGCACCTGAGTCCTTGCTTTTAATTCTTTGAGTATATACCCTGAAGTGGAATTGCTGAATCATATTATAATTCTCTGTTTAATTTTTTGAGGAATCACCAGACTTATCCATTTTTAGTTAATTTTTATGTATGGTATAAAGTTAAAGGTCTAAATTTATCTTTTAGCATTACATATCCAACTATATTATCACCATTTATTGAAAAGACTTATTTCCTCTATTTAATTGCCTTTGCACCTTTGTCAAAAATCAAGTGAATATAAACATACATGGCTGATTTCTGAACTTTCTTTTCTGTTCCATTGATGCATGTTTATCCTTAGGCACAAACCACACTTGATTACTGTTGTTTAATAGTAAATTTTAAAATTGGGAAGACTTAAAAGACCTCCAATTTTGTTTTTTTTCTCCAAGAATGTCTTGGCTACTCTGGGTCCTTGACATTTCCATATAAATTTTATAATCAGCTTGTCTATTTCTGCAAAAAGCTTGTGGAATTTTTGTAGGAAATGTGTTTAATATATAGATCAATTTGAGAATTATCATTTTAATAATATTGCATCTTCTAATCCATGAATGTGTAATGTTTCTCTAATTATATAGATCTTCAATTTCTCTCAACACTGAACAAGTCTTGCATTCCAACTTTTAAACTTAGTTACTATTTCATTCTTTTAGATGCCACTGTGAATGGGATTTTAATTTTTGAAATGAACACTGCTAGCATATAAAAATACAATGGATTTTTGCACCTTGAAATTATATCCTACAACCTTGCTGAATTAATTTAGTTTAAGATAATTTTACATCTTCCATTCCAATCTGGATGTCTTTTATTTCACTTTCTTGCCTGACTGTACTGGCTAGGACCTTCAGTACAATGTAGAATATGAGTGATGAGACTGGACACACTTGCCTTGTTTCCAATCTTAAGGGGACAGCATTCAAAATTTTACCATTAAGTATAATGATAGCTTTAAGTTTTTTGCAGAGGCCCTTGATCAGGGCATCTGATAAATGTTCTATCCATTAAAGAGAGATATTGTCTCCACCTATCATAGCTGAATTGTCTATTTCACCCTTCAATTGTCAGTTTTTGTTTCTCATATTTTAGGGCTCTATTATTAGATGTGCACGTTTATAATTGTTATACCTTCCCAAGGAACTGACCTTTTAATTATAAGATGTTCCTCTTTGCCTGTAGTAATATTTTTTGTTCTAAGGTCTATTTCATCTGATATTAATATAGCCAGTCCAGCTTTCTTAAGGCTACTGTCTGCATGCAGTATCTTTTCCCATCCTTTTACTTTCAAACTATTTGTGTCTTTGAATCTAAAGTGTTTCTCTGGAAGACATAATATAGTTTGCTTTTTATTCCATCTAACACCAACTCATAGATTTTTGACTAAAGAAGAATGTTTTTCTCTACAAAAGAAGGTCATTCTTTTGAATCACATATAAAACTTTGGATAGGGAGCAATAAGAGAAGAAGAGACATTCTTCAGCCAGACCAACTGGCAATCACTACAGTTAACAGGTGTGGCCATATTTCGCTCATATAATCCAGTAACCTACCTCTCAGCCACTGCTAGCAGTCGTTCTGGCCTAAAGGTACCCTCAGTGTCAATGTACATGGCCTTTCCTTCACCTCCACCTCGGTCAATGGGAAGCTAGAGAGAACAAAAAGAACAGTGGAAATGAACACTTTACTTCTGATATAACTGACTTCCCCATGATGGGTCTATAATCTGCTCCCAAACTTAAGTCAAAAGGAAAAACACTTTAAAGTGAAAGAGTTAAGGAGGTGGCATTCCCTTCTAACTGAAATACAGCTAGTAGTAGGTATGAAGCTCGTTGTATCATGTAACACGTGAGGCTAGCGTCTTGTGAGAGTTGGGTTGTTTGGAAATATAGTTCAAAGTAGTTGATAAAATTCTGACTGCATACGAACACAAGACAGATCAGTTCTCTCAAGAGCACAAACATGTGGAAGATCATTTAATGTTAGCTTAACAGGTTAGAGACCCTGATTCAAAACTCAATTAATTTTAGCAAATCCAGACCACATTTACACTTCACTTTATTAAGGAGAGTTCATTCTTGCAGGTTACTAAAGATTACAATGCTCGAGGCATCCCTAACAAGATTAGTATGAGCAAGAAAGAAAAAAGTGTTTGCTCCAATAGTAAATATAGATGTTAAAAATGAACAAAAGAGAAAGGAAAAATAGAAGAGTTAAAAAAAAAAAGAAAAGGGAAGAATGCCATGAAAACTATCTGACAAGCTACTTAGGGAAATATTTGCTTTAGGTTACCCATCCCATAACCCCTTTGAGTTCTACAAATTTTTAAGTGAATGATGCTAAAGGGTAGTTTCCACCCTAGCAATCTACTTTGGAGCCATATGTACTTTTAAATTCTGAGGAAACTCCCTTGGGACATTTTACATTAAGGGCTGGTAGCACCAAATTTTCTTTCTTCTCCTATTTCTGAAAAAAACAAAATTTTCAAATCACAAAAGTACTGTGTGCTTGCACTAAAAATTCAAATATAGAAATAAGTAGAGTGAAAATCAGAAGATCTTCATCACTCACTCCCATCTCCCAGAAATAATCATTCAGATAATTTTTTTCTAAGCATTTTTATATAAACACTTTTTATATATGTGGTTCTGCCACTTACAATATGACCCTGAGGATAGTAATTGTTTCTTTTTCTGCAAAATGTAGATAAAACCCATCTACAGGATTGTTCTGAAGATTAAATAATTCATATAAAGTGTTTACCACAGTACCTGACTAAAGAAAGCATGTTGAAGACTTAATCATATCCTCCACTAATAGGGCATTGATTTTAGCATATATTCAGTATGGAAGACTTTGTTAATTTGCAAAGGGAAAAATGATTACGTTATCATTTGGCAGGTTGACAGATAAAATATTTCACATCATAGGAAGCGATGGAAGGAACAAAGGATACATATACCACAAAAAGGGTCTTGACAGAGGGAAAGTTTAAAATCACTGGCCAAGAGAACAGAAAGCAGAAGTTGCCTCAGTTTTTTGGGGAGGAAAAAAATCTTGAGACTCAGCAGGCTAAGTACCCAGGAATTAAAATTAATAACGTTCCCCCTTCTCTCACTTTCTGGTATCTTTAGTGCTAGAACGAGGGGGTTCTTTTACAGTTAGGTAGACCTCCTTGGGAAGAAGGGAGGTCCTAGGTGCTGGGGACAGGTAAGCAGACTGACAGCAGAGGAGCAGACAAGGTCACAGTGTATTACTGGCCACTCTCAAGGGGATGGACTACATGCTCTGCACTCCAGCCCATTTTGTTTCCTCCAACTTGCCCTCCCAGTGCTACCTTGTGTTACTGGACTGGGACACCACCAAGTTAGCAACTGTTAGTAATTGCTTAGTACCATAACTCAACATTTTTTCCTGTTTTATAGTGATGCAGGTTGTTTTGAACTTTCACCATTTTATAATGCTGTGATGTAAGTTCTTTGTACATTTATCCTTGACCATATGAGAAAAGTTCTGTAAGACAGATTTTCTGTCAAAGTGCAGGTGCATTTAAAACTGGAACTTATGTTAGATTTTCTTCTCAGAATTTTAAAATTACTATAGCAGTGTGATTTATATTTGATGCCTAAATTTATAAATGAGTTCTAGGAACTATTATTTTTTTATTGAGAGAATAAGAACTCATACTATGATGGAAAAGTATTAGGAAACTTCCTCTATCATACTGATATAAAGAGGCAGACTTTGTTTCAGTTGTTCTTGAAATCCATCAATAAGTTATGTTTATGAAAGAAGTGAGTATAATTTATCTAAATTAAAATAATACCATTTTCTTCTGAATACCTAGAACTGTAATACAGCTTCCAAGGATTATAACAGAAGAGTTGGCCCATGAGAATCGGGAAGCTCCCAGGGTACTTCATGAGCCAACCGCTCAAGGCAGTATTCTCATCAAGCCACAGAATGTTAGAACCCCACCCAAATAGAAAAAAAAGTTCCTCACAACACTGTGTGAAGTTGCAAAACAATGAAAAGTTTGCTCACTTTCTATCTCCTTCTCTCTCTCTCATAGATTCACTGTCAGAGACTCCAATGTTACTTCTTTATATAGGACTCAGTTCCATATCTCTAAATACTGCTAGAAATGTTCACTTGGTTGTCTCATCACCTCTAACCCACCATCTCTAAACTTCAACTCATCTTGTCATAAAACCTCTCTCCCAAATCCTTTTTAGAGTTTACCAAGTTAATACACTGTTGGGCTGAGGAGTATTTTTGTTAGTCATTAAGTGCTGCCATTTATATCTTCTGCCTATATCCCTTCAATGTCACTTACTTGAGTTTTGTTCTGATCAGCTAATGCTTGTAATAATCACACTTCAAATATCCTCTCACCTCTCCTTTCAGTTCATTCAATAAGTTGCTACCAGAATATTTCTGAAAATTTTGCTCATTACTCTTCAGTTGAAAAACACTGAATATTCCCTACTCTTTATAAAATTAAGTCTAAACTTCTTACACTGCATTCAAGACCTTCTAAAATATGGTCTTACTGGGTCCTTTTAAGGTTTATGTTCAACTTTTCCAAATAAAACCTCTGAGCTAAGTAAATGGGTTTATTCATTATTTTCTCAATACATTATGCCTCCCTGCCCCCTGTACTTCTATTCATACCATTCCACAGTTAAATGTTTTTTAATTTATTTACCTGCTCAAATTTAACATTTTTCAGGAGTCTGGTCCACTCTCTTTTCTCCATAAAGTATTAATGTGATTACTCTAGGGTGAAGCAATCCCTCTGTCTTCCTTAAACAATTGTCACTTCCTCTAGATCATTTATTTTATAATATATCAGGTACGTCTTCGGACATCAATTCTCTTATTTCCTCCACATATATACCTTCTGGGTGCCAAGCACTTACTTAGATGATAATACAAAACAGCAGAGAACAAACCAGTTTATAGGTTCTACTCTTATGAAGGTTTTTAAGAGCATGGACTCTGAAGTCTGGTCTGATTCCTGTATCTACTACTTAAATGTGTTATGATTTCAGGCAATTATTTAACTCAATGTGTCTTTTTCCAAATCTGCACATGAACTGTAGCATAAGCAAAGGAAGAAGAATCTGAAGGAGTTCAGGGAAGGTTTTTTTCCTAATGGAGGTGATACTAGGCATGTCTGTATACTAATGAGGACAGTATTAATACAGAGGTAGGGCAGATAACAGAAGCAGAGTCCTTGAGAAGGTGGCAGGAGATGAGAGCCAAATCTCACTGCTAGGATGGGCGTTTGAAAGGAAAAGAGATACTTTCTCCACTGTAACTGAAGATAAGAAAAGGTGGGTATAAATGTTGGTGGATTTATAGATTTGATGTGAAGAACAGCTTAGGTCAGTGGGTGAGAGTGAGGACTGAAGAGGAGCATGATGGTTTGAGGAGAAAGGACAAAGTATGAGAGCTATCTACCGACTGGGAAAAAGTACAGCTAAATGGAGAAATTCAGTAGATTTGCTAGGCAGTTTTGAATGTTAATCTAAAGTTTGTCATCTTGAATTTAAAGTGAAGCCAATCAGCATTATGGTATGATTTTTCTCTAGTGTGATCAGCTAGCTATTTGGGAATAGGCACTGAGAAGACAGACAGGGTTCATCTAAAACTGGCATTTCTTCGGGTGGGTGATATAAATTCTGAGGATATTTTATGATAATATTAAATACAATTATAATATTAAATAAATTTTATTAAGAGAAAATTTAGACTAGCAAAGAGGGCAGTGGATGACCTACTGGATGGTTAGAAAGTGAATGGTATGAAATCAATACTCTGGAAGCTTCTATGATGTGGAAGAATTTTGCAATAGGAGTCTATTTTCTAACTCGCTACAGGATTCTTGAGGACAAAGGAAGTGCCGTTTATGTCCATCCCAACAGATCCTTGCAATAGTGGGAATGAATTCATTCTTCTGGTTTAGTTATAGCCTCAAAAGCTCACCTGGCATGTTACAGCCAATGTATGACAGATCTGGGTCTTCCCAGTTCGGAATTCTCCAAACATCTCTGTGATAGATCCAGTCTCAATTCCTCCTATAAAAGCAGTAAGAAACACCTTTTAGCATATACAAAGTATTGTTTAGACAATAATGATAGAAATGTCCTTAGAGTTCATCAGAAAGATGTTTAAGTAATTTTTAAAATACTTTTTATTTTGAAATAATTCTAGATTTATAGACAATAGCAAAGAAATGTACAGGGAGGTCCTATGAATTCTTCACCCAGCCTCCCCAAATGTTAACATTTTATATAAATGTAGTATAGTATCAATATCAGAAAACTGACATTGATACAATCTGGAATTTGCTCAGATTTCTCAGGATACGCATGCAACCATTGCTATCTGTATGTGTGTAGTTCTATGCAACTTTATCACATCTGTAGCTTCATGTGACTGTCATTACAATCAAGATGAAGAACTATACCATCACAAGTCAATAAGCAGTCATTTAAAAAATAAATTATAAATAGTATCATCTAATATTTACTTAATTTGTCCAACATTCATACTTAATTTGTACCTGGCATTGTGCTATGTCTTTACATGTACCATTTCATTTAATTCTAATAACCTATAAGGTAGGCAGTTTTTTTATACTTGTTACAAAGGTAAGAAAACAGGCAGAGATATTATGTAATTTGCACTATTTAATATAGCCAGTAAATACTGGGAAGGGATACAGGAAAGAGAGCTAACACTCAAGTCTGAGTATAATTCCTGAATCCATGCTATTTTATACCTAAAGAAAACCTTGAATGATAAATATGTGGGGAAGCAACAAGAACAAAATCTAACTTTGTAATAATTTAAGATAGCAATGCTTTTATTTGTTCTAAAACTTTACAGCTTTCCATAAACTCCTGAACATTAGTGTGAACTACAATGTATTAATAGTACAATGTAGTATTTAAAGATGGAGTGTTTTAACCAGTCATCAGATTTTCAAACTTATGTTAGAATAGGTTATAATTATAATTATTCCTTTAGGAAGAGGGAGCTTACTCTCAGAATGCAATATTAAATGAAGATTAAATTATCTAATTGGCAGATAATTTTAGTATTTTATAAGTCAGGTCCCGCCCTGCAGCAGTCTTAACTTCTTCAATGTGGATAGTTCTCTTAGCTCTTAATCATATCTAACAAATAAATCCTACCCTAACACTTGAGTTTTGTTCTATGACCTGGATGCTTTGCTGACTGCAGTTCACAATATAGGATAAGGGATTACTACACCTTGAAGTAGTTTGTCAAGCTCTTTGGAGCCAGTAGTAATCTGTATGATCTCTGATCGCCTTTGGTGGAACTCAGTTGCAGTGGTGAAACCCATCGGAACTAATTTAGCTGCCTCAGTCTGGGGAAAAATAAGATTCATCAAATCAGTAAAATATGTTTGGTAAGAACCAGGCATATAATGTGGGAAGAGACAACATCTAACAAAATTTCCAGAATGATTTTTTTTAAAGTCATTAAAATACTAACAAAACACTAACTAGTTTTAGGATTATTTTCTCTCTCTGGCAAAAGATGAACTAATTTAGAGAACAGACTAAAGGGTAAATTAATTCAGAGACTCCATGAAGATTAATTTTTAAATTCCCAATTCAAGCAATACATTCATGTAGTTAAAAAAAACTATTACAGAACCACACGTGTACTTCACCTGACTTACAACAAATGTGATAATACAGTACAAAGTCAAACAACAAATTAAAACCTTTGTTTCCATGTTCCATCAACCACAGACAGACTGTATCTCTTAACTTTCTACTTTACTAAATGAGGACATCTATCCTTCAATCTCTTCTCCTGCCATTTCTACTTCCCCATCTCTGTCAGCTTTACCTTTTCTTTTATACTATCAAGTTTGAGAACATTCATATCCTATTTTATAGTCACTGGTAAGTCTTCAATCATCAGTCTATTGGTTGATTCCAAAATTTAAAAATAAATGCATTCACAAATATGTGGAAATTCAACACCATACTCCAAAATAACCAGTAGGTCAAAGAAACAATCATATGGGAAATTAGAAAATACCTTTGAGATTAATGAAAATGAAGATACAATATACCAAAACTTATCAGATGCAGCAAAAATAATGGCAAAACAAATTTATTGCTGTAAACACCTATATTAGAAATATCTTAAATCAATAACCTAATCTCCCACCTCAAGGTACTAGAAAAAGGGCAAGCAGAAGGAAGGAAATTAAATTAGAGCAGAAACTAATAAATTAGAGAAGAGAAATACAATCAAGAGAAACAATGAAACCGCAAGTTGGTTCTCTGGAATGATCAAAAAAATTGACAGACTTCTAGGTCAACCAAGAAAAAATGAAGACTCCAAATTACCAAAATCAGAAATGAAAGAGAGCATGTTTCTATCAACCTTACAAAAATAAAACTCTATGCCAACAAATGTAACAGAGAAGAAAGGCAAATTCCAAGAAAGATACAAATTATCATAATTTACTCAAGTAGAAAAAGAATCCAAGTTAAAGCACTAAATGAGTAGTTGATTCAGTAAAATTGTGAGTCTGACTACAATCAAGAGGAAAATCCGAATAGATCTATAGCAAGAGATTAAACTTTTAACTTAAAAACTTTTTTACACACATCAGAACCAGAATCAATGAACACCTGAGTCTCTTAATTTCTCTAATATTTCACTTGAAAATTCATTACAATGTTTATATACTTTTGTAAATATAATTCATTGCTGAACCAAATGGTGTGCTAGAAATACAATTCTTTCAATTAAGATTCCAATGTTAACAAGCCTGTATCTCTCGAGTTCCTACTGTCAAGTTCAAATGAATTCTTTTTTATATGCCACAAGTTTCAAATCATGTTCCATTTTACTCTGCTTTTGTATCTCAGTCATCTCTTCCACTAAGTACTCTGACTTTATCATTTTTCAAATTTTCCAGCCTCTCAACCTTACTATGTATTCTACTAAATCCCTTTCTCTGAAGCTCTACTTTTCTTCTCTAAACTGGGCTATCTGCTCTCCCAGTTAGCTTTTGTCCTGGGCTTCCCTTCACTGAGTTGGAGCCACTTTAACCCAGAGCCTATGTTTTCCATCCTCACTCTGGTTAAGTATAACCTAAAGTAACTTCCTAAGAAAAAGTGGATGAAAGAAATATGTTTTGAGAGCTTATATTTCTGAAAATGTTGTATTCTGTGCTAATACCTGATTAATAAATATTGCTATAAACAGAATTCTAAGTTTAAAATTACTTTCCCTCAGAACCTTGAAAGCAATGCTCTACAAGCTATTATCAGAAATGATCCGGATTTCTGATAAGAAAAATGCTATCTTTTTGATTCTTATTCCTTTCACAGTAACTTACTTTTTTTCCCCCCTGAAATCTTTCAGAATCTTCTTTTCATGATGATATATTGAAATTCTACACTGATGTGTCTCAGTATAGGTCTCTAACACTCTGTGGGGTCTGAAATAAGACTTCTGCTTCCCTTTAGTTCTGGGAAATATTCTTCTACGACTTCTTTAAGAAATTTCTTCCTTTTCTGTGATCTCTCTTTATGTTTCTTCTACTAATTTCCAGGATGAATGAAGATTAATGAAAATTAGAAAAAATACCAAAGAGAGGATGGAAGAAACAATAAACCATATTGAACTCTAGTTAATATATGCTAAAATATTTACGGGGAAATGTACTGACAAGGTTCTTTGAAAAGAATAAAAAAATCCAAGTTGGCTGGATAAAGAGATGAATATATAGGTGATAAAGAAAGTATACTGAAATGTTAATGGTAGAATTGAGGTGGTGCATATGAGTATGCATTCTAAAATTCTTTCAGCTTTGCAGAAGATTCAAAAATTTTAATAACAAAACATTGAGAAAAAAAAACACTCAAAAGAGATGTTACCAGGCTATCATCAGATTTCTCAACAGAAACCTTACAGGCCAGAAGGGAGTGGCATGATATATTTAATGCAATGAAGCCAGAAGGGCCTCGAACCAAGCATACTCTACCTGGGAAGGTTATCATTTAAATTTGAGGGAGGGATTAAACAATTTTCAGATAAGCAAAAACTGACAGAATTTACCTCCCACAACCACCTCTACAGTGAATTTTGGAGGGACTCCTATAGATGGAGGTATTCCTAAGACTAAATAGATGTCACCCAAGGGATAGACAAAAAGTACAGAATATGATTCATAACATAAAAAGAATGGAGAAGGAAGAAAAAGGAGGAAAAAAAAAGAATCTTTAGCATATGATTTGATTTAGCTTGTAATAGCATATGAAGGGAGTTAAATTAGACTGTTACATAGTAAGGGAATTGCCCTTGAACCTTTGGTAGCCACACATCTAAAGCCTGCAATGGCAATAGTACATACCTGTCGATAATCACCCTAAATGTAAATGGTTTGAATGCACAAATCAAAAGATGAAGAGTCACAGAATGGATAAAAAAACAAGACCCATCTATATGCTGACTACAAGAGATTCACTTGAAACCCAAAGACATACACAGAATGAAAGTAAAGGGATGGAAAAAGATATTGCATGCAACTAATAGGAGAAAAAACAGGAGTTGCAGTACTTGTATCAGACAAAATAGACTTCAAAACAAAGAAAGTCACAAGAGACATAAAAGGACATTATATAATGAAAAAGGGGTCAGTCCAACAAGAGGATATAACTATTATAAATATTTATGCACCCAACACAGGATCACCTACATATTTGAAACAAATGCTAACAGAATTAAAGGGGGAAATAGAAGGCAATGCATTCATTTTGGGAGACTTCAACACACCACTCACTCCAAAGGACAGATCAACCAGACAGAAAATAAATAAAGAGACAAAGGCACTGAACAACATATTAGAACAGATGGGGCTAAGGGACATCTGCAGAACACTGCATCCAAAAGCAACAGGACACACATTCTTCTCAAGTGCACATGGAACATTTTCAAGAATAGATCATACACTAGGCCACAAAATGGGCCTCAGTAAATTAAGAAAGATTGAAATTGTACCAATCAGCTTCTCAGATCACAAAGGTATGAAACTAGAAATAAATTATTCAAAGAAAATGAAAAGGCCCACAAATACATGGAGGCTTAATAATATGCTCCTAATCGATAGATCAATGACCAAATAAAAACAGAGATCAAGCAATATTTAGAGATAAATGACAACAATAATTCGACACCACAAAACTGTGGGAAGCAGCGAAGGCTGTGCTAAGAGGGAAATAAATGTACTGCAATACAGGCCTACCTCAGGAAAGAAGAACAATCCCAAATGAACAGCCTGAACTCACAATTAATGAAACTAGAAAAGGAAGAACAAATGAGGCCCAAAGTCAGTAGAAGGAGGGACATGATAAAGAATAAAGCAGAAATAAATAGAATTAAGAAGAATAAAATAATAGAAAGAATCAATGAAAGCAGGACCTGGTTCTTTAAGAAAATAAACAAAATATATAAACCCCTAGCCAGACTAAAAATTTATTTATTACACACATAAACAGAATCAGAAATGAGAAAGGAATAATCACTATGGACACCACAGAAAAACAAAGAATTATGAGTGAATATTATGAAAAATTATATACTAACAAACTGGATAACCTAGAAGAAATGGACAACTTTCTAGAAAAAATACAACCTTCCACGGCTGACCCAGGAAGAAACAGAGAATCTGAAGAGACCAATTACCAGCAAAGAAATTGAATTGGTAATTAAAAAAACTACCTAAGAGCAAAATTCCTGGACCAGATGGTTTCACTACTGAATTTTATCAAACATTTAGTGAAGACCTAATGCCCATCCTCCTTAAAGTTTTCCAAAAAGTAGAAGAGGGAATACTCCCAAACTCATTCTACAAGGCCAACATCACTCTAATACCAAAACCAGGCAGAGACACCACAAAATAAGAAAATTACAGACCAATATCCCTGATGAACACAGAAAAATACTCAACAAAATATTAGCAAACCAAATTCAAAAACAGATCAAAAAGATCATTCATCATGATAAAGTGGGATTCATCCCAGGGAGGCAAGGATGGCACAACATTCGAAAATCCATCAACATCATCCACCACATCAACAAAAAGAAGGACAAAAACCACATGATCATCTCCATAGATGCTGAAAAAGCATTCCACAAAATTCAACATCCATTCATGATAAAAACTCTCAACTAAATGAGTACAGAGGGCAAGTACCTCAACATAATAAAGGTCATATGTAACAAACCCACAGCCAACATCACACTTAACAGCGAGAAGCTGAAAGCTTTTCCTTCAAGAACGGGAAAAAGACAAGGATGCCCACTCTTCCCACTTTTATTCAGCATAGTTCTAGAGGTCCTAGCCACGGCAATCAGACAACACAAAGAAACAAAAGGCATCCAGATTGGTAAGGAAGAAGTCAAACTGTCCCTGTTTGCAGATGACATGATACTGTACATAAAATATCCTAAAGAATCCATTCCAAAACTACTGGATCTAATATCTGAATTCAGTAAAGTTGCGGGATACAAAATTAATACACAGAAATCTGTTGCATTCCTATACACTAACGGTAAACTAGCAGAAAGAGAAATCAGAAAAACACTTTCAATCACAATTGCATCCAAAAGAATGAAATACCTAGGAATAAACCTAACCAAGGAAGTGAAAGACTTATACTCTGAAAACGACAAGACACTCATGAGAGAAATTAAGGAAGACACGACTAAATGGAAACACATCCTGTGCTCATGGATAGGAAGAATTAATATTGCCAAAATGGCCATTCTGCCTAAAGCAATCTACAGATTCAATGCAATCCCTGTCAAAACACCAACAGCATTCTTCAACGAACTAGAGCAAATAGTTCTAAAATTCATATGGAACCACAAAAGACCCCGAATAGCCAAAGCAATCCTGAGAAGGAAGAATAAAGCGGGGGGTCTTATGCTCCCTGACTTCAAGCTCTACTACAAAGCCACAGTAATGAAGACAATTTGGTACTGGCCCAAGAAAAGACCCATCGACCAATGGAACAGACTAGAGAGCCTTGATATAAACACAACCATATATGGTCAATTAATATACAACAAGGCAGCCATGGATATACAATGGGGAAATGACCTTTTCAACAGCTGGTGTTGGTAAAACTGGACAGCTACATGTAAGAGGATGAAACTGGATTACTGTCTAACCTCATACACAAAAGTAAACTCAAAATGAATCAAGACCTGAATGTAAGTCATGAAACCATAAAACTCTTAGAAAATAACATAGGCAAAAATCTCTTGGACATAAACATGAGCAACTTCTTCATGAACATATCTCCCAGGCAAGGGAAACAAAAGCAAAAATGAACAAGTGGGACTATAAAAACTAAAAAGCTTCTGT
The DNA here is from genome assembly GCA_032199065.1 of Smutsia gigantea. Lineage (NCBI taxonomy): Eukaryota > Metazoa > Chordata > Mammalia > Pholidota > Manidae > Smutsia > Smutsia gigantea. Next base: position 40,653 of record JAVSCE010018084.1, on the reverse strand, counting down.
ACAGCGAAGGACACCATCAATAGAACAAAAAGACATCCTACAGTATGGGAGAATATATTCATAAATGACGTATCGTATAAGGGGTTGACATCCAAACTATATAAAGAACTCATGCACCTCAACAAACAAAAAGCAAATAAGCCAATTAAAAAATGGGCAGACGATCTGAACAGACATTTCTCCAAAGAAGAAATTCAGATGGCCAACAAGCACATGAAAAGATGCTCCACATCCCTAATCATCAGAGAAATGCAAATTAAAACCACGATGAGATATCACCTCACACCAGTGAGGATGGCCACTGTCCAAAAGACAACAACAAATGCTGGTGAGGATGTGGAGAAAGGGGAACCCTCCTATACTACTGGTGGGAATGTAAATTAGTTCAACCATTGTGGAAAGCAGTATGGAGGTTCCTCAAAAAACTAAAAATATAAATACCATTTGACCCAAGAATCCCACTCCTAGGAATTTACCCTAAGAATGCTGCAGCCCAGTTTGAAAAAGATATATGCACCCCTATGTTTATCGCAGCACTATTTACAATAGCCAAGAAATGGAAGCAACCTAAGTGTCCATCAGTAGATGAATGGATAAAGGTGTGATACATATACACAATGGAATATATTCAGCCATAAGAAGAAAACAAATCCTACCATTTGCAACAACATGGATGGAGCTAGAGGGTATTATGCTCAGTGAAATAAGCCGAGCAGAAAAAGACAAGTATCAAATGATTTCACTCATCTGTGGAGTATAAGAACAAAGGAAAAACTGAAGGAAGAAAACAGCAGCAGACTCACAGAACCCAAGAATGGACTAACAGTTACCAAAGGGAAAGGGACTGGGGAAGATGGGTGGGAAGGGAGGGATAAGGGGGAAAAGGGGGTATTACAATTAGCACACATAATGTGGGGGGTGGGGGGCCAGGGATATGGGGAAGGCAGTATTACGCAAAGAAGACAAGTAGTAATTCTATAGCATCTTACTACTCTGATGGACAGTGACTGTAATGGAGTATGTGGTGGGGACTTGGTAATGGGGGGACTCTAGTAACTGTAATGTTGCTCATGTAATTGTACATTAATAATAGCAAAAAAAAAAAGGAAATGTTTTCCCTGCTTGTCAATTTAACCCCTATATTTTCTAGTCTATTAGCTCTTAGAGGAACAATATTATAACCAAAGTGAAATTTGAAGTAAAAGCCAATGAACTGCTTAATCTGGGAGAAATTTATGTCTATTCTACACTTGCACAATAAGCTCACTTTAATCTGTGCTCGGTAGTCTTAAATCTGTAGGAGTTTTCAATAACCAAGAACTACCAAACCCTTGGAAGGAAGACATAAAATGTCAAGTAAAAGGAAAATTACGAAAAATATCCACGCTGAATCTGTCAATGCTATCATAGTGCACCAACAGACTATAGCTCAACAAAAGCCAGTTAAAATTACATCAAACTTTATAAAAATGTGGGAAAGGCCACAGAAGAGTCTGGTACCTTCTGGATGAATTTCATTCGGAGTATTTTTCTCAACCATTTGGATTTACATTCTGAAAATGGGTTTTCTTTCTTTAGACAGTTTCCTTTCTCCACTGTGACAATGGATATTTCTTGCTGAAAGTCTCAATTACAAAGATTTTGGGAGAATGGGGGAGAATAGCTACAGTGATTGAGCAAATCTCCTTTAATCTTTAAAAGCCAATAGCACAATCAATTTTACGTGCCAGAAACTCACAATATATACTGTCTGAAATCAAACAGCACAGAAAGACAAAAAAAAAAGTATCATTTGCACATCTTATTTCACTTGCTACAGATCTATTTTTTTCACAGAAGCAAAACACTGATTTAATTTCTAGAACTAAGGTCTGACAAGATATAAGCAAAGATCTTGTCAGGATTTGCTCAGACATTAAAACTAATGCCTAGAAAGAAACAACAAATAGATTTTAGGGACACCTACTGGCTTAGTCAATATCACAAACACCTTTTCAATGAGGTGTTAGGGACTCAGGACTCTTATTTCCAATTAAGTCACCACTTCAACAAACATTTACTTGAGTAATCCAATAAATGGTAACTTCTTATTTCCATGCGTGGCAACATCATTCCACTATGACCTTAAATTAAGGATTACTTATGATATTTGAGCCCTGACTAAATTACTATTATAGAGTGGTACTACGTAAATGGAGTAATATCCCTGCCAGTTCTTAAAACTCAAAACTGTTAGTACCTGAAGCTACATAATAAAGGATTCATTCTTTTTGAAGGTTCTTTAGCTTTGAAGATGATTTTTCAGAGAAAATTTCAGTGAAACTACAAGCTACCAACATAAAACATGAAAATATAATTGTACAAATATTTGTTTTACACTGTATAAAACTTCAAGGGTAAAGTTGAAACTGTATATATAACTATATAAATGCCAAAGGATAAGTGCATAAAATAAAATGTAATCATGGGGAATTGCGTGCTAAAGAAATACATGAAGCAAAATCACTGTTTGAAGACAATGGAGGGATATGAAAAGGATCACAGTATAACTGGATGAAAACAACTGGATTCTAATCTTAGTTCTGCCATCATCTGCATGACTACGAATCATTGGACCACTGTGCGTAAGTTTACTCATTTGTAAAAGAAAAATAACACTAGACTTACTTATGTTTCTCAGTATCATTATGAAGGCCAAATGAAAATATATATGAAAGGGATGGCATTTCAAAATTACATGCTATATAATATCAGGGATTATTAAGTTAATATCTCATTTTGGTTAAGCCAGAAAAATCACTCTTACATCATGATTTGAAATCAGCCTCTTGTTATTATTAAAGAATCTTGCCTGTGATTAGTTGAGTAACATATACACACTGAGGGCCTAAGTAATAGACTTTAATAGTCAAGTAATAAAAATAGCTTTTCTATTTGAAAGCAAAGCATATTTATTATAGAAAATGTAGAAACTTCAGAAAGTTGAGGCAAAAAATTTAAATTGCTTAATTTTTACCATTCAGAAATTAATTAATATTTCAGTGTATTTATCCCCAGTGTATGTGCTATACATATATACACACTTAAAAAAAAACAAAATTCAAGCATGTAAATGTTTTATTAATGTGCTTTCTTATATCAAGAGAAATCTCCTATGTCAATGAATATTCTTCAAAACTTTTTAGTGGTTGCATACTAGTGAACATATTTCAAAGGTATGAGGTCATAATATCTAGGAATATAAAGTACATATCACTCACTGCTGGTGCAGGGCAAACTGGTAGTAAACCTGGCAGTATTTATGCCATACCCCATTATACTAGTTTCCCAGAAAAAAATTCCAATTTATTCAAGAAGGCACATTAACTGGTAATACAGTCACTTCTGGAAAGGGGAACGGGATGACATAACAAGGGATGAAGTAGGAAGACCACCACCTTTCACTGTATGCCCTTTTGTACTTATTCCCACTAATTCTTCCTTAGGTCACATAAGTAGTACTTACCAGAATTTTATCAGCTTTGGCTTCACTAATCCCCTTAATATTTATTAGCTCCTTCTTTGGTGCATAGGCAACAGCCTCCACAGTATGGAATCCAGCTTCTTCTAATTTCTTCACATCATTGGCATTTATGCCACATTGCTGCATGGGAAGAATTCCATGAACAAATTTAAGCTTCAGTTCTCTCATTTGTGTAATGGAGATATTTGTTCTACCTACTTCAGAGCTGTTTTGTAGAACTGTGATATTATATGAAAAAACTTTGAAAAGTGTGCCCTGCATATGGGTTTTAGTAACAAATTATCAACCTTTTCATTATTAAAACCAGTAGTTATAAACTAGCACTATCCCAGGTACTGTTATGAATTGGGATTATACCAGTTATTCCCAAACACTGAGAATAAACCTTTGTGGGTAAAATTGTATTATTTCCAGAAACTCTCACCTGGCCTTAGTTCATCTCCATATCAATAGGTGTTTCCAAGGGGTAGAAAGAAGTAGGCCATCTCTATATCAATAGGTGATTACAAGGGGAAGCAGGGCATATCTGGACCAGAGAGGTTGGGTGGGGTCCCATTTTGCACCTGAGGGTCTCACACGGGCGAGCAGAACTGGATGACTACTTATAAGCAATAAATGGGTTTCTCCCACTTTATTTCTCCTTTTGACTGCTTTCGGTTTCAAAGGTAATTTGCCCTGGCCTGGGAACATATTGCCCCCCACCCCTGGAGTTAACACCTATAACTCTCAACCTTTTATGACTGGGACTGTAAATGAAGTTTGAGACTTTAGGCCCTAAAAGTCCACTTTAAATCAGTGCTTCCCAGTGTTTTCCACATTGAGCACACATAAAAAATAATTTCACACAAAGCTGAAGTAAACAGGTACACTGCCCCAGAGCTGAAGGGAGCACTGTTTTAGTATCTCAAGATGCTTTGTGTAGCACAAAGACTAGAAACTTCCAAATTAACAACTGACATTGAAAATGAGGACTTACCTAGTGTCTTCTCAAAATTAACTACCCAAAGGCACCTCTTCCTCCCTACAAAGTCAGCTTCAGCTTTGGTTTCATCAGCCAACGAAACCATGACTTCCGGGACAGCATGAGTTAGTTGGGGGGTGTTTATGTTTGTGTGGGTCAGGGAAGGTTTGGAAGAGGGAAAAATAGTATCGGCCCATAGAAACCATGTCTGCTATTAATATTTAAGCAGTAAGTAATTTGTATGTGTATGTATAAGGATGCTAATAACAAAAGTTATGACTCTGAACTCTAATATTTGTCACAAACCTGTTTAAGTAACTTCTGGAGTCTTGAAGTATTAGCTAGGGATGGGAAGAATATGTGTAAAGAGGAGAGACAGAAGAATGAATGAAGGCCTTCTCTGCTTTCCCTCCTACTTCTTTCAGCTCATACCAGCCGTATTCACACTGGACCCTCTGTACAAGGGGGAGAAATAGCCCAAGGCCTCAGCTGTGGTGACTTATGTTCTTGGGCAGAATCTTGAATTAAATATTAGTTCCTACACCTTAACAACCACAAGCCCTTCTCCCTAAACCATGACAGCTGTCTTGCTAATAACTTCAGCACAGATCTGGGTCAATGGAGAGACACTGCCCGTCTCTCCTCCTGCACAGCTGGCCTAGGCCACTGTAATTCATACTTAGTACAAACAGCAGAGACTCCATGAAATCTTAGGGCTTCTTAGTTTCTGACAATCCAGCTCTGAGAAAAGAAAAATGATAAAGTAGGAGGAAAACTTGCCAAGAGATCTGGCCAGACCTGTTTAGCAACTACCTCAAGCCTTTCCAGATTCTTGACAACTTTCCTGAAAACTCTGAGTCCTGACCCTAGGTATTAAAACCAATGATTTAATGTAAAAATTGTGATTTCTCCCAATAGATATCAGAATCTAGTTTAGCATTATAATTCCAAAATTAGAAACTAAGCACATACCTCTAATCGTGAAATAGGTTGAGGGCCAAAGCTCTCTTCTTCCACTGAAGTATCTGCATTTGCTTCAAGCTGCATTTGCATAGCCATTACTCAGTGTTCAATACTGAAAAATACAGGTGGCCATCAGGAAGAATACTTATTTTTACAACAAATCTCTGAAGAATTACCTGCCAGGCTTTTGATCTAATCATTGACCTACCCAGGGCCGAAAAAAGCACAAATCTTTTACCAGCTTTCCCTTCTACATAGCTAGTTGCATCAGAATAATTTTAGGAAGAGCCAGACTACTCTGCTTCTTAAAGATGCACGACTTAACTACACCAACTATGTCCCCTTGTTCCTCTGCTTCGTATTTATTGGATAGGGGACAAGTCTTATTTATTTATGTATAGCATGACACACTGTAAATGTTAGGTGTTTGGTAAATATTTGGTAAATGAATGCAGACTTTCCAGGACTCCACTTAAAAAAAAGTTTGATAAAAGGTTAAACTGCTTCAGTTCCATTGTTCCCTTCCAGTAACTGCGGTTGTGGGTGGTCAGCAAGGGTGAAATGAAAGTACAAATGACTGCCTGCAAGCCTCCCGACAGAGGAACAGTGAACTGAAATCAGAAGTACTTCCCATCTCAGGCAAGGATTATAGCTTGTAGTCATACATTTTGCTTCTAAAAGGAACATATAAAATATAAAGATAGCCATTTAAATCAGTTCCAGAATTCAGTGAATGCACAAATGAATAAATAAGATGTAAGTACCCTGCTCAGCCTGAATCTTCCACACGAGCTTAAGGCCTATACCTAAAGTAGGTTATTAACATAGAGCAAAGATTGCTCAGGTTGAAAAGAAAAACAGAACAAAAAATTTTTATTCAAGTTATTAGTAAAAGCAAATAAGCCTTAATGTCCACGAGAATGGACTTAAACCACACCAAAACAATCTCAACAATTTATCAATCAAGATAAATTTAACAACAAAAAATAATAACAGATATGGAATGTCCATTTTTAAAGACTTGACAGAAGATGACCATTTGCTCTTGATCGGTTCAGGTGCAGATCTCTCAAGATGGCGGACTTAGCATAACGTGAGTCTGCAACACTTCCAAATATTGTTATCACTTGAATGCAGTTTAAATGTAAACATCTCCCTCCACAATTTATGAGAAAGATGGTAATGCAGAGTAATAAGGAAAGGACGGTCTTTTCAATAAATAGAGCTGGGTTGACTGCAGAGCCTTAGAGGATACTCGGCGGTGAGGGGTGGGGTGTTTGGGTGGGTTGTGGGGACGTGCATGTGGGGCAGGGGTTTACAGAAAAATGAATCAACTTCCAATTTAGAGCACAGCTCTAAATAGAACAGTTAAAACTTTTACAGTATAGGTGAATATCTTCACAACTTTGGGATACAGAAAGATTTCTTGAACTGGATACATAAGCAATAACCAAAAAGGAAAAGACTGGGAAACTGGACTATGTACATTTAAACCTAAAACTTCCATCCATTCAAAGACACCATTAGGAGAATGAGAAGTCAGACTATAATGAGGGGAGAAAATATTTACCACATATACAACCAAGGGCTGATAACCAGAATATATTAAGAACTCGTTCAAATCAGCAAGAAAGACAGACAGTTCAACAGAAAAATAGGTAAGAAATTTGAAGAAGCATTTCACAAGATAATCAAATGGCCAATAAACATGTAAACAAATGCTGAACCTCATTAACAATCAGGAAATATTAAATTAAAATCACTAGATATTACGATATTTTCACCAGAATAGTTAGAATTAAAAAGATTGACAACATCAACTGTTGGCAAGCATGTGGAACTAAACACTCATACACTGCTGGTTTGAGTGTAAACTGGTATAACTCTAGAAAACTGGCTTTAAATGTGAAGTCAACAACTGAAAAGCATTCAAGTGTGCACCAAAGTGTAGGTTCTCAGCAGCCTTTCTCATAAAAGCCAAAACCTAGAAACAACCCAAATGTCTATCACAGGTAGAATGAGTAAGGAATACAATACATCAACAAGAATGAATTACTGCTGTATGAAAAGATGTCTGAATCTACAGAACGTTGAGCAAAGCCAGACACAAAAATACAAATTCTATTAGCATTACATATTTAAAATTCAAAATCAGGCAATATTAGTCAATGGTGTTAGAAGTCAATATAGTGGTTACGTCTGGGGAGAAGAGGGAAGAGTATTAGAAGTGGCGGCCGGAAAAAGGCTTCTAGGGTGCTGACAGCACTCCCAAGTGGTGATTACAGAGGTATATTCCTTTTGTTATAATTCACAGAGTATACACTCTTTTTTTCTACTGAAAATAATTTTTATTTTTTTGAGGTACATACAATAAAATGCACATATCTTAGTTTACCATTCGATGAATTTTGACGTGTAACTATCACCCATATCAAGACATCAACATTCTCATTAATTTTCCTTCCCCCTTCACCCATCTCTCCATCGCCTTCTCCTACGGCAACCACCCTCCGTTCTGTTTGCAAGCCTATTTATTTTGTTTTGTATACACTTTTGATTTATGCATTTTTCCATCTGTGCTAACACTTCACTTTAGAAGAAACAAACAAAAAACCTCACTACATATCATTCCCTAGGTATCATGTGAACGGTTTTCCGCGTTAGACAATGAAAATGTCTTTTTGGCAACTAGAGGTTGGTACTTTGCAAGCAAAGCATGGTGTAATGGAAAGAGGTCTGACCGGGAATCCGGAAACCCTGGCCCTGACTAAACAACCTCTCTGGATGTCGGCTTCCTTGAAAGGCCCATTAAATGGGTGTTGGAAATGAAGGCCTCTAAGGTTCCTCCCTGCTCGAAAGACGGGGGTCCGCTTGTTTTCTCCACAAAGAGCTCCGAGAGTCGGTTGGGCCCGGGCCTGCCCCACCTCGGTCGGCCATCTCCGGGTTTCTCGGCTGGCGCCGCGGGGCCGCAGCAGCCGGATGCGGGAGCACCGGCCCGGCCCGGCTCCGCTACGCGGGGGCGAAGCCGGCGATGGAAAGGGACCTGGTATGCGCCTTCGACACTCACCTCGGCCTGCAGCGCTACTCGCTCGGGCGGGCAGCGCTCTCCGACTTCCGTCCTCTGGCCCGACGCGAGCCCACCCCGGACGGACTCCAGACTCCCTCGCTTGCACCCCACTAATCCACTCCCTTCTCCAGCCTTCCGCAAACAAGCCCAGGCAAGTTCCAGAGCCCAGCTACACACCCCGGGACGCGTCTCAATTCTCCTCACGCCTCGGTCTCAGGCCGCCGCGCGTTCCGCCGGGCGGCTTTCGGAAATCCCGCCAAACTCTCGGGCAGGGTCACGCCCGCGTCAACGTAACGTCTCCCCACCCTCCTCGGCCGCGCCCTCTAGCTGTTCCGGTCTCTGCTCGAGAGCAGGAGAGATGGGCCCAAGAAAATTCACCTCACGTTATATTCTGAGTCGCCCTCTTCCTTGTCCTCCTAAGAACGAATTCAAAGTTTGGGAGTTGCCGCTTTCTTCTCTTTTACCAAATTGAGGACTACACCTCCCAAGAGGTAGTGGGGCCGGGTGAAGACTACATCTCCCAGTATGCCTCGCCCGCACTCGCCCAGGCTTTAGCCCCTCAGCGCGCTGGGAAATAGCCTGGAACCAAAGGGCTCTGCTTGATTTGTTCCTGAACTATGTAAAGTGGACTAGGCATTACAGGTCGCTCTGAGCCTTCGAGTCAGTTCCGGTGGCAGGCTCTTTCCAGGTCCCTGGAGGTAGTGGAGTTAAAGAAGCAACGATGAATGGATGAAACTGGGAAATAGAGCTAGTGGAGGGAAGAAAGAAATTCCAGCTAGTGGCTGGAATTTTAATCAAGCTGTGGTACTTAGGTAGAGATTTATAGGATCCCAAAGGAAGGAGGCATTGATTTTGAGAAGGTAAACTTTATGGTTTGCTAGAAAGTTTGGCCTGTGATCCAGGTTTAAAAGGTGAATAGGGCTTCCGGGACAAAGAAGAGATGGAGACGTTATAAGCAGGTGGAGTAAGTAGTTTGGAAATTAATGACATGGTCAAGGTACAGTATTGTCTGATGAGCAAAGAGAAGTGTCATTAAGAGGTGCTGAGATTGCAGTGTTATGTTTGGTTTAGGCTATAAAGATGCTTAAGACCATATGTGGAACTTTGGTCTTTATTCTTCAGGTAATAAAGCAATCATAGAAAGTTTTTATGCAGGTAAGTCATATAGTTAGAGCTATTTTCTTCTTCCCAACCACTACTTTATATATACGGAGTGCTTTAAAGTTTATAAAGCTTTTATTTAATCATCACTATTATCTTGTGGCATTGTAAGACAGATTTCAGGAGAATGAGAGTAAAGACAGCAAAAACTGTTATAAAGCTCTTGCAATAAATAATATTTCAGGCAAGAGATGGAGGCTTGACTTAGAGAGAGAACAATGAACAGTTTCAGGAAGATTCTGGAGATAGAATCAACGAGACTTAGTGATCATAGTCCCTGCTGTGAAAATTGATAAAGGGAAGCCTGCAAGGGGGGCTCTCACACCCACTACTCTGGTCAGTGTCAGACTCTCACACCCACTACTCTGGTCAGTGTCAGACCCACAGTTAAGAGGAGACAGACACCTTACAACTCGTTCTATTTTGGCTACTTTATCACCTGGGTAGGGAAGAGTTTCTGCTTCCTCTGGCAACAGCCCAGCCAATGAGAGGCTGTCACAATGAACAATTAACCCAGCCTATGAGCAGCCATGACAGATGGCCAGTTTCCACCAGTGGACTTTTTGCTTAAAACAGTCCCCCAAGTCTTCCTCCCTTTTTTATATAAAAGGGCCTCCCCTTCATTGTGTTCCAACATGCTGTGGTTTTACCACAGTCTGGTTGTCTGGAATTGCTATTCCCTGTTTCCCAATAAACCCATTTTGTTTGTTGGTAAAAAAACCCGACAGTTCTATTTTTAAGGTAATACTGGGGATAATAGGGAACTGCCTTCCATACAAAGATACCCACCTTTACCTCTGTAGGTAAAAATGCAATATTTTCAGAATCTCTGGTATGGCCTTAGTGCATCTCCATATAAATAGGTGTTTCCAAGGAGTGGAGAGAAGTAGTTACCTCCATATCAATAGGTAGTTACACTAGCCCTGCTTATCTGGATAGGAGAGGTTGGGCTCTTCTGCAGCTGTGCTGGCCGACTGCTTGTAAGAAATTGATGGATTTCTCCCACTTTATTTCTCCCTTTGACTGATTTCGGTTTCAGTTACTTTGGGATTTCCCACACACAAACACCGCGTTACAACCTCCCATTCTTCACACACCCTCCTTAAAGCATCTGCAAATCCACAGCCCCTCTTGGCTGAGTGAAGTCACATGACTTGCCCTTTCATTAAGATGCAATTCCTGCGGTTGTGTGGATGTCAAACTAGAGAATCCCCAACTGCAGAAACATTTAAAAATTGAGAGATTAAGAAAGCAGAAGAGTCTGAGACAAGAAGAAACAGTTTGGAGTTCTGGTTGCTTTCCAGACCTCCTTTCCAATTTTTCAGGGGCCCAGTAGCACTTAACTGCTCTTGAGGTGTATGAGATACCAAAACAGTTCAGTAAATCTCCCATATATTATGCTCAAACCAATGTGAGTAGTTTTCTGTACTTTTCTTCCAAGATAATCTACTAAGAACTTGGCAATAAGACAAATTGTTGAGGGAGCGTTGTGTATTTTCCTGCGTCCTTGTCCCTGCCTCAACAAAGAATTGAAGAGCAGAGACACAGTAGTGAAGCAGAGAAGTTTTATTTAAAGTTACTTAGAGAAAAAGAGCAGGCGACCTCAGTGAGAGAGAGCAGCATCTTTAAAGGTTGAAAAGAGAGTTTAAAGTTAAAAGATTATGCACTTAGAAACTGCGGGTGACCTCAGAGAGAGGAGCGCCCCGAAAGGTTGGGTGTTCCCCCTTTTAAGGATTCTTTAGGAATGTGACTACGGGCTGGGGGTGCAGACTTGTTAAGTGGTCTTTGAATACTTAGAATTAACTTAACACAAGGAACTTCCAGCTCTGATTTCTCCCCGGGATACCGGCGTCTTGGTCTGGGAGCATATCAAACAAGGCTGCCTGCCCAGCCCCCAAGGTGGGCTGAGTTATTGTCTGTTTGCTAAAGAGTAAGTTAAGAATCTTGCTTCTTAACTTGCTGGGTATTAAAATGCAATCTTATTTTTAAGATGGAATTCTTCCTGCATTTTACTATGTTGTTTACGCTGGGCCTACATGCTAAATTAGTTGCCTAGATTGCAAACTACTTGATTAGGGCGGAAGGAGAAAAAAAAACACTATATAGGTAAAGTTAAAAAATAAGCTGGGTCTGCATGATTAACACAATAAAGAGATGGGCTTTGCTGAGGTACCCTCCTTTATCTGGGGAATATTCAAACATTCCAGGCCAAATTGCTTCTGGATTTTGAGCTTTAACTGATTAATTTTGGGTCCTTTTAGTGGACTTTCCTGGCCTTTTTATCTTTCCACCCGGCTCATATCTATTTCCTTGCCTAACAAAACTAGATTTCACTCTAACTGTCAAATTAGCAATCTATGAGAATATTTATAAATATGTAATTGTATACTCTAAATTACAATTTAAGTGACCTATCTGAAATTTCAAGGAGGCAATCTCTACTAAGACAAAAACTTAATCAGCAGTAAATTAATCTTTTGTCTAGAGAAAATAATCTGATCAGAATAGCCTGTAGAATAGAAAGGGAAATGCATTGTCATGTGGAACTGATTCATTTTAATAGTGCAGTGATGATTCAGTATTAGAAAGTCTATTATAATTTACCATATTAAGAGGTCAAGGAGAAAAGACATACGGTTAATTTTATCATTTTGGAAAAGCATTCAATAAAATTCAACATAAATTCCTGATTAAGGGGAAAAAAGGTAAAAAAGGAATTAGATGTTTCTTTAACATAATCAAGAAAAAATATAGATATCCCAAAGAAGCTGGCATCATCTGCTTCCTGGTGAAACATTATAAATATTTTCATTAAAATCACCAACAAAACTCCCTATTGCCACTATTATTTACTATTGTTTAGGAAGTGCCATGAAGTGTAATAATAAAAGAAAAAATAACTGAAGATGTAAGTGTTGGAAAAGATAGATATAATTTTTTATCTGAATAAGGGACAAAAAGAGAGTCCATTAGTGTAACTAATTACAAAATATAAAAAGATCAGACCTTTATTAAGTGCTAATAATAATTAATATAGGAGGAAGAGGAGGGAGCTGAAGAGGAAGAAGCTGCCAAGGAAAAATCAGAGGAAGCAAAGGAAGAAGAAGAAGGAGGGGAAGGCAAAGAAGGAGAAGAAACCAAAGAAGCTGAGGAGGATGAGAAAAAAGAAGAAGGTGCTGGGGAGCAGCAACCAACTAAGAAGAAAGATTGAGTCCCCCCCTTTCCTTAATTACTCCAGGAATAATTCTCCCAAAATCAGGTCAACCCCATCACCAACCAACCAGTTCAGATACTATATTAATTAAGAAGTCAATATATGTATAATTCTGAGATGAATTAGGTTGGACATTAAATGTTGTGCTATGACTTTTCTCCTTATGCAGAGTATCTGTTTGCTTGCAGAGTGACTTCCTGGCTTGCTGCCAGCCTGTGCATGGTCCACGCTTATGAGTTAAGGATTTATGGCTATGTGAATTATTCAGATGTTTACAATTAAAAAATCATGAATAAATGAATTTACTAATGTTAATGTTAAACTTCATGGAAAAAATAGTCCTTTGAACCTTTGGTGGCTAGAAATTAAAAACCTCGAATTATGGGCAATAAATAGTAAATAAAGTTACACTGAATGACATTTCTTGCTGTGCTTGTTGACTTTAATTAAAATACCTTAAAGAAGGCACCAATATGAGTCATATAGAAATGTGATCTCCAAATTTCTTTAGTCAAAATTTTAACAATTACAATGCATTTTTCTCCTTAATTGGTGATTCTGAGGGCTACAGTTGTCATGACTATTCATGAACTCTTTCCCCTCCAAAATATTACTGATCATAAACTTGAGTAATGAGACTCCCTGGGGTTCTTTTTCCTTTACAGTAGAAATGTACTTTGCCCCCTAAAATGTACTATCTAATGTTGGGAAATGGCTTTCTAGGAGGCAATTTGGAAATTTTGTGATAAATGTACCCTTTATGGTAAAGGGGTAACTTTACTACTAGTATATAATAGTAAATGCAATATAGCTACAATGTGAATCCCACCCATCTATCACTATAACCACATTTTTAAACTATAGCCTAAATACCATGGGCAGAAGTTGAAATCTGAGCAAATGATATAATTAGGAGTAATTTTTTATCAATGTACAATTGTGGATGGAGAGAGAAAGAGTATCAAAGGTCATTTGCCATTGCAAACATGTTGCCTGCAATCCTGAGCTCATGATTCAGTGTGTTAGCTTAATTCTGTTGCCTCAAGTAAATGACACTTAATGCCACTCATTTTAAACTTCTTAAAAACTACAGATAGAGGTGATGAAATTGTTATCAGTCACTAAAGGAGGGAGATTATACACTTTTGGTTGCATTGCTATTGCTCTGTGTGTCTTTATCGGGAAATACTGGGATTTCAGTGATAGCTCTAACTGGTTAGACATTGCATCAAATACACACCCCTCCCATCCTGTCCACTGTAAGGTTATGAAAGCTCTTGCATGTGTATTTGACATGGAATGTAGAAGTAATTATTGATTATCTGCTGTTCTGCTTCTCTTCTTACACATTGCTTGGTCAGCAAATGTCATTCAATATTTCTCCTTTAGACAATTTTAACCTAAAAGCAAAGTGGTCTCCATTTAAAGTTATCAAGTTCTTAACACTACCTATTTCTAGTTAGATTATATGTCACCATGCAAATGAGTAAAATGTATCTTTATCTACCATCCTGCTATCGGTTTGAACTATGAAGATTCTTAGTTTATCAGCTCCCGAATAGACTAGGAGTCACCTCAGAAACCAGGCTTTTCACATTTATGTTCATTAGACGTGGGGTGCTGCACATGGTAAATATCAGATAGATGCAAATTACATGTAAAAAAAGTAACTTTAGTCAAATGGAAACAGCTGATTGGTTTGAGATTTGAAGAACATTGTACCATTCTCTATCCTGTATGCCATAAAAAGAATACTAAAAAACCTCTCCCCCAAAATAGTTAATGTAATAGTAAAGGCAATCACAGAGATTCTCAAGATGGTGGAGTAAGTAGGGTGGTGGAAATCTCCTCCCAAAACCATATATATTTTGAAAACACAGCAAATACAACTATTCCTAAAAGAGTGACCAGAAGATACAGTACACAAACCAGGCTACATCTGCAAGAACCCAACATTTCATGGAAAAGAGTAAGATACAAAGCCGTGACCCGATGGGACCTGAGCACTCCTCCCACCCCAGCTCACTGGTGGGAGGAAAAGAATCAGAATGGGGAGGGAGCGGAAGCACAGGACTGCTAAATAACCAGCCTTGGTGGTGTGCCCCAGAAGCACAGACACACATTGCATGCTGCTCTGGATATTAGAGGAGAGGAAAAGCAAAGTCTGAGACTAAGACTGCGAACAGGTTCCCGCAGCCAGGTGCCCGGGGACAAAAAGAAAAGCGGTGCTTTAAAAGTCTTAAAGGGACAAGGGTTTAACAGATGGACAAAATCATCCTGGCACACACAACCCAGCAGGCTGGAAACTCTAAGAAACTTCAGATGCTCTAAACCCTCGGTGGCAATGCAGCTCTGAAGCCCCTCACAGCGATAACCAGCCTGCCATTCCTTCCACCCGGTGGCACTGCAAGAAAACCTGCTGAACTGCCATTGCTGCGGAAGAGCCGGGGAGCAGTCCCGCCTACAGCAACCACAGAGCTTAACACAACCAAGCACGTGGCTAACTGGCCCAGACGCAGAGGCTGCTCCCTGGGTGTGGTTGACCGGCACAGTCAGTGGAGATGGGAGCAGAGTCCGGGAAGCATGAAGGGACTTTGTTTTCTCAGCAGAACATGTGCCACTCGCCTGCGACCCCCGCCAATGCCCTAGGCGGGGAGGGAGTGGAGGCCTGGGACTACTGAATACCTAACTCTAAAGATCTGCTCTGGGAGCACAAACCTACAATTCATGGTGCTTGCATGATACTCTCATGACTATGGGGTTGGAAAGCTAAGACAGGCAGAATCCTGAACAGACAGAGATTCCAGCCGCTTGTGGAAAGCAGGGATCCGTATCTGGCTGCTCTGGGACAAAAGAAAGGTGGGGAGTCCGAGAGAATTCCTAACAAGGAAGCCCTTAGCAAGAGGGCTGTTAAAGGAGAAAGGATTGCACAGAGCTTACTGCTCAGGAGAGAGAACAGGTAGACAAAATTGTCCAGGTCCACACTGCCCAGCAGCTTGGGAACTTTGCCATATAGACTCTGATACTTAAGGAGGAAAAAGAAATCTTCCTCCTCAGATGATCTTCAGGTGCTTCAGCTCCCTGGCTGGCAACACAGCTCCAAGGACCCCCTCCATGATACACAGCCTACTGCGACTTTCTTCCGGCCAGTCCCACCTGGCTCACAAACCGGAAAACCCTACCCTGGCGTTAGGCCAGCCAGAGGGAAGATCTGTCTACAGCAACTACAAACACAAAGCATAGAGGATTATACCTGTGTGCTCGGCCCACTGGTTCAGGCAGTGGAGACAGGCATAGCAGCCAGGAAGCAGGAAATAGCTCTTTCCTCCCCCCAGGCACCAATACCACACCCCTGTGACCCCCAATATTGCTTTAGGAACCGAAAGGCTCCAGGGAGTAGAGCTTCTGGGCACTAGAGGGCACCATATACAAATACAAAACACAAAAGGAATCTGGTTCAGAGTAAAATTATTAATACCATTCCTGAGAATGATTTAAATGACATCGACCTCATGACTCTTCCTGAAAGGGAGTTCAAAATAAAAATCATTAACATGCTCATGGAGGTACAGAAAGATATTCAGGAACTCAGGAATGAATTCCGGTTGGAGATCCAATCGTTGAAGACCACAATGGAGGGTATTAAAAGCACACTGGATACGGTGGAGGAGACAATAAATAAAATAGAAACTAGAGAAGAGGAATACAAAGAAGCTGAGGAAAAGAGAGATAAAAGGATCTCTGAGAATGAAAGAATATTGAGAGAACTGTATGACCAATCCAAACGGAACAATATTCACATTATAGGGGTACCAGAAGAAACTTCCCCAAGCTAGGGAAGGAAATACTTTCTCAGACCATGAAAATCCACAGATCTCCCAACACAAGGGACCCAAAGAGGACACCACCAAGACATATAATAATTAAAATGTCAAAGATCAAAGACAAGGACAGAGTATTAAAAGCAGCCAGAGAGAGAAAAAAGATCACCTACAAAGGAAAAGCCATCAGGCTATCATCAGACTTCTCAGCAGAAACCTTACAGGCCAGAACGGAATGGCATGATATATTCAATGCAATCAAACAGAAGGGCCTCGAACCAAGAATACTGCATCCAGGAAAATTATCATTTAAATTTGACGGAGGGTTTAAACAATTTCCAGATAAGCAAAAGTTGAGGGAATTTACCTCCCACAAACAATCTCTACAATGTATTTTAAAGGGACTGCTCTAGTGGAAGTATGCCTAAGGCTAAATAGATGTCACCAGAGAAAATAAAACCACAGCAAAGAAAGGAGACGAACCAAATACGAACTAAAGGAAGAATAAAATCAGCTATCCACAAAATCAGTCAAGGGAAACACAAAGGGTATAGAATAAAACACCTAACATATAGAGTGGAGGAGGAACAAAAAGAAAGGAGAGAAATAAAGAATGATCAGACTGTGTTTATTATACCATTAAAAGTGAGTTAAGTTAGACAGTTAGATAGTAAAGAAGCTGCCCTTGAACCTTTGCTAACCATTAATCCAAAGCTTGCAATGGCAATAAGAACGTATCTATTGATAATCACCTTAAATGTAAATGGACTGAATGCACCAATCAAAAGACACAGAGTCACTGAATGGATAAAGAACCGTCTATATGCTGCCTATAAGAGACTCACTTAACCCCAAAGACATACATAGACTAAAAGTGAAGGGATGGAAAAAGATATTTCATGCAAACAGTACAGAGAAAAAAACAGGGGTTGCAGTACTTGTATCAGACAAAATAGACTTCAAAAGAAAGAAAGTAACAAGAAAAAAGACCCTTTTTAAAATCATATAAAGGGATCAGTCCAATAAGAGGATATAACCATTATAAATATACATGCACCCAACACAGGAGCACTTACATATGTGAAAAAAACACTAACAGAATTAAAGGAAGAAATAGAATGCAATGCATTCATTTTAGGAGACTTCAACACACCACTCATTCCAAAGGGAGATCAGCCAGTCAGAAAATAAGTAAGGACACAGAGGCACTGAACAACATTTTAGGAGAAATGGACCTAACAGACATCCACCGAACTCTACAGCCAAAAGCAGCAGGATACACATTCTTCAGAAGTGCACATGGAACATTTTCCAGAATAGACCACATACTAGGCCACAAAAAGGGCCTCAGTAAATTAAGAAAGATTGAAACTGTATCAACCAATTTCTCAGATCACAAAGCTAGAAAACTAGAAATAAATTGTACAAAGAAAACAAAAAGGCTCACAAACACAGGGATGCTTAACGACATGCTCCTAATAATCAAGGATCAATCATCAAATTAAAAGACATCAAACAATATATGGAGACAAATGAAAACAACAGCACTACGCCCCAACTTCTGTGGGATGCCACGAAGGCAGTTCTAAGAGGGAAGTATATAGCAATCCAGGCCTATTTAAAGAAGGAAGAAAAATCCCAAATGAATAGTCAAAATTCACAATTATTGAAACTGGAAAAAGAAGAACAAATGAGGACCAAATTCAGCAGAAGGAGGGACAAAATAAAGATCAGAGAAGAAATAATTAAAATTTAGAAGAATAAAACATTAGAAAAAAATTAATGAAACCAAGAGATGATTCTTTGAGAAAATAAACAAAATAGATGAACCCTTACCCAGACTTATTAAAAGGAAAATAGAATCTACACACATAAACAGAATCAGAAATGAGAAAGGAAAAATCACGACAGACACCACAGAAATACAAAGAATTATTAGAGAATATGATGAAAAACTGTATGCTAAAAATTGGATAACCTAGGAGAAATGGACAACTTTCTAGAAAAATAAAGCCTTCCAAGACTGACCCAGGAATCAAACAGAATATCTAAACAGGCCAATTACAAGCAATGAATTTGAATCAGTAATCAAAAAACTACAGAAGAACAAAACTCCCGGACCAGATGGATTCACCACTGAATTTTATGAAGCATTTAGTGAAGACTTAATACCGATCCTCTTTAAAGTTTTCCAAAAAGTAGAAGAGAAGGGAATACTCCCAAACTCATTTTACAAGGCCAACATCACTCTAATACCAAAAACAGGTAAAGACACCACCAAAAAAGAAAATGACAGGCCAATATACCTGATGAACATAGATGCAAAAATACTCAACAAAATATTAGCAAACCAAATTCAAAAATACATTAAGAAGACCATACACCATGATCAAGTGGGATTTATCCCAGGGATGCAAGGAATGTACAACATTGAAAATCCATCAACACCATCCACCATATCAACAAAACGAAGTACAAAAACTGCATGTTCATCTCCATAGATGCTGAAAAAGCATCCGACAACATTCAACATCTATTGATGACAAAAATTCTCAACAAAATGTGTATAGAGGGCAAGTACCTCAACATATTTATTTTGCTATTATTAATGTACAATTACATGAGCAATATTATGGTTACTAGACTCCATTATCAAGTCCCTACCACATACCCCATTATAGTCACTGTCCATCAGCATAGTAAGATGCTATAGAATCACTGCTTGTCTTCCCTGTGTTATAATGCCTTCCTCGTATGCCCCCCTCAGCTACATTATTTGTGTTAATCGTAATACCCCTTTTTCTCCCTTATTCTTCCCTTCCACCCATCTTCACCAGTTCCTTTCCTGTTGGTAACTGTTAGTCCATTCTGGGGTTCTGTGAGTCTGCTGCTGTTTTGTTGCTTCAGTTTTTTCTTTGTTCTTATACTGCACAGATGAGTGAAACCATTTGATACTTGTCTTTCTCCTCCTGGCTTATTTCACTGAGCATAATACCCGGTAGCTCCATCCATGTTGTTGCAAATGGTAGGATTTGTTTTCTTCTTATGGCTGAATAATATTCCATTGTGTATATGTACCACCTCTTCTTTATCCATTCATATGCTGATGGACACTTAGGTTGCTTCCATTTCTTGGCTATTGTAAATAGTGCTGTGATAAACATAGGGGTGCATATGTCTTTCTCAAACTGGGCTCCTGCATTCTTAGTGTAAATTCGCAGGAGGGAAATTCCTGGGTATTTCTATTTTTAGTTTTTGAGGAATCTCCATACTGTTTTCAACGATGGTTGAACTAATTTACATTCCCACCAGCAGTGTAGGCGGGTTCTCCTATTCCCACATCTTCATCAACAGTTGTTGTTGTTTGTCTTTTGGATGGCGGTAATCCTAACTGGTGTGAGGTGATATCTCATTGTGGTTTTAATTTGTATTTCTCTGATGATTAGCGATGTTGAGCACATTTTCATGTGCCTCATGGCCATCTGAATTTCTTCTTTGGAGAAGTTTCTGTTCAGCTCCTCTGCTCATTTTTTAACAGGCTTATTTGCTTTTTGTTTGCTGAGGTGATGAGCTCTTTATATAATTTGGATGTCAAACCTTTATTGGATAAGTCATTTATGAATATATTCTCTCATATTCTAGGATGTCTTTTTGTTCTATTGATGGTGTCCTTTGCTCTTTAGAAGCTTTTAAGTTTGATATAGTCACACTTGTTCATTTTTGCTTTTGTATCCCTTTCCAGAGAGATATGTTCATGAAGAAGTCGCTCATGTTTATGTCCAAGAGATTTTTGCCTATGTTATTTTCTAAGAGTTTTATGGTTTCATGACTTACATTCAGGTCTTGATCCATTTTGAGTTTACTTTTGTGTATGGGGTTAGACAATAATCCAGTTTCATTCTCTTGCATGTAGCTGTCCAGATTTGCTACTACCAGCTGTTGAAGAGGCTGTCATTTCCCCATTGTATATTCATGCCTCCTTTATCATATATTAATTTACCATATATGCTTTTGTTTATACCTGGGCTCTCAAGTCTGTTCCGTCGGTCTATGGGTCTGTTTTTGTGCCAGTACCAGATTGTCTTGATTACTGTCGCTTTGTAGTAGACCTTGAAGTCGGGGAGTGTAGTTCCCACCACTTCATTCTTCCTTCTCAGGATCGCTTTGGCTATTCAGGGTCTTTTGTGGTTCCATGTGTATTTTCGAGCTATTTGCCCTAGTTCCTTGAAGAATGCTGTTGGTATTTTGATAGGGATTGCATTGAATCTGTAGATTGCTTTAGGCAGGATAGCCATTTTGACAATATTAATACTTCCTATCCACGAACATGGGATGTGTTTCCATTTATTGGTATCTTCTTTAATTTTTCTCATGAGTGTCTTGTACTTTTCAGAGTATAAGCCTTTCATTTCCTTGGTTAGGTTTATTCCTAGGTATTTCATTCTTTTGGATGCAATTGTGAATGGAATTGTTTTCCTGATTTCTCCTTCTGCTACTTCACCATTAGTGTATAGAAATGCAACAGATATCTGTGTATTAATTTTGTATCCTGCAACTTTACTGAATTCAGATATTAGATCTAATAGTTTTGGAGTGGATTCTTTAGAGTTTTTTATTTACAATATCATGTCCTCTGCAAACAGAGACAGTTTGACTTCTTCCATACCAATCTGGATGCCTTTTGTTTCTTTGTGTTGTCTAATTGCCGTGGCTAGGACCTCTAGACTATGTTGAATAAACGGGGGGAGAGTGGGCATCTTTGTCTTGTTCCCGATCTTAAAGGAAAAGCTTTCAGCCTCTCGCTGTTAAGTATAATGTTGGCTGTGGGTTCGTCATATATGGCCTTTATTATGTTGAGGTACTTGCCCTCTATACCCATTTTGTTTAGAGTTTTTATCATGAATGGATATTGAATTTTGTCGAATGCTTTTTCAGCATCTATGGAAAGGATTATGTTTTTTTTCCTTCTTTTTGTTGATGTAGTGGTTGATGTTGATGGATTTTTGAATGTTGTAACATCCTTGCATCCCTGGGATGAATCCTACTTGATCATGATGGATGATCTTTTTGATGTATTTTTGAATTAGTTTTGCTAATATTTTGTTGAGTATTTTTGCATCTATGTTCATCAGGGATATTTGACTGTAATTTTCTTTATTGTGGTGTCTTTGCCTGGTTTTGGTACTAGTGTGATATTGGGCTCGTAAAATGAGTTTGGGAGTACTGCCTCCTCTTCTACTTTTTGGAAAACTTTAAGGAGGATGGGTATCACGTCTTCACTAAATGTTTGATAAAATTCAGCAGTGAAACTATCTGGTCCAGGAGTTTTGTTCTTAGGTAGTTTTTTTGATTACCAATCAAATCTCTGCTGAAGGACACCATCAGTAGAACAAAAAGTCATCCTAGAGTATGGGAGAATATATTCATAAATGATATATCCGATAAGGGGTTGACATCCAAAATATATAAAGAACTCATGCACATCAACAAACAAAAAGCAAATAATCCAATTAAGAAATGGGCAGAGGACATGAATAGACACTTCTCCAAAGAAGAAATTCAGATGGCCAACAGGCACATGAAAAGATGTTCCACATTGCTAATCATCAGAGAAATGCAGATTAAAACCACAATGAGATATCACCTCACACCAGTAAGGATGGCCAATATGCAAAACCCAAACAACAACAAATGTTGGCGAGGATGTGGAGAAAAGGGAACCCTTCTACACTGCTGGTGGGACTGCAAATTAGTTCAACCATTGTGGAAAGCAGTATGGAGGTTCCTCAAAAAACTCGCAATAGAAATACCATTTGACCCAGGAATTCCACTCCTAGGAATTTACCCTACGAATGCAGCAGCCCAGTTTCAAAAAGACATATGCACCCCTATGTTTATTGCAGCACTATTTACCGCAGCACTATTTACAATAGCCAAGAAATGGAAGCAACCTAAGTGTCCATCAGTAGATGGATGGATAAAGAAGAGGTGGTACATATACACAATGGAATATTATTCAGCCATAAGAAGAAAACAATTCCTACTATTTGCAACAACATGGACGGAGCTAGAGGGTATTATGCTCAGTGAAATAAGCCAAGCAGAAAAAGACAAGTATCAAATGATTTCACTCATATGAGGAGCATAAGAGCAAAGAAAAAAACTGAAAGAAAAAAACAGCAGCAGAGTCACAGAACCCAAGAATGGACTAACAGTTACCAAAGGGAAAGGGACTTGGGAGGATGGGTGGGAAAGGAGGGATAAGGGGAAGAAGGGGCATTACGATTAGCAGATGTAATGTTGGGGGGGCACAGGGAGGGCTATACAACTCAGAGAAGACAAGTAGTGATTCTATACCATCTCACTACGCTGATGGACAGTGACTGTACTGGGGTAAGTTGCGGGGACCTGATGAAGTGGGGAGTTTAGTAACCATAATGTTGCACATGTAAGTGTAGATTAATGAAAGCAAAAAAAAATCTCTTTGCTGGTAATTGGTATATTCAGATTTTCTGTTTCTTCCTGGGTCAGCATTGGAAGGTTGTATTTTTCGAGAAAGTTGTCCATTTCTTCCAGGTTATCCAGTTTGTCAGCATTTAATTTTTCATAGTATTCTCTCATAATTCTTTGTATTTCTGCGGTGTCTGTAGTAATTTTTCCTTTTTCATTTCTGATTCTGTTTATGTGTGTAGACTCTTTTTTTCTTGATAAGTCTGGCTAGGGGTTTATCTATTTTATTTATTTTCTCAAAGAACCAGCTCCTGCTTTCATTGATTTTCTCTTGTTTTGTTCTTCTCAATTTTATTTATTTCTGCTTTAATCTTTATTATGTCCCACCTTCTACTGACTTTGGGCCTCATTTGTTCTTCCTTTTCAAGTTTCATTAATTTTGAGTTTAGACTGTTTATTTGGGATTGTTCTTTCCTGAGGTAGGCCTGTATTGCAATATATTTCCCTCTTAGTACGGCCTTCATTGCATCCTACTGATTTTGTGGTGTTGAATTATTGTTGTCCTTTGTCTCCATATATTGCTTGATCTGTTTTTATTTGGTCATTGATCCATTGATTATTTAGAAGCATGTTATTAAGCCTCCATGTGTTTGTGGGCTTTTTCATTTTGTTTGTGTAATTTATTTCTAGTTTCATACCTTTGTGATCTGAGAAGTTGGTTGGTGCAATTTCAATCTTTGAATTTACTCGGGTTCTTTTTGAGGCCTATTATATGATCTATTCTTGAAAATGTTCCATGTGCACTTGAGAAGAATGTGTATCCTGTTGCTTTTGGATGGAGTGTTCTGTAGATGTCTGTTAGGTCCATCTGTTCTAATACGTTGTTCTGTGCCTCTGTGTCTTTACTTATTTTCTCTCTGGTTGATCTGTCCTTTGGAGTGAGTGGTGTGTTGAAGTCTCCTAAAATGAATGCACTGCATTCTGTTTCCCCATTTAATTCTGTTAGTATTTGTTTCACATATGTAGGTGATCCTGTATTGGGTGCGTATTTATAATAGTTATAACCTCTTGTTGGACTGACCTTTTAATCATTATGTAATGTCCTTCTTTGTCTCTTGTGACTTTCTTTGTTTTGAAGTCTATTTTGTCTGATACAAGTACTGCAACTCCTGCTTTTTTCTATTAGTTGCATGAAATATCCTTTTTCATCCCTTTACTTTCATTCCATGTATGTCTTTGGGTTTGAAGTGAGTCTCTTTTAGGCAGCATATAGATGGGTCTTGTTTTTTTATCCACTCAGTGACTCTTTGTCTTTTGATTGGTGCATTCAGACCATTTAAATTTAGGGTGATTATCGATAGGTATGTACTTATTGACACTGCAGGCTTTACATTTGTGGTTACTAAAGGTTCAAGGGTAATTCCCTTACTGTGTAACTGTCAATTTTAAGTCACTTCGTATGCTATTACAAACACAACCTAAAGGTTTTTTTTTCATTTTTCTTTTTATTTCTCCTCCATTCTTTGTATGTTATGAATTATATTCTGTACTCTTTGTCTATCCCTTGGATGACATCTGTTTAGCCTTAGGAATACTTCTAACTATAGGAGTACCTCCAAAATGCACTGTAGAGGTTGTTTTTGGTAGGTAAATTCTCTCAACTTTTGCTTATGTGAAAATTGTTTAATCCTTCCTTCAAATTTAAATGATAACCTTGCCTGGTAGATATTCTTGGTTCGACGCCCTTCTGCTTCATTGCATTAAATATATCATACCACTCCCTTCTGGCCTGCAACGTTTCTGTTGAGAAATCTGATGAAAGCCTGATGGGTTTTCCTTTGTATGTGTTTTTTTTTCTCTCTCTAACTGCTTTGAAAAGTCTGTCTTTATCACTGATCTTCGCCATTTTAATTATTATATGTCTTGATGTTGTCTTCCTTGGGTCCCTTGTGTTGGGAGATCTGTGCACTTCCATGGCTTGAGAGACAATCTCCTTCCTCAGATCGGGGGAGTTTTCAGCAATTACCTCCTCTCTGACACTTTCTATCCTTTTTTCTCTCTCTTCTTCTGGTACCCCTCTTACGTGAATATTGTTCCGTTTGGATTGGTCACACAGTTCTCTCAATATTCTTTCATTCTTAGAGATTCTTTTTTCTCTCTGTGCCTCTGCTGTGTATTCTGTATATTAAACCTTTATTACATACATGATTTGCAAATATTTCTCGCATTCTATTCAGTGCCTTTGTATTGTGATTATGTCCTCTGGCACGCTAAAGTTTTAAATTTTGATATAGTCCAATTTACTTTTACTTTCGTTCCCTGAATTTGATGTCATATCTAAGAATTCATTGCCAAATCTAATATCATGAAGCTTTCCTCTAAGTTTTATTCTAAGAGTTTTATAGTTGAAGCTTACATTTAGGTCTGTTTTTGTATAAGATAAGGGTCCAACTTCATTTTTTGTTTGTGGATTTTCCTAGTACTATTTGTTGAAAAGTGGGTTTTTCTTTTTGAGGTGATGAGGAAGTTCTAAAATTGATTGTAGTGATGGTTGCACCTGTCTGTGAATATACTAAAAACCATTCAGTTGTGCATTTTAAAATGTGAATATGACATGTGAATTATACTTCAATAAAGTTGTTTTTAAGAGAAGCTAAAAATACCCACAAATAACAGATTGCTGGTCTTCACTCCTAGTGTTTCGAATTCAGCAGGACTGAGGTGAAGTTGCTGCTAGTCTAGGGATATACTTTGAGAACCACTGTTAGCTCACAGAAATGATAGCTCCTGAGGAACTTCAAATAGTTTTCTTTTATTGTCCTTCAAAGACAAAGAGATAGCTATGGTTTGTACCTGGTTTTTACTCTCGGGTCCTGCCATATTTTAATCTTATCCCAGTTTTCATGTAAGTGTATGTTCCTAAAGGGAACTTTCTTTGGAATTTCTTCAAAGGTCTATTGGTAAAACATTTCATAAAGAGACACTGCTTAAAAAAAATTTCATAGAATAAACTTATTTTAACAGTTCAAAAAAATCTATTTCCAATCAGTGAAGGAAAACCTTCCAAACATTTCTAAAAATAGCCAATACTTTGGACAAATACAAATACAAATACAGATAACTAGGTAAGTATTACAATTTATTTTATGTACTCTAATCCCCGGAAAGCAGAGACTACTGTTACAAGCCACATCATTCTTGGACCTGGTCATTCCTGGTCACTATAACGCATAAAACAAAACTACATTTTAGGCTTACAGAAAACAAAACAACTCCAGTAAGAAACTAATTTAAGTTGTAAGGAAATCAGACTATATGAGTGATTTTAAAAGTTTAAAGGATATCATGGAAATAGGGAACATCTGTATCTTGATTCTGATAGCAAGTGAGTTTTGTTGCTGACTGTTGAAGCTTATTAGACCATGTGATCTCTTGACTAATAGCTTAGAAACAAAAGCCAATTAAGAAGGATAACAACATTCATGGGACCTACAGAACTTTAACCTGATCCTAAAGTATAAACCAAAGTCTTAAGATTAATTAGTTAAAAAATGTAAGTACATTTTAGTTTGGAATTAAAAGAAAAGAAACAAAAATTATCATGATTAGGATTTGACTAAAGAATGGGTAAAAGTTTTTTCACATTTGTCTATCTCACAGATAATACTGATCATTCAGTATCAATGGATACTTTGTATACAAGAAGGGTGTGGCTTCAGAAACCAATACTCACATTTAGTTCATTAGCAATGCCAGAACTTGGCAAAATGGTGTTTTGGATGTGATGTTGTTTGAAGTATAATTATTTAATAAAAGGAGACTGAGAATCTTGCTGTAAGGCATTCTCACAAAGATATAAACTGCATAGGCAGAAGGGTATCTCGCTATATATCTCTGTATTTCTATATCTATCTTCTTACTACATCACAAACACAAAAGCAATATTAATATATATTATTTACATATGTGTATTAGGACAAAATGAATTAACCTTCCCTAAGAAATTATACTTATTAAGAAAACACTAATAAATACCAGATAATAAAAGAAGGCAAGGTCTTCAAGAAAAGATTGCAACCATTCTAATAGCTGAGTGCTACCGCTTTCTATTAATAACATTTCTGAAATGGAAAACAAGGACGGTGAGTACTTTGTAGACAGAAATGTCTCTACTTCAGAAATATGGACTAGACAGAAGCCAGGCAACCTAAAAACTTCATATAAATGGGGAAATGGCTAATCTTTATCTCAGTAGTGACATCTCCTTAGGGCTTATACTAAGGCAGAGAGAGAGAGTACTACTTTAGTTAGAAGAAATTCTCCTTAAGTGGTCTACTACTTAAACCTTTGGTAGAAAGATGAGAAGTTGATAGTATGCTATTTGAGGCCTTTCATCATTCCTGACTGCTGAGATTTAAAAACTAACCAAAGAAATTAACCATAACTTCATCAGAAGGAATTTACTAGGCTTCTTTCTATGACTAAAGATAAAGATTAAATAGCAATGGAGACTCTGATGTAATATCAGTATTAAGTGCACTGTGTTTGGTTGTTACAGCTGTGGTCCATGGATCTAGAGATAGAAATGGCAGTCCTGCAGCAGATCTTGGTAAATTTGCTTGACTACATTCTTTAGGTAGTTGTCCTCCAGTGGTATTTTAGATAAAATGGCAATGATTTCATTTTGGCTGGAAAGAACAAAAGATTAATTAATTTTTCTGAACCTTATACTTCTATTTCAGCAGAATTCATGTACTCTGAGTCTCCTAGGTAGCACAAATAAGCATTTCTAGAAATAATTATTAGATTGTCCAGTTTGAATTGAAATTCCAAAAAGCAAGGTCTAAGAGCTAATTCTGTATGCAGTTGTGAGGTATCCTGACTTATTTGCTGCTTTCTCTGGCTACAAAAAGCTACACTATTGTTTGTTGATGGATTTGAAATGGGTGCATGCTAACTGTTATCTTGCAATCTGTTGGCAGCGTGTCTATAAAGTCACAAATATATAGTAGGAATGAAATACTTTAAGTTTGTTTCCACAGACTAATTGAGAAAAGTATTATGACTGCATAGCTTTTTAAGTGATTATTCTATTTTTAAGGCCATAAAAGTTGTTCATATATATCTGGGTTAAGCTTATGCAGAATTTTTTCTTCTGGAATTCGTGTTTTAGGTAGTATTCAAAAAGTGGAGCAAGTATAAAAGGACAGACCAATGGTCTCCAGCATTCACTGGAGACAGCAATGAAGGTCAACAACTAAAAGAATAAATTTTTGAAAATGAAGTCAGAGAGAAGCAACATTTAGCTCTCATTATGGCCTATGTATTTCCTGACCACTTTGAAAGACCTTTCAAATGATAACAAAGGTAAAAAGTAGTTGGGAGCTCGATCATTCTGGCTCTTTACTTACCCAATGTTTCCAAGGTGATTTTGAATGGAGAAAGGTAATGGGACAGATGGATAACAGGATGAGAGAGACAAAGTTATCTCAAACTTTGCAAAAGCTGCAGAACTAGAGAATAAAAGCCTCAATCTGTAAAAGACAGGATCCTGAGTTAAAGTTACAAACAAAAACAGAATGAAGCACAAATACATTTTCCTTTTACACTAGGATGTGAAACATAGGTTTACGTTATTTCTTACCCTTATCAAATGGACAGAGGGTAATACATCAGGAACAAAGTATTATTATGGTTATTTTTGCATTGTTAATCAGGAAATTCATTAACACATTAGTTATTTTAATAAACTTTTGGCTAATAACTTACTTATAGGTTGAACTGTGTTCCTGTCCTCAAATTCATATGTTGTAGC
Source organism: Smutsia gigantea (assembly GCA_032199065.1). Taxonomy (NCBI): domain Eukaryota; kingdom Metazoa; phylum Chordata; class Mammalia; order Pholidota; family Manidae; genus Smutsia; species Smutsia gigantea. The sequence goes on along the minus strand of JAVSCE010018084.1, from coordinate 11,678 downwards.
CCTAATCCCTAGTAACTCAGAATGTGACCTTGTTTGGAAATGGGGTCACTGCAAATTTATTTAGTTAAGATGAGGTCTGCTGAAGTAGGGTGGGCTTCTAATCCAAAATGACTACTATCTTTGACACATCTGTATGTATGTCTGTATGGACATGTGCACACAGGAAGAACATCATGTGAATATGGAAGCAGATATTGGGGTTATATATTTACAAGGCAAAGAATGCCAAAGACTGCAGCAAATCACCAGAAATTAGGAGAGAGTCATGGAACAGATTCTCTTTCACAGCCCTCAGACGGAACCAACCCTGCTGACACTTTGATCTCAGACTTCTAGTCTCCAGAACTATGAGACAATAAATTTCTGTCATTTAAGCCACCTACTTTATGGCAGCTCTAAAGGAACCAATATACTTACTCAGTATTATTCACATCTATGCTCATTAGGTTATAATTTGGTCCCCATCTCTTCAAAAATTCAATCTCTTCTCCAAGGAGTCTGCAGTGGCTTACTACCAGTGAGACTTCTTGAAGCATCTGGGAAAAATAGGAGAACAAAAAAAAAGATGAAAGCATGAAAACATTTTAATGCTTAGTGACTCTTTTAAAAAGAATGCCCAAAAGTTAAACAATTTAATATATTTATCATTTCATGACTCATTATTATATACATAAAATTTCAGTTCTGCTTTTTGGAACAGATAACATATGTTCCTTTAAATACTTCTATCAGAATTTACCTTGGGGACTTGATGCTGTGTTGTACATTTCTTCTTCCAGGATTCTTGTTCCTCAATGTACTGGAAAATAAGCTTATGAACTAAGAGAGAGGAAGGAGGAGCTTTATCCTCTGAGGAAGGAAAAAAAAATCAAAAGCACAATATTACTTATTATTCATATATTTTATATATGTAAGCAAAAATATAACAAATTAGAAATAACTTTCCAAGTACTAGGTGCCTAAGTATTGTCTACATTTTATTTTCTAACAATAAAACAACATACATAGTAAACATTATAAAACTCAACCCTTTATCACATACAGAATAAAACTTGGTTAAAAGCATGTGCTTAAATGTAACATAAACCCGAATCTAAATCCTGGCTTGCCTTACTGCCTGGGTGATCGTAAGCACAACACTTACTTTTTTTTTTGTTTTTGGCATGAAACTCTTTTATTGGTAATGTTCATATTGAGTTCTAAGAAACCTTGGGATGGGATGATAAGTTTTTTTTTTAATTTTTAATTTTGCTATCATCAATGTACAATTACATGAACTACATTATGGTTACTAGACTCCCCCTGTTATCAAGTCCCCACCACATATCCCATTACAGTCACTGTCCATCAGCGTAGTAAGATGCTATAGATTCACTACTTGTCTTCTCTGTGTTATACTGCCTTCCCCGTGTCACCCACCCCTTTATTATACATGCTAATCGTAGTGCCCCTTTTTCCCCTTATCCGTCCCTTCCCACCCATCCTCCCCAATCCCTTTCCCTTTGGTAACTGTTAGTCCATTCCTGGGTTCTGTGAGTCTGCTGCTGTTTTATTCCTTGAGCTTCTTCTTTGTTCTTATACTCCACAGATGAGTGAAATCATTTGATACTTGTCTTTCTCTGCCTGGCTTATTTCACTGAGCATAATACCCTCAAGCTCCATCCATGTTGCAAATGGTAAAATTTGTTTTCTTCTTACGGCTGAATAATACTCCACTGTGTAGATGTATCACATCTTTATCCATTCATCTACTGATGGACACTTAGGTTGCTTCCATTTCTTGGCTATTGTAAATAGTGCCACGATAAACATAGGGGTGCATCTGTCTTTTTCAAACTGGGCTGCTATATTCTTAGGGTAAATTCCTAGTAGTGGAATTCCTGGGTCAAATGGTATTTCTATTTTTAGTTTTTTGTGGAACCTCCATACTGCTTTCCACAACACTTACTTCTTTTGAGTTGTAGTTTCCTAATTTATGAAATGAGGAATAACGTTATCTCATAGTGTTGATGTTAAGTAATACACATGACTGATACAAAATAAGTACTCATAATAATAATTTAAAAATTATTAATTTATTAATCTTTGCTTACAATCTAGTAATAATTAAAAGAAAATTCTTTTAAAACCCACCCAATATTACCCAAGCATTTTTATGTCTAATACACATTTCTAAGGACAAATTATTATTATCATTATTATTATTATTGTTTATATTCAACTTAGTATGTGAAAGAGTTCCCAAGGAGCCATTTACAATTATAAATTTGCAATACACTTTTAGTGGATTACAAGTCTTGAACTTACCATCTAACAGAGATTGAAAATTCAGGTCAACAATCTTCCTGTAAGCCTTGTCCAGGAAAGGGAGACCAGCTAGGAAGAACCAGAATAAGGATAGTATTTCTTTTTATTATCTGATTTTAAGCCACATACTTAAAGAGAGAATCCTAATCTTTTTGGGTAGCAGGGTTTTTTCACCCTTCAATCCTACTAAGGTTTATCCTTCAATCATACTATCCTCTTTGTATAGGAGAAAGGGCTCCCCTGAGACTGCTGAATACATTGATTGGCAGGCTTTTGAGGGCAGTTTCAGGTGTAGTACATTTATAATAAATCTGTCAAGATCTTTTCCCTTGACCCCTAGCTTCTACACAAAGAAGTATTATTTTCAGGAACCATTTAAGGAAAATGGCTAAGACCTCCCCAATACGTACTATCTTTGTATAAATACAGTAAAATGATTTATGCTTGTAGCATTACAGTAATAAGTTTTAGGTAGCCAAGAAAGCTGCTTGCTCCTCCAGACTCTAGAGTTATCTCCTGTCTCTCAAATTCTGCTTCTTTTCACTTTGGTGAATGTTTTCTATGTGTTGGGCACTGTGGATACAATAATGAGACAACCAGACATGATCAATCTATGCTCTTAAGAAGCTTACAGCTCAGAGGAACACACAGATAACTATACTAATAAACACAGTAAGACTTATAAACTGTGATAAGCACTATTAAGGAAAACTGCAGAAAGCAAGAGGACAATATAACAGGAAGGCAAGTAGCAGAGAGGGTAGGTAAAAGGAGTCAGGAAAACTTCCCTGAGAAAGTGATGACTGAACTGAGTTCTTAAGGATTATTAGTAGAATTTTATTTAGAGAAGAGTGAGTGCTATGGTGTGCGTGTTTGTGCACAGCTGCTGCCACCCTGCCCCCCTCCTCCCTTGCCAATTCCTATGTTGAAATCCTAATGTCCAATGTGATATTAGGAGGTGGGACCTTTGCGAAGTGCTTAGGTAAAGAAGGTGGAGATTTGGGAATAAGATTAATGCTCTTTAAAAGAGAGCCTGGAGACCTAGTTTGGCCTTCTCTCATTTAAGGATACAGTGAGAAGTCCGAAACCTAGAAGAGGGCCCTCACCTGACCATGCTGGCACCCTGATTTTAGACTACCAACTTCTAGAACTATGAGAACTAAATGTCCAGTGTTTATAACCTACCCAGTTTATGGTATTTTTATTGTAGCACCCTGAAAAAGACCCAGACATACAAAAGAGCTTCCAGGCATAAGAAACATCAGTATATATCAATTATATTTGAATACAAAAAAAAAAGAAAAGAAAGAAAGGAAAAAGAGAGAGAGAGAGAGAGAGAGAAAGGAAAGAAAGAAAAGAAAGAAAGAGAGAAGGAGAGAGAAAGACAAAGAGAGAGAAAGAGAAAGAGAGAGAGAAAGAAAGAAAAAAGAGAGAAGGAAAGAGAGAAAGAAAGAAAGAGAGAGAAAGAGAAAGAGAGAAAGAAAGAAACATCAGTATGAAAGTCCTGAGGTAGGATGGAATATGACTCAATATGAAAGACCATGATCTTTTAAGGAAATGAAAGAAATCTGTTGTAGCTGATATGCAGAGAATCATATAAAATGAGGCAGAAAAGGGAGGAAAAATTCAATTCATGCAGAGATTTACCAGCTATATTATTTTGATCATTAGCCTAAGAGTAGTAGGTGCATGTTAAGTCTTCCAATAATTACTATAGCTACTGTAATTACTGGAGAGGAATGGAGATGATTTGAGATGAAATGGAGAGGATATGGAAACGATTCAGAAAGACCAGTTGGAATGTTAGTGTAGTCATCTAGGTTTGAGATGACTACTGATAGAAGATGAAGAAATGTAGATGAATATTAAGAAAAAAAATCAGTAAGTCTTACTGATGATTTAGACATGCCTGGTGAGGGAGAAAGATTTACACGGATTCCTAAGTTTTAATGTTGGACCTGGGTAGAAATTGATGGTATTCTTTTAACAAAAGGAACTTTTAACATGATTGCCTCTTCTAAGATTTTCAGTAGTGCTTTCATTATGTCAACAGTTGTTATTGTATTAAAATAAAGATTTGAATCTGTGAGTTTAGCCATACATTTTTCTGCAGAGGAACTGTCTTACTTTTACTACTCACCCACTGGCTCTCCAAAGGTGATGGTGAGTTCTACTGTGTCATGAAGAAAGGTGAATATAGCTTGATCATCACTCCACTCAATGACATCCCACTCAGACAAGCTGGAGAGACGTAAACAAGATAAAGAATATTGTTTTTGAGATAAAGGAAGAGAGGTAAGTTCTGATACCACCCAAGGAGTTTTTGGCAGCTGCTGGAGTTTTTCTAATGGCTTAGGAGACAATATTTTAATGTACAAACTTACACTTTTGAAAGAAAGAAGTATTAACTCAATCTTGAGTTGTATATCAGAGAGAAACCAAGTCAAGGCAATATAAAATGTTAAATATTTTAAATTATAATTCCATAGCTCTCCCACTTTGTATACTTTCAGCTTAGTGTTGAGTACATTGACTTTTTTTGGGGCTGCACTGTAGTTAAAAACAGTGATACACATTGCAAACACATGTCAACTGCTCTGGAAGGTTTAGACAACTACAAAGGCACAAGATAAAACACAAACTAATGACACCTGCCTTTCCTTACCTCAGCTGATCCAGTAGCTCTTCAGTTCTACTTGTTTGTTTTTGTACAAAGTCTATTTGAGCAAGGGTCTGCTCTTTCTGTACCTCCAGTTCTAAGAGATTTCTGCAAATCACAGCAGAAAGATAAGGCTATTGTTAGAGAATTCAGACACTATTAAAATAAAAGATTCATGACAAGAAGTCACATGCTAGATGGCTCTCTAGTGAGGTGAATAGCGTCCATTTTTGCATTCTTAGTTGTTTTATTTTTTTCTTAAGCATTAATCTAGTAGTTTGGGTCTATTTTAGGAAAGACCTAAATCAATGGTTCTCAAATTAGGATCCATGAAAATATCCTTGGGGGTTCACATGCTAAGATTATTATTAATATTTACATTTTCAATTTGATAATAAAAATAAAGCATAATTAAATAGGAGAAGGGGGCAAATAGGTACAAATTTCCGGTTATAAAATAAGTAAGTCATGGGGATGGAAAGTACAGCACAGGGAATATAATCAATAATACAATAATACTGTAATAACTTTGTAAGTGACAGATGGTGACTACACTTATCATGGTGTTTTATAATGTATATAAAAAATATCAGCATGATATAGATCATAAGAATGCCTCCCTTAAAACTGAGGCATGCCGTAATTTTGGTGCCTGCATTTGGCTTTGTTTAGTTTATTAGAGCTAAATAGAACTTATGCTTTTGTTAGCCATTTTGCTAACATCAATTTAATTCCAACCAAACATTATCATCTATCAAATTAATGTTGTCAAGGAATTTTATTGGTTTTGTCATTACTTGTATTTGATTTCTTATAGTTAAAAAAGATCCAAAATATAAATCTCACTTTATATTTATTTATTCTTAAGTATAATATGAAAGTATGATATAAAAAGTTTAATGCTAGTTTTATTTTCTTTGAAGGGCTCCTGGTATTATTCAAGCTTCAGAAATACTGCCTTGGATTAATGTCCTCTAAACAATAAGTACTTAGGAAATACTGTCAAGTAAGATGGGTCAAATTCAAAGTGGAGCACAGGCCCTGAGTGAGCCTTAGTTAATACTCATGTTCCTAGTCGTTATTAGTTTCTGGATGTGGGAAGTCTTTTAGCCTTATGAAACCTAGTATATTTTCTAACACTCATACTGAAGGCTGACCTTTGAAGCTCTCCTTCTTCAGTTTTCAGCTGTTCCAATTCTTTGAAAAGAAAAAGAAAAACAAATTGATCATCATGAACACATTAAAACATTGCTACAGAAATAATCTGTTTTATTGAAAATTCTATCTCAATCTCACCTAAATGAACTCAGAACAGAAAGGTTATTTTTTACCATTTATCTCCTTAATTAATTCAGTTACCTTTCTCTGCATCTCTCATTTCAGAATGCCATTCTTCCGTGGGATTGTCTTTCTCTTCATTCTCCAAATTCTTAGTTTCTAAGTAGGCAATGTGCATTAGAATAAGTCAGTCAAAAATAAACAATCAGAGATGAATAGAATAGACATCCAAAATGAAACATTAAGAGTATTTCACAATTTCTTATCTTTCCCCCACATTTCCTTGCCAATAAAGCACTGAGCTATAAGTATAACTTCACACAAATACTTGCTTCCAGTGGCAGGTAAGCGAACTCTGAGCCACATGGCAATGATCTCTAATAGCAGTTTCTCAGGGGCCACTTTAAGATGGAAATTGTTTATATATAATTTACATATGTCAAAGTTATTTGTTAGGCAACCCCCCAGACTAAGGAGGAACAGATACACATGTACAAACACATGTACACACATTTAAAATTTTTAATTTGTTTTTTTAACATTGGAGCCATCCTTAAAACTCCTCTCTCTCCCCACATCAAAGCCAAGTTTAGATTTTTACCTTAAAAACATTTTTTTGAACTTACTTTTTTGATTCACTATCACTAACTTCCCTTAATGTGAGCTGATGTCCTTGCTTAAGCATACCAGTCCAGCATTACTTCTTACATTTACTATTAATCTATTCAGATCCAATCTCTACACTGCAGCCAGTGCTTATCACCTTTTAAATGGTTGCTCACTGTTCTTAGAAAAGGTCAAAATTCCTTAAGAGGCTCTCCTTGGCCTGGCCTAAAGGAGACATCCTACAGCTACATCTCTTAACTTTTTCTCAGACCATGTTCCCTTTTGCTCTCTCTCTATTCCAGCCACACTGGCCTTATTTCAGACACTTGTACTTGGTATATTCTTTCCTACAGAAGGGCTTCTGCATGAGTTATTCATATTGAATAGTCTGTTCTCTTCTCCTCATTTTAATTCCTACTTGTTCTTCAGATCTTAGCTTAAATGTCACCTCCTCAGAAGGAAGCCTCTCCTGACCTGATTAGGTCAAATTTCTGTTTCAGCAACCTATAGCATCATGTGACCTCTCTTCCATGGCACTTACTATAAGGAACCTCCATTTTTTGTTTTGAACCACCGTAGTATTCTTAGTGCCCAGCACTGTACGTGGTATATAGTAGGCACTCAGTATATCTGCTCAAGTAATAATGAAGGGACAAGAAAAGAAACAGGGAGCCAGTCAATACTCCCTAGAAAGGAAGTGTGGTATTGGTGTTTTAAAGATGAGAGAAGTGAATACATCCAGTTGAGGAGCCAGAAAGGCTGAATATACAAGAGATAAGGGAAAATCAGTGATATAAGATTCTTGAGAAGACAAAGGGAACAGAATTCAAGATTTAGGTAGAAAGATTGGTTTTAGAGAAAAGAAAAGAAGAAAGGATGCATATAGCTGTATAAAAGTTTGGTTTGTTTGGCAGCAGGAAGTTTAGAAGTTCTGGCCTAATGGCTTCTATTTATTTTGTGTGCAGTAGAAAGTAAGGTAATGAAGAAAAGAGTGGGGCAACTTGAGAATATGGAATTTATGTATTCACTATCAACTCAGTGCAGGAAATGTGTATAAGACATTCATTCTGTGCAAAGCATGGTGTGAAGAACTTTGAAGCATATGGAGAAAAATAAAAGCAGATTTTTGCCCCCAGTTAGTTAAGATAACCTATACAAAAGTAACTATAACTATAAGTAGATGTAATTAACAAAACAGCCATGAGAGCTCAAGGGAGACAGAGACTACTTCGTTTGGTAGAAAACGGGAGGAGAATTAACAAAGACAAAGTGGCAGGACTGCACAGAAATGACGAGATTTGGTTGGGATCTAGGGTGTGTAAGGGAGTAATAGAAAATCATGTAAGAAAGGAAGATCTGAAAATGATTGTAGAGAATGTTAAATGTCAAGCTCAGAATTTTGGACTTTATAATAAATGGAAAGGCAATGGCCACTCTTACCACTTTTACTCAACATAGTGGTAGAGGTCTAGCCATGGCAATCAGACAACACAAAGAGATAAAAGGCATCCAGATTGATAAGGAAGAAGTTAAACTCTATTTGCAGATGACATGATATTATACATAGAAAAGCCTAAAGAATCCACCAAAAAACTACTAGAACTAATAACTGAATTCAACAAAGTTCCAGGATACAAAATTAATACATATCTGTTGCATTCCTATATACTAACAACAAACTAGCAGAAAGAGAAATCAGGAAAACAATTCCATTTACAATTACATCAAAAAGAATAAAACACCTAGGAATAAACCTAACCAAGGAAGTGAAAGACCTTTACTCTGAAAACTACAAGACACTCAAGAGAGAACCTAAAGAAGACACCAATAAATGGAAATACATCCCGTGCTCAAGGATAGGAAGAATTAATATTGTCAACATGGACAATGTGCCCAAAGCAATTTACAGATTCTATGCAATCTGTATTAAAATATCAACAGCATTCCTCAATGAACTAGAACAAGTAGCTCTAAAATTCATATGGAACCACAGAAGACCCTGAATATCCAAAGCAATCCTGAGAAAGAAGAACAAAACTGGGGGGATTACCCTCCCTGACTTCAAGCTCTACTACAAAGCTACAGTAATCAAAACAATTTGGTACTGGCACAAGGACAGACCCATACAGAGCAATGGAACAGAATAGAGAGGCCAGATATAAACCCACATGTATATGGCCAATTAATATATGATAAAGGAGCCATGGATATACAATGGGAAAATGACAGCCTCTTCAACAAATGGTGTTGGCAAAACTGGACAGCTACATGTAAGAGAATGAAACTGGATTACTGTCTAACCCTAACTCCATATACAAAAGTAAACCTGAAATGGATCAAAGACCTGAATGTAAGTCATGAAACCATAAAACACTTAGGAGAAAACACAGGCAAAAGTCTCTTGACTATAAACATGAACAATTTTTTCCTGGACACATCTCCTTGGGCAAGGGAAACAAAATAAAAAATAAACAAGTGGAACTACATCCAACTAAAAAGCTTCTATACAGCAAAGGACACCATCAGTAGAACAAAAAGCTACCCTACAATATGGGAGAATATATTTGTAAATGACTCAGCTAATAAGGGGTTAACATCCAAAATACATAAGGAACTCATGCCTCAACACCCAAAAAACAAATAGGCTGATTAAAAAATGGGTAGATAACCTTAACAGACATTTCTCCAAAGAAATACAGATGGCCAACAGGCACATGAGAAGATGCTCCACATTGCTCATCATCAGGGAAATTAAAATCAAAACCACAACGAGATATCACCTCACACCAGTTAGAATAGCCACTATCCAAAAGACAAGATACAACAAATGCTGGTGAGGATGTGGAGAAATAGGAACCCTCCTGCACTGCTGGTGGGACTGCAATTTGATGGAACCACTGTGGAAAGAAGTACAGAGGTTCCTCAAAAAACTAAAAATAGAAATACCATTTGACCTAGTAACTCCACTCCTAGGAATTTACCTAAAGAAAACCAGATCCCTGATTCAAAAAGACTTATGTACCCCTATGTTCATCATTGTACTGTTTGCAATAGCCAAGATATGGAAGCAACCTAAGTGTCTATCAATAGATGAATGGATAAAGAAGATGTGGTACATATACACAATGGCTATTACTCAGACACAAAAAGAAAAGAAATCCTGCCATTTGCAACAACATGGATGGATCTAGAGGGTATTATGCTCAGTGAAGTAAGTCAGGTGAAGAAAGACAAATACCATATGATTTTCCTTATTTGTGGAATTTAAAAACAAAGCAAGATCAAATGAATAAAACAGCAGTAGACTTATAGACACTGAGAAGTGACTAGTGATTACCACGGAGGAGGGGTTTGGATGGGGTGGGGAGGGTAAGGAGGGCAAGGGTATGGATAAAGGGGCACAAAAATTCTCAATCATAATATAAGCTCATCACAGGGATAGTAGTACAGCATGAAGAATATGGTCAGTGATTCTGTAACATCTTTCTATGTTGACAGATAGTAACCACACTAGAGGGAATGAGGATTTAATAATATGAGTAACTGTTGGACCACTGTGTTGTGTATTTAAATCAATATGAAATGTATATCAACGACATTTCAATAAAAAAAAAAGAGAGAGGCTAAAGATGTCCTTACCCAAAATGATTATAAGCTACTTAAGGGCAAAATCTGTGTATATAGTATCTGTTTTTTTCTGGCTCTAAGCACAGTGTCCAGCATGCAGTAGGTAATCAACAAATGAAGTTAACCAAATTTGGGAATCATTCATATAAACACAATTGTTAAGGCAGATGAAAGCATTAGAGAGAAGAATACAGAAGTGAGTAGATGATAAAATCTAAATGCCTACATAAGGTGTTTAATAGAGGCCAACACAGGAACTAAAATGAAAAGCCAGGAGAAAACAGAATGGGGTCAGAATAGCACAATATCACAGAAGTTCAGAGAGATCAAAGTTTCAGGAAGAAAAGAATAATCAAAAGTATCAAATGCTGAAAGAGGTCAAGATGGGGAAGGACTGAGAGCTACAAAATTTGATGATTATGTGGAATTTAGTGATCTTTGAGAAAGCAGTTTTAGGACAATACTAACAAGTTGGTACTATGAGGTTAAACTGAGAGGATAGATAATTTTCAAATGGAGATAAATTCATCAGGATTATGGTTTAGGTTATGAAGAGCTTTCCAGAGAAACTAAATATCTCGGGCATCCCTTGTTCGTAGTGTTATGGATGACCACACTAAAAGGGCTTTAATATGCTCTAATTTAATGTCTCAAGTTGCTGATCAAGGAAGGCTTCAAGCACAGTGATACCAACATCTGTATTGTAGGGAAGCATTTAGATAGAATTAAATTTTCTTTTGGAAAAGTGTTTAAAATACTTACCTATTTCCACCTCACTTAGACAGTTATCAATCTTCTTAAGTATGTTGTCCATCTCATCTATCCTTATCTGAAGTTTTTCTCTCTCATTCTAAACACAAAATATTGTAGACAGTCAAGTTGAAACCCCCAAACAAAACATTACAACATTATGAGTGGTTCAAACTGCTGATTTAACTGCTATGTCTAAATTATGAACAGGTAAATCTTGAAAAAAAGTCACAGCTTCAAGTCTGGACATAAAGTTTTTAAAAATACATACACAACAGATTAATATAAATTCATTCTTTGTACTTTCCTTTATTCTAGCATTTCCATGTAATATAAGATGTTAATATATATTGCTTAAAAGATGTTCTATGGTCAAATAAACACAGGGAGCACTGGTCAAATAGAATTAAGAGAATTTTTTTCTTCTTAGACTTAAAAAAAAGTTTGGCTT